>VZRI01008341.1:64373-86072 GCA_013397515.1 Upupa epops
AACAGGTTCCAGCGAGGCTGTGAGGGACCGGCGCTCGGCGGGGACCGGGCACCGCTGGGCATCGCCTCATCGGCTGCTGTGGCGGGTTAGCGGCTGGGGAACGGCCATGTCCGCGTCGGGGAGGGGTGGGACTGGCTGCGGGTCGTGTCTCTCGATGCCTCTTCCACCTCACGGCGGAGAGCTGGCTCGCTGTTGTCGGGGGTGGAAATACGCTTTACTCTTTTGTTCTTGAATTCTGAGCGTGGTTTGGGTGAGGGCTCCTGGTTAAAGGCTGAGTAGACCCATCGCTGGGCAGGAGAGGCAGGAAGCCCCCGGATCCTTCTCGTGACTCGGGTGTTTTCTGTGTTGCCTGCTCTTACTTTTGTTTACCATTGCTGGAAGTTCTGCTGGAAGGTGTCGAGAGCTGTGATGGTTGTTTTGCAGCGTGCCTCAGTAATTCCTGTTTCTCAAATGAAAAACAGTGATAACGCCACAGACGCTGATAAATAAGTTGAAAGGACTTGGAAACAGCGCGTGGTGTGCAATTGTAGATATGCACAGAGGAGTAACAACTGCTCTGCGGGTTCCTTTAAAACCTTCTTCCCCATGGCTTTGTGCCAAACTCTCTTCATCTGTCTCTCAGCTATTAAGTGTGATTGTTTGTCTGCTGTTGAGGTCTCCTGTCGTGTTGTGGGGATGCTTTGACAGGCAATCACCTTTGTCTGTGGCGGTAAGAACCTTTTGCTCTTTCCCCTTAGGGTGGCTTGTCGCTGTGAAAAATGTGCGATTCATTAGCGTGGCTTCCAATTTTAGATTCCTTTGCCTAATGCTTCCATCTAGCTCTGTTCATCTTACAACCAAAGGGGACTGGGGAGGAGAGCGAGAAGAGAGTAGGGAGCTGTCTCCGGCTGTTCAATCTGATCAAATTAGCAAAGAGATTGATTACATAAGAAATTAAGGTACTGAAACAACCCAGAGCTGGATTCCAAGAGCAGGATTGACTCCGGTGGGTGTGTGCTTGCCTGCACCAGGTGCTCTGCAGCATGTAGTGTTTACAGAACTTGCAGCCTACAGTAGCTCTCAAGTAATAAGAGAGCTTTTTTTATCCTCGGAGGCAAGAGTTTTTGACAAGCTGGCCAAACTCGAGGTGTGGTTGGAGAACGCCTGCACCTGTGTAAGTGTGAGTGCCTGCCCCTGCGTGAGTGTCAGCACCTGTGCAGCTACCACCGGCTGCTTCAGTTGGCTTTTCCTCGGGACAGTTTGTCTTGCTCGACTGGGCATATTTATATCCTTCCTCATGAACGTGGAGTCTTTTTCTTCGAGTCTTTCTTTCAGCTCTTCGTACCTCTGGGTGTGTGTTTTGCTGTTAGTTTTAATCTCAGGGTAACAGATAAAATAATCCATGAATAGACACAGAAGAGGCTCTTGCCAAGCAAACCCGGCAATAGATCATGAAATCAGACAATAGTGTTTTGTTTCCTAGCAACCCCCTACTGTGAACAGAAAACAAAACGATGGTGGATGCTTCCACATCATGATAGCTGCATGTCCAAACCTCTGAGTAGCAGGTACAGAGGTGCCGATGCTGCGTTGAGGTTTGCTTCTGTTGCTTTCATCAGCTTTGCTAGTACTGTCTCTTTGAGATGGTTTGCTGGGCTAGTGCAGCTGGCTGGTTAACTTTCCACTCTGCTGTCCTAGCTTAGTAGCGATGTGGGTGCAAAATGAGGTACTAACTGTAGAGGTTTTACCAGCAGGAGTGGTTTGACAGACGCTGTTCCTATTGCTGGGCTCCTACAGCCCCTCGAGATTCGCATGTATCGCCTGTATCCAGTGCACTGTGCCTTTTTGCACTGTGTTTCATTAGCCCTCACTTCGTTTGGTGTTTCAGAGCTACGCTTGTTGAGACGCACTGAAAGAACAATCCTTTGAATAGGAAGTAAAATCTTTAGTGGTGCTTTGCCATGTTTATGTTCCTGGCACCCGCTTCGCCTCTCAGAAGATCTAGAGCTATCACCGTGGGGCAGGATTGAGTCCTAAACTGTGATCTTAGAGTGCTTTTTTGATAAGGTAAGGCAGTATTTCCCGTAGTTGAAGTATCGGAGCATTGAAATGGCATCTGCACCCCGGACCAATCTGGGATGCTCTTTGTGCACTGCCATCTATCAGAAAAATGCATGAGTGCAGGCTGTGGCTCTAACCCGAGAACGGTGCTTACTGCCTGCTGGCTTCCAGCAGGTGTGAGTGCCTGGAGGCTGCTGGAGACGCTGAGAAGCCAGAGGGAAAGGAGGCGAGTAGGTGCGGGTGAGTAGTGGTATGTACTGTGTAGCAGAGGAGTTCCTGTGCTTTCCTCTCGTTGCTCCTTGCCTTCTGAGAAAGCAGCAGGAAGTTCTTGGTGGAGTTTTACCTAGAAGTCGTCACTAACCAGCAGCACTTAGACCAGTCGTGCCGTAAATACGAACAGTGCTAGCTTTCCTAGTGGCTGCACCAGTGCATCTGTGGAAGAGAGGCTATTACTTCCATCTGGGAAACGATAGAATCACAAGAAAAAAATGGCTGTGGGGGAGACAGGAAACTTAATCACGTCTGCATTATTAAACAGCAGTGCTTGTGCTGCGCGTGGCAGAGGCGGTCTCTAAGCGAATTTGGGGTTCATGGTGTTACTTAACAGATCCGCTGTGCAGCTGTGTGCCATTGATTTATGTTGCCTCTAGGTGTTTTCCTGGCTCGTCCCGAGCACTGAGGTACACAAGCCTTGCAGCGGATGCCACGGCGATACAGAAGGTGAAAGTGGATGGTCAGACTGTAGCCTAATTCTGCTGAAGAGCAAAGGGAGCTCCCTTCTTGTCTGCATTGGAAATGGCACGTGTTAGTGCCAGAGCATGTGTGGCTGCTTTAGTTTAGAAGATGTTAATTGAATTTTGGAAGGCTTTGCGGGTTGAAAGGAAGTAGTAATTTTCCAATTGTTTTTCTGTTTCTTTCTGAAATGGCACTTCTCCTGAACCTGCAGTCTCACAATTAGGCAGTCGGCAGATTAAGCCGGGTATGGCTGCCTAATTGCAGTCCCCACTTAGCCTCTGCCTGTGTTTTATGAGGCAGCAGAATGAGGGAAGGCAGGGAGAAGAAAAAGTACACACAGAAATCTAAGGGGCACAGAAAGGTTGAGGAGTGTTCTGCGTGTAAACGAGGAGGATGCTTGGAAATGGTTTGAGATCCTTCCACAGAATTCCTGTTGTGCCAGCTGTGTTTATTGCTGGTGATGGACCTAAAATCTTGTGTCTGCTGCCATGTAGGTTGGCAACTGATAGAAATAGTCAAGCTGTGTCCGGTGCCAAAGGCTTGTACCTTCTCCCTCCTTTTGGCCCCTAAAAACCCACCTTTTGTGGAGCTTCCTTTCAGCTATGCAATGATGGTCATGGCTCATGAGCTGCTGGGGACCGCACTCCATGTGCTGCTGAGACACGTGGTGTTCTCACGTCTGTCACAGGGCTTCTTGGGTGTCAAGGATTCACTTATTGTAAGGGCTACTGCTGTCATGGGAGTAGGGTTTGTCTGTGTGTGTAGACCCTACAGGCTCAGTGACTGCTCTGCTGATACCTGTTCACTTGGGTGCTTCCTTAATTTCAGGAGGACAAAAGCATGAGTCAGCTTTGGACACTTGGGAAGCTGCATTTTTAAAGTCCTGAGCTGTCAGTTCTGGCCAAATAGGAACAGTAAATGATCCAACTGCTTACGAAAAGTGAAGGGATGGTCCAGCAGAGCAGTGACCTGCATGCCTAACGTGGTTTTCTTGATGTCTCAAGACTCAAGCTCACCTCTGCTTGCCCAGATCCCTGGATGTGAGCGTGTGGTTACTATTAGTCAGGTAATTGGATGCTTTGAGTAGGGACCCTGAGGAAAGCCTGTAGCTTTTGAAATGTATGTCCTTGCTGTGGTCCAAACACAACTTCCTGAGAAATCCCACTGGGGAGGGAAGTAGAGTGAAGGGAATGCATCTTTGGAAAAGGCATGCTCATGGGTCAAAGGGTATGAAACTGGCAACTCACTGACTGATAATAGTGGTGCTAAGGGAATCCAGAATGAAGAGCCAGAGGGAGGTGATACCTGAGCCTGCAGTGTGACTCGATTACAGAGCAGTGTGGTCTAAGTTTGAGCTGACAAGGATAAGGTGCTGTGTCTGCCAGCTAAGAGAGTCGATTCTCTTTTTATAAGAGTCTACCATGAGCACATCCTAAGCCCCTGAATATCATGTAACACGAAGGTGTGCACAAAGCCCTCTGGGCTCAGCCGGCCCAGGGCCTGTGCCTGGGGGTCTGTAGGTGCTAGCTGTAGGGGAAACATTAAATCCCAAAATGATTGAGGCTGGCAAAGCCCTCTGGGCTCAGCCGGCCCAGGGCCTGACATCACCCCAGTGGCCAGACCGGGGCACTAAGGCCACAGTCAGGTTGTCCTTCAACACCTCCAGACAGGGGGACTCCACCACCTCCCTGGGCAGTCCAGGCCCTGAGTACTCTTTCTGTGAGGGAAGGCTTCCTAACATCCAACCTCACCCTCCCCTGGCAGCTTCAGGCCCTGTCCTCTCATCCTGGTGTTGGGTGCCTGGGTGAAGAGTCTGACCCCCACCTGTCTACATCCTCCCTTCAGGGAGTTAGAGTGATAAGGCTCCCTGCGAGTCTTCTCTTTTCTCCTTGCTAAACAACCCCAGCTCCCTCAGCCTGTAGTCCCTTCACCAGCCTTGTTGATTACGTCCGTGTGGATGTTTGAAACACGTAGTAGCCGAAGGGATGTGGTTGGTTTGGGGCATCGTGTCAGGAAATGCCTACGATTCCTTTAACGAACGGAGGAAATAAAAGGGTTTGCCCAGAGTTGACATTAATTACAGGACTGCATATTGAATATTGAAGCCTGGAGTGGTGCAGATGTAGTGAGAGCCCCCCGTGCCTCTTCAGAAGCTCAGAATGTGTAGTCACCTGCCTGCTCTTGTTTTAAACGTAGTGGTGGAGGCGATTCTGCTTTCTCAGGGAGGTTCAGTTGAAGATCTAACAGCTCTTTTTCGTGTCTGTTTTGTTCTAGTTTTAGCTGAAGGTTACAGGAGAAACTAGGTCAGATACTGGGCCAACCATCCTTGATTTTTTTCAAACATGCTGCTTGTGCTCTGGTCAAGGGCTCTCTAGTGTCAAGACTGCAGAGCTTCGTGCTTTTCTGCCTGCATGACTCAGACCAGGGTCACTGTATGGGCTCAGGCTGAGTCAGTGCTGGGGTGGTGGCTCTGCAAGGGTCAGCTCCCATGGATTTTTTGGTAACTTGTTTTCCCCATGGAAAACAGCGAGCATCCAGGGCTGTGTGAGGGCTTCTTATTTGTTGACAGTTTCTGCAGCTCTTTGTTTGATCATCTGTGGATGCTTGCTGCCGCCTTCCCATGCCCTCATCATGATGCTGTAATCTCAGCAGCTGTCTCCTGTGATCTGGTTGGCCCCTGTGCAGTGATGGCTACTGCCATCAGTGGCATGTCTTCTGGAAAAGTCTGAGAGATGAGAAGCACTCAATCACAGAATGTGTTGGGTTGGAAGGGATGGTCTAAGATCATCCAGTCCAGCCCCACTACAGCAAGCGGGGACATCTCTAACTAGGACAGATTGCCCAGAGCCCCATCCAGCCTGACCTTGAATGGCTCCAGGGATGGGGCCTCCACCACCTCTCTGGACAGCCTGTTCAGAAGGTCTGTCCTGGGATGCAGTGCTTTAAATGTCTTGCTACCCATGTAGACTGGGAGAAGACTTTAGCCAGGGAAGGTGCAGGTTCAGGGTGCAATGCCTGCAGTGATACTGTACTGGCTCCTGGCAATTCCTTTCACTCAAAGCCAGCAGAAATGAAAAAAGCTGTGCAGACTGCTACCGTCCGGGAGTGTTTTCCACGCCAGCCATAGAGGAGGAGTATACTTTGTGGATGTCTGAGAGTCAACTGTTTAAACACATCCGGCTTCAGTAACCACCAGGTAAAGGCAAGTAATTCATGATACTCCCTTGTGTGATACTGTTGACAGCTGTGGTCTAGCAGGAGTACCACACACAAGGGAAGGATGATCTAGTACTGCCTGGTGAGACTGACCTATGGTTTAAATACTTAACGGTGCAAGAGAGGTACTTTAAAGTGGAGGAAGCCAGGTTTAGGTCCTGTATGTGCAGAGCAAGGGCGAGGAGGCTGGCTTGTCCATTGGGAACCAGCAGACTCTGCATACACACCAGGTGACTGCTTGTAAACAAGTCATCAAACGTGTAAGCCAGCTTCAGCCCTTGCTGCTGTTCGTCTCTGGGGGTTGGTTGATAGTGTTGGTGACAGAGGTCTGAGAAGAGGTTGAGTAAAGCTGGAGGAAGGTTTTTCCCCAGGCAGAACATCAGAGTTGAGGCAGAAATTATTGCCAGTGCATCTGTGGTGTTCGAGGGACAGTTTGTTTGATAGATGGGTGAGACAGATGAAAAGAACTCGTATGCTTGAGTAGATGAAGTTTGCTAATTGCTGGTAATGAAGTTGGGTGAACTGTCTGGTTTGTTGAGGATTATCTGTGAATGTTAACGCTTGTGAGTGTCCAAAATGAGATTGGCTGCATGGAATCTCTTAGACTGGAAGGTACTGCATGAGGTCGTTATTCTGCTCCTTCTGAAGGGAGGAGAAAGATCGACAGCAGTCTTAATTACATTTTGTTGCTGTTAATAAATCCTTATTTTTTAGAGTAAAGTTAAACAAGGCTTTAAGGTACCGTTATACAGGCACTTTGACTATAGCGTGGGGCTTTGGTATGTTAGGTTCCATCAATACATGATGAGGAGCAGCTCCTCCATGGCCAGGGTGGGTAATATACGGCTGTTCTGGTGTGATGGTTTGGCTTTACCTGCATTTTAAGGGCATCTCTGCCCTACACAGATGCCTCAGACCATAACAGCTCAGCCTGCGGTACAATACAGTGAGGGTTTAACAGTGTTTTTTACAACCACCAGTATTTGTTGGGAAGCATTTTGTCAGGGAGGCAAAGAAGAAATAAAATAGAAGTAGCTGATAAAGGCAGGGGGCGAGTTCAGGGAGGCGGAATGCAATAACCAGAATGCAAGCACGCTTTTGGAGCGGGCACTGCTAGTCGTGCCCTTTATAAGGAGTATTTCAACGATGACAAATAAGTTTGTTTCATCTGAAAGGAGCAAATTGTTTCCTAATGTTTTGCTGGTCTGACATTCTGTGAAATGGTGTTACATCCTATTTCAGTGGCTCCTCTGCATATAGAATAAGAGCTTGATATTTGCTACCAGGCGGAGCAGTTCCCTCTCATTCTGCAGTGCTAGAGACCTGTGTTTTGGTGGCAAGGATCTGTGGATTATGTTTTACGATGGATGTTGGTGTAATTTCAACACTGACTCAAAAGGAAGAGTTGCATTTACTGAACAAACGATGCATGTAGTTTGAGAGACTATTGGCCGCATCAGGAGAGCGTGTGCTTATGGTCAGCTGGCAGCTAAGGCTGAGGGGCAGCTGGGTGTGAGCAAGCACTCTGCCCAGGTTTACTAGCTGTAGGTGGGTGTCCTGTTCATCCTCATTTCTCCTCCACCCATAGGCATCTGGCTTCTACAGTCTTTTTGCAGAGCATAGATGGAGGTTGGGTAGCAGGTGGTGTGGAAGACAAAGAACAAAAGGTCCTGAAAAAGGTGGTTTGATCTAGAATCTTCTGTGTGCCTTTTGCATTAAGGAGGTTGTAGAGTGGTATAGGTTGTTCTCTTATCACAAGTGATAGAGCAAGAGGAAATGGCCTCAAGTTGTGCTGGGTTGGACGTGAGGAAAATCATCCTCACTGAAAGAGTCATTGGGCACTGGAACAGACTGCCCGGGGAGGGGATTGAATTGCCGTCCCTGGCTGTGTTTAAAAGTCATGTAGATCTGGAGCCCAGGGACAGGGCTTAGCAGTGGGCTTGGTACAGCTGGGTTAATGGTTGGGCTGGAGGGTATTGAAGGTCTTTTCCAGCCTGGGCTCTGCTGTGATTAGCAGCCCTACAGTGAGCATCTCCCTGGCTAATTTCTTTTTAGCAAATAAAGGCCCTCTTGGCCAGTTTCTTGATTCAAGGTCATTTGTATCTTAACAGTGGGATGAAATGATGCTCATGCTGGTGGCTCTGTTTCTGCAACACATTCTTCCATTTTGTGTGCACCGGCAGCCATTTCTTCCCCATGGCAGCCTGGGAGAGAGCAACCTGTGGCCTGTTCCTCCAGGGATGAGGGATAAACTTGAGCTGACACACTCCAGGTAAAAGCCTCGGGGTACTGTTGCCCATCTAATTAGCTATCGAGTTTCTTATGCCTTCTGGAAGGTAACTACTATGCCAGGAGAACATGTGAAGCCAGATGCAGCGTGAGTGTCATTAGCTGGGGTTGTGGTTTCATTTTTCATGAGGCTTTTGTTTGAGTTCTGTATCACTTTGCTGAACATACATAATGGGTTGTTTTATATTGTTTTCTTTGCTAAATAGAAGGTGGCTGTAATTTCAGCCTGGGAAGGAAACTATTAATGTCTTTAAGGAAAAAAAGAGGCTGAAGAATTGGAATTTCTTCTTCAGTTTCTTGGAAAATATTAAGGGAGATGATGTAACTGCATGGAGTCTCTGGGGAAAAGGAAAGGGAAGGCTTACTGGTAATGAAAGAACAGAGTAGCTGCTGAGTGTAATCCACTCTCCATGGATAGTAATGAGAAGGAAGAGAACAGAGCTGCATGGTCAGAGCTGTCTTCATTTGTTCCAGCGTGGAAGGAGGCAGCCCTCTTAATAGGGCAGCTTCATGCATCCAGCCTGCCAGTCTCACAGCTAGGCTTTCCTTTTCTGTAATAGCACAGTGGCTTCTGTTTGCTGTTACACAAATAAACTAGAAATCGCAGAAGTAATCATTGTAAGGCTTATTTTGCACAAGAATACTACGAGCTGTGTGAAGAGAGTCGGTCAACCTACTGTAATAAACCAGTTCTTACCTGAAGCATAAATACTGCACAAGTAGCTAGACAGAAAAGGTCATCTTGGATGTGATGTCAGGTCACGGGCTGGACTTGATGATCTCAGAGGTCTTTTTCAGCCTCAGTGATTCTGTGATCTTGAAGTTGTGCAGAAAAACCTTCCTTTTGGTTCTTTGGTGCCGTGTGGGCTGGCAGATGAAGCTGAGTATCGAATGGAAAGCAGAAGATTGAATTTGATGAACTACAGATTTGATGTCACCGTTCGAATATGGCTGTGATGATCACTGAAGACCCTGATCAAGTTGTTGCAGTTACTTTTCAACTTCGTTTCATTCTACACGAAGTGGCTTGTCAGGGATGACAAAAGCAATAGCCCCTTCTATATTAAACAGTAGGATAAGGCTTCATTCAGACTTGGTGAGAAGCTTCCTTTCATGGTAACGTAGCAGTCAGTATTATGCTCAGAGGGCAATCAGGGGAGAAATATTAGTCCGTGTGTGGTTTCCTTTTGAAGACCTTTAAATTGGCTAGTTTGCTGCTAAATGGATGCAGAGAAAGGGAGTACAAGTGCTCAGAGCAGCTGTGAGCATCTGTGTGGGGAAAAATGCAGACCTTGGTGATGCACTCTGCCGTGGTGTCTCCAAGGAATGCCAGAGGGTGCCTGTACAACCGGCAGGTGTGCTCCAAGTGCCTGAGGAGCAAGCGTAGCAGTGGCAGGAACAAATTGAAACGAGAAGGTCTGAAGCAGGTTTGTCCTGATGCTGAGTTCATCTTGGTGAAGGAGAACCATGTGTGTAATTAGGAGCTGGCTGGAGACAGAGTATGTGTGCTGCTCTTGGGCACTGTCTGAGGAAGATCTTATCTTTACTTCTGCCTGTTCCCTCTGGCCCTTGGTAATAGCTTATTTAACCTGAATGTGTTTTTTGTTTTTTAAAAAAGCCGTGCTGCTTCTTCCTTTATTTCTTTTGTGAAGATAAACCTTACACAAGGCCATCCTCAGACAGTCAGCAACCGCAGGAATTTCAGACTTCTGCTCAAACTTGCAAATCACACCAAGTATTCGAGAAAAAACTAGAGGAGGATTCGGCAGCTTTGATTGAAGCTGGAGAACAGGAAGAAGCCTGAGGAAAAAATCTGCAGTGCCCACAGTGACCAGAGTAAAAGTAACAGGCTGAATACACTGCAGGAAATGGTAACTTTAGGAAAAAAATGTGGTGGCAGAGATGCAGAGGGGTCCTTGGGTGGGTTGTGTGAACGTGAGGAGTCTTTACCTGTTGAAGTCTTCGGGAACATAGTAGTTGTAGCTAAGTTGTTCTTAAAGGATGCTGCTGATCCTGTTGCTCTGCCTGTGACCACCCGGCTCCCAGTGAACAGGACGGTCAGGAGGAGAGTGGTTTCATAACTAATTGAAATCCAGATGTGTTATCCAGATGTCTTAGCTCTGTTTGTGACAGAACAGTGGAATATCTGTTGGTGAAATTGCAGGAGGCACTGGCAGTCAAACACAGATGTTTCAGGCTCGGAAATCCTTTTCGCTGCCTGGCTGGGTGTGTGGTGTTCTGCCTTTCCAACTGTTAAGCTGAAGCGTTTGGGTAATGGGTCAGCTGCTTTTTCACCTGTGATCCCTTGCTAGTGCAACTTAAGTAAGGGCTGTTCCTGGCGTTGTAAGGCATGGGTGGAGAGAAAGGAACCTCTTGTCACAAAGCTTCTGTAGACACAGCCCAAGCTCTTAAAGCAGAGCTGGAATTAGACTGAAAGAGTGGCAGACCAGACTGTTTTGGTGGCTGGTGACTCAGCTCTGGGATGTTTGTGCGCTGTAGATGTGCACGCTCTCGGTTTTGGACCATGTTGGAGGAATCATCATGCTACAGAATTCATCTGATAGTTGTGGTTTCTTTTTTAGCTAGTAAAAGCTGTATGGACTTTGCACAGTCTTTCAGACAGTGGCCCTCTTCGGTTTGGAGGAAGAAAGTAGCCGTGGCTCTGGGAAGCACGTGTGGAGAAGGCTGAGTAATGGAGCCTGGTGTCTGCTTTGCTCCTGGCATTCACAGGCAGCATGCAGACCAACAAAAATGCTATCTGTTTGAAGTACCAGCATGTGAGTTCTTGTGGCAGGGAATTTTGAACTCTCCTAGGAAAGAAACTGGCTCCTGAGCTCTATGGAGTGCGTGTTAGCATTGGTGGTGATTGCGTTCCTTTTACACGTGTGGTGAGTCAAACGTTCTTTGAAGACGTATGGAGCTGGATACTGGTCTGCAGTGATTTCCGTGTTGAGTAATTTGAGAGACAGTTACGCTGCCATAACAAATTGCATTTGGTTTTGTGTGGTAGGGCTGTAAAAGGGTATTCATCTTTATTTTCTACAATCTTAGCAAGTTACCTCATCACTCTGGTGTCTCCCAGAGGAGGCTGTTTAACTTGAGTTCCGTTGTTGAATACTGTGCAAACCAGCTTGTGTGGTGGCGACGGTCACTCAGAGTGGAGTTCTGTGGATCAACCGCTCTGCCATTAACTTGAATTGCAGTGC
Organism: Upupa epops; assembly: GCA_013397515.1. Lineage (NCBI taxonomy): Eukaryota > Metazoa > Chordata > Aves > Bucerotiformes > Upupidae > Upupa > Upupa epops. Next base: position 75,860 of record VZRI01008341.1, read on the forward strand.
CACTCCGGTTGTTGCGTGCCGCTGAAAGGAAGCGAGCACGGCGTTTTTGCAGTCACTATGCAATTAACTCGTATAACCTCTGTGCTCATCATGCCTTGTGTAAGACCCAGGGTGAACAACTGTAGGGCACTTGTATGAGAACAAAGACCCTGGGGCTGAGAGACAGTTTATTAAGATAATACAGTGGGGTGCAGATCAACTGTCACAGCAGTCACCAACCAAAGGGCGCCTGCGTTTATTCTAGATGTGCAGTAAATAAGCACTGCCCCAGTTGGAATGGTTTTTGAATACTGAAGGCTGGGGGGAGTGATGAGGTAAATAGTAGTGGTGAGAGCATGGAGCCAGCTGTACCCTGTTCTCCGCAGGGTCTCCTTCAGTGGCGATCGCTCTGTGGATTTTCAAAACAAGGCTGTGTAATTGCCCTTCAGACTGTGGGACCTCTTTTTTTCTTTTATTTGGCTGCTTATACTCATGGAAACGGAAGGGACTCTGCCCTCTTTAAGGTCTGGTTGCTCTTGACCAGTACCACCTAGGTTATTGAGAAGGGAAGAAAAACAGATGAAGATGCAGACAGAGCATGATTTAAGCTTCATTCTCAGGAAACAGGGCTACAAAATATTTTCCCCAGGCATTTCTGTTTCCAGATAGAAAAAAGAAAACTTGTATTGAATTCTTTCATCCATGTCAAGGAGTACAAAGTGTATTGTCACTTGTTGGTGCCAGAGTGTATTTGTCACTGGGATGCCCACAGCAATGTGAGCACTAAGTGGTCTCTGAAAAATGGGCATCGCATCTGCTTAAAAGAAAATAAACCTGTTGCTTTTGTCTAGTAAAACCAAACGAAGCTGCTGTGGTTTGAGGACTTCTTGTCACCCTCGGATTGCACGTAACGGCAAGTCCCGTGCTGACCATAGCCAGAGGAGCAATTTCTTCCTCTGGGTGCCTCTTCAGACACTTTCTGTATTGCATTTCCTTCACAAAAGCTGTGGTAATGTGTAATTAAGGTTGAAAATGTCTTACTTCAGCTGTGCGAGATTTTTCTCTTCAAAGCACAAAGGAAAGTCCCATCTTAAGATTTCGTTTAGCAAACCCTTCCCCCTCCTTCAAGATTGGTACGGAAATACACTGTTAACTGTGAAATTCCCTAGCAACCTAGAAGGGATCTGAAGCTCAGCAGTGCTGAATTCTCAAGAGATTTTGTACTGTCTATTGTTAAGATTCATTATGGTTTAATAAGCAATTTGAGAAATGCTTTTCAGGGTCTCCTGCTTGCTTTCAGCTGCAGCAGTGGTTTTATTGGAGCAGTGCAGTATTAACTGGTGGGAAGTGGAACCTAAAGCTTCTTTCTTACCATCTCTTTCTGGAAAGCTTTCAGAATATCCACTTTATTTCATGGTGATTCCTTTGCTAATTGCTTTAACAGCCCATAATTTTTCCTGATAAATTGCCCATTGACAGCTGATAGAAGAATTAGCTCTTTGTAAGAGAGTAAGTGTGTTGATAACTCAGTTTAATAAAAGAACTGGTAATTTCGTGTATGTGGTGGCACTAGTGTCTGCTGCTATCTGCAGTACTGTTTTGCTACCTCTTGGTTCTCTTACCTAGTGCAGACCATAGTCATCCTAAAATACCCAGAGCTCTGCTGTGGCATGTGGTGTCTCAGGTGTTTGAGAGCAGAAAATCATTCAGGCATTGCTTCAGCTCAGCCTTCATCCCATGGCAGCTGAGAAGTGCTGCCAAGAAGTCCCACTGCTTGATGGAGACAGGACCGAGCCCTGAGCTGTCAGCATTGAATGAAGCTTCATTAGCCAAAGAATCTGCCTTTCCTTCCAGTTCTGGTTTCTAGAGTCATTTTTGGGAGGGGTGTTAGCACTGTTTTTTGTAGGGTGCTTTGTTGCTTCATTAGAAGTGACCCCTTCTCTCTGTCCTCCATCCCTCTGTGCCTTGCCTTTGCTCATGTTTATAACCCTCCTTGCTCTTTTTTGGCTGGCTGTCCTGTCTCTTTGCTGCTGCCTCTGTTTCTTGTACCTTTCAGACTCCCTGTTTTCTGTTTAGTGCCCTGTGTCACATGGAGTAAAGAAGGGGAGTGGAGGTAGCCTGGCAGTGATGTGTGGACTCATTTAATTTCTTGTTTGGCTTAGAAAGTCAAGCTGCTCAAGGGATGAGGACTTGGGTAGGCAGCTCTGTCATCCGATTCCTTGTTCTCAAAAGACACTTTACAAAATAGTCTTTGCTCTGTTGGTGACACTGAATGAGAACAGTGTGTGCATACATGTACAGTGCACACACAACAACGGTGTGTGTGCACACGTGTGGCAGTATGTATTACACAGGAACAGCAGTGTAAGAAGCTACCTGTGCCATGTGGTTTATACTAGAATTGTCGTGGTTATGCTCAAAGAAATGCGTGTGCTTGCTTGCCTTTCTGTGGGGAGCCTTCACCCGGGTCGGCTGCTGCCAAGGAAGGGACAGTTGTGCCGTTTGGTACCTTGGTTCAGCTTTCTGTGGGTAGGTCCACTGCGGAGTGTGGTTGTGTGTCTTAACTGTTCCCAAATCATGGGTGTCTTTAGAATCAACCTCGGAGTGTGACTTGGGCAGTACTATTGGGAAGCGAAACGAGTGGTGAGTTGAAGTGATTAAGGGAAAGTAAATCATCTCTAAGGTTCTCATTCCCCATGAAACTAATTTTGTGTCTTATCCTTCATGTATTTAAAAATAGTTGCCTGCTAATTCGAGATGCTTGTGTACTATGCGTGTGAAGAGCCCTTCAGTGCTGTTGAAAGGATGGTAGATTAGAGAGCTATTTTCAATGGGCTCATTTTTTTTATTTTAAGAGAGACATTCACTGGAGCAGTGCAAGTGAGCAAATCTGGCAGGAAAACCAGCCTGGTGTGCGTGCAAGACAGCAGGTGATCAGCCAGTACTTCTGTGTGGGAAGCCTTTGCTCTTGGCCTGGAAGGCAAAGGGATGACAACACCACTTCTACAAAGGTGGCTTTTTCTCCTGGTCTGGTAAGGCCTTAATTGTCCTGAGTTCAAGCTTCTCTGCTTTACCTTGGGAAGGCCTGTGTTTGTTAGTGACTCTGCTGCTTGGAATGTGTGTCTGATTGTTTTCTGAAATGAATGAACTGCACCTTTTGGAGATGGATGGCATGTCTGAGCAGGGCTAGTCTGCTCTGGAGCTCTGCTCTGCCATGCTTGAGTCCAGCTGGTCTGACGGGGGGGTGAGGGGATTGCACTTCAGCTCCTGTAGTTGGGCAGTTGTCTTAAGAGGACTGATAAATGCCCATGATGTGTCCTTTGGGTTTCTGTGCCAAAGCTAATAAACCTAATTTCTTTATTTCTCTGGACATCCTATCCTTTGGATTCCAATGTTTTCTCTTGTCCAAAAACACACGTAGCGTATCTAGATTTCCCCTCTTACTCGGGGACATGCAGGTAATGAGATGAGGCAGCAAGGCTGAAATAGCAAAGGGACTCTGATTCATACCTACTGTGCTGAAATATGTGGAACGACTGCACAGCCTCACTCTGGGCATGTAAGCTAAGTGCCTGTATTAGGAATTTACACAGTACATGGTAGTGCAGCAGCCCCCTGGGCACTGGATTCCCTGTTTGAGGTGTCTGAGGATCTGCTGAGTGTACAGGAACCCTATGATAAGAAGGTGAAGTCGTAGCAAAGTTGCTCAGCTAAAGTAGACTGTGTAGATGCACCCGTCTGCACCAGATGAGTATGCTGCATGCTACTTTACCAAGGATACTAAGCTGTTCTCTAGTGCATTTGGAGAAGCTGAAGGTGGTGCTTCTTCCCAGATCTGCAGCCTTTCAAGAGAAGCGGGTAAAGCTAATGCCTTAATGCAGGCTAGCAGAGGCTTTCTGGTTTATTAGCTGCAGATCCTCATGCAAATTCAGAAGGAGAGGAAGCTAGTGCCTATGCACTGCTGTCAACTTCATGCTTTCTGGAACCAGTGAGGAGTTCAGTGCTAGCAGCATCAATGCTCGGCCAGAGCCCTGCAGATCTGGTGGAAGAAAAGAAACCCACTGGTTAGTGTTGTTGAGGGCAGGGTGAACCTGTTGTGCCCAATAAAGGTTTTCACCCAGTGTCCCAAAAAGCCATCCCACGCACTGAGTTTAGATTCTTTATTTCTACTCGGCAGAACAGGGTGCCAGGCAACTAACAGCAGCCAGCACGCCCATGGCTGCAAGGCACATGCTATTTATAAAAACATGAGATGCTTGATTGGTTAGGCATGCTTCCCTGACCCTCCTACACCATACATATGGATGCTAGCTAATGATTAAAACATTCTGGGGAGATTCAGAGAGCTTCCCTGATTAGCATGCTCAGTTTTACCTTAGGGTTGTGTGTTTTAGCATCGTAATTACCCGGGGTTAGTCTAGGATACAGTCTTGGCTCGTCTTTGGTCCAGAAGTTCTATAGTCTCCTCTCAGTCAGCAACACATTGTGACACCTGGTTTTGTTCCAAATCCTGTGCAGGGTTCAGTACTTTTGGTGATGCCTCAACTGTGCTTCAAGAGAAGCTTCTTGATAAACTTGTAGCCTTGTTCTTCTGACATCAAACCTATTCATTGCAGAAGGGAATCCTGTAACCTGTTGCCTGCAGCTGGAAAGTTGCTCTTGATTGATTGATTGAAGAAAATGTTGGAAATAATTGGAATGATGACTTGAGGGAAGGAAAAGCAGGGCTAAGGAATATTAGTAGGAGGCTGCTATTGTTTGTAAAATCAGACTAATCTGAAAGCTTTCATATGCTTTGTGCAGTGTAGAGAAAAAGATCTGTCCCTTTTGTCCTCCTGAAAGGAGCCAGGGTTTTATCTCCATAATTGAAAATAATCTCTGGAGCTGCTCCTTAACTAAACCTGTGATCCCCTTTAAAATTGGTTGTCAGCTGTAGCTACCTGTACTTGAATGGCATGATGCTGTGTAGCAAATGAGGATGAGCACAGCATTTCTAGCCTACTTACGGTGGTGTTTGCAGGGATGCTTTGTTGAACGGTGCTTGTTGGTGCTTCTGTTAGGAACTGTGTGCACTGGAATGGCTTGACTCACACCAGGCAGAAGTCTGATTAGCCACCTGCTTCCCATCACTACAAATCCTGAAGTGAAGGAAACTATTGGGAGTTCTGAATGGACATCTTTGTTGATCCGTGTATTTCTTGCCAACAAATGCTACCTGCCTGTGACTTCAAAACTTGCTCCTCTTGTGCAGCTCTGTGGTTCCTCTTTGATGCCTTGCATGGCTCAGCACTCATGGAAAGCCATGCCTGTGAAAAGAGGGAAACACAAGAACGTTGGGATTTGTGTGTTTGGAGCAATCTGGGTGCAGTGCTGTCTGTGAGCAGAGATGATTTCAGTCGCCTCAGCTACTGCAACTGGGCAATGTGAATTTGGGGACTCCTCACGTACTGGGGATACTGCCAAGCAAATTCCACACAGCTCAACAAACACTGAGCAGTCCTTCTAGGTGTCACTCAGTAGTCATATCTGTCACCTTTGCACTAGTATGCAGTATTGTCACTTTCTGCTGCAGAATGACCAGTGTCAGATCCAGCTGTGTTTATTCCACACTTCTTTGAAGAGATGGAAAAATCCTAAATGGACCTAGCTGGACTCCAGTAGGTGTGAATGCTGGGAAAGATTCCCTGTGCTTTTCCTTTGAGGGGGAGTTTCACACAAATCCATAGAATGGGTTTGGGTTGTAAGGGACCTTAAGGATCCTGTAGTTCCAACCTCCGTGTCACGCAGGGACACCTTCCACTAGACTAGGTTGCTCAAGGCTGCATCCAGCTTGGCCTTGAACACCTAGAGCAATGGAGCATCCACCACTTCCTTGGGTGGTTTGTTCCACTTGTTCACTGTATCTAATCTAAATCTGCCCTCTTTTAACTAAAAGCCATCACCCCTCATCCTGTCACTGTAAGCCCCTGCAAGAAGACTCTTCCCCAGTTTTCTTGTAGGTCCCCATTCAGGTACTGGAAGGCTTCTCTGTGGCTGTCTTGTCTGCAGGCTGAACAACCCCAACTCTGTCAGTCTGTTCTCATAGTAGAGGTGTTGCTGTCTTCCGGCTGTCTTCATGGCCTTCCTTTTGGGCCCTCCTTTAGACCTGCTTCAGTAGCTCTATGCAGAGTGGGGTGGGGTCTCACAAGAGCAGAGACCTTGGCCCGAGGTTCTAGAACATACAGCACTTTCTTTGCAGAAATGCTTCTCGGGAGGTACTGGAGCTGTCTTTGTTTAGCCTTGTTTGAAGTCTTTATCTTGCTGTTTATGCCACAGACGCTTTATTTTTAAGCTACAAATACGGTGGCGTTGGAGTTGGTGTCAGAAATGTTCTTCATTTTCCTACGCTTGAGCTTCTGGAGCTCAGGATAAGAACATTCTCAGGACCACTGCACTCCTCATTGCAGTGACAGGAGAAGCATCAGGAAACAGCTGCTGTGTGCTGGATGTGGTGTGATTCCCTTAAATTCTGTGGATGGGAGGATGACCCTGTGGATGTCTGTGGCCCTTCTGCCTGGAGAGGTCAGTGATAATTGCCGTTTATTGTTTTGGAGGGGGTTTGTTCAAATATAGACGGAGTATTTGCTCTCCATAGAGCTGTGCCTAGGGGATGTCAGTGAGACAAGAAGAGCACATGGTAGAAAAGAACTGTTTGCTCAGAAGTAATTTTGGTGCCTTGTAAGAGAAGGAAGAGTGAAAGTGCTCTTTTCATTGTGTTTTCCCCAATTTCAGCTCTGTAACTCCTGACTCGGAGCTTCCACTTCTGCCCCTCTGTCTCCTGAAGTCCTAGGGCCTTTTTCCTGGTGAAATCAGTGCAAGCTCAGCAGCATTTGTGAGAAGCTTGTGTTCCCAATGAGTTTCCTCTCTGTGCAGTATTCTAGTTTGAAATTGTTGCTGGTTTTGGGTCATTTTCTGAGTCTTCAATGTCCTTTACACCGGGAAGGCTGGGGTTTCATTTTACAGGCTCATTGAAAAACGTGTTGGAGGGCGGGAAAACCAGTATGGTTAGTACCTGTATTGTGTTGTATGGGGAACCAGTATGGTTAGTACCTGTATTGCGATCAGTGTTCTGATGGAGGTTTAATTTTCAGTCTCATGTGTTTGGATGAAAAATTTCACGTTGAACCCGTGTCAGGGAAGATTATTGGTCCTTGGTGCAGGAGTAGTTCTTCCTGGGAGGAAGTGTAGATCTTACTGTAGCAACTGAGAGGAATTCCAGGTCAGTTTAGAGTACAAAGCAAGAGAAGCCCCTCCAGAAGAGCAGCATGCTTGGCTCAATGTGTAGATGTCATCACAGTCATCATGGATAATGCCGTGGGCATTGCAGGTAGGGAGTTTGTACATAGGGTTAGCTTTTCCTAATTTGGAGAGATTTAGGGAGAACTAGTCACAAGGACAGGGAACGATGGGATGAGGGGCTCCTCCAGTAGTACCAGTGAGTGTTTAATTGATGGAGGCTCTCCAGTGTCCCAGAGACGAGTCACACATTTTACAGCTGATAATGTTCTCTTCCCTGGGTGCTCTGGACATCAAGAGTAAAGGCTGAGGGATAGGGCAGACAGCTGCCGTGCTGATGCCAGTCTTTGTGCAGCACTGACAAAGCTCTGCTTCTCCAAGACATGCCGAAAGGTCCCTTGCTTTGTTTACCATGTCACACATCCTTGCAGATGACCCTGAAACACAGCCTTCCTTTACTGGCTGTTTCAATCCTGGGCTCTGAGTGGCAGGCAGGCAAATCTCTCACCTCTGTTTATGGTGGTCCTTAGGCAGCTCGTGCTACCCAGCAACAAAGAATTTACCGAAGACATCAGACAGCTTGCCCCTTGAGTTACTTCCCCAGAGGTTAGGAACGTACTGATGGCAGAGCACAGGTTGCTTGGAGAAAGCCTCTGCACCCTGCTGGATTGAAGCCAGGAGTACGATTACTGCTTGTTAGTAATATGCCTCATTACCTCGGGGTCTCTAAAAACATCGCATTGGGGAAATCAGAGGAGCAAATCCGCTCTTTCTCCTCATTTGATCGCTCCAAATCGTTTTTTAATACCATTTTGAGCACTTCCATTCTCCTTTCAAAGGACAAGTAGGCAACTGTGGTACCGCTCATCTGACCTTGTGAAACAGGAGGGACAGGTTTCCAGCAGGGAGAGGGCTGGGATGCAAAAGGAGATGAAAAGAGGAAGCTGCAAAGATGATCTGGAATTTGCAAAGAAACAGTTGTCACAGTGCTGAGGTTGCCTGACACAGATGTGTCACTCGGGTGAGAAAAGGAGAAGGGCTCCAGAGAAAAACAAGCAAAATAAAAAGTCAGCTGCCTCTGGTTATTTCCTTCTGTTTATTGAAACAAAATTCTGAGGCTCTACTCCTGTGTGAGGGCCTCAGTTGCTGAAGTACCCTTTAGCATGCTGGTTGTGTTCCTCATGGGTATTGGGAGCAATCTGTTCCCAAAAGTAGCTTTGCCATGACACAAAAGCCATAGAGTCCCGGAATTGTGAAGGTTGGAAAAGATCTCTAAGGTCATCAAGACCAACCCTGAACACAGTGCCATCATGCCCACCAAGCCTTGTCCCCAGGTGTCATCTCTGTGTGCTTTAGCACCACTTCAGGGACGATGGAGTCCTTATTCTGTTCTGATACCTGATGACCTTTCCATGAAGACAGTTTTCCTAATGCCCAGCCTAAATTCCCCAGCACAATGCAAGGCCACTTCCTCTTGTCCCACCCCTCATTATGTAAGAGAGGAGAGACCAATGTCAGCCTCACTACAACCTCATTTCACCTAGTTATAGAAAGCAATGGCATCTTCTCTTGGCTAAACAAAGCCCATTCCCCGAGTCACTTCTCATATGACTTGTCCTCCAGACCTTTTTCACCAGCTTCACTGTCCTCCTTTGGACACGCTCCAGTAACATCACAGCCTTCTTGTCGTGACCTCTTCCTCTTTGTTGCTTAGGGACCACTGCATCTTCAGTGCTTTCCTAGTGTAATGACACATGGGTAGTCACTAGCACCAGCTCAGAACTCTTTGGTTCTTGCCAGCTCCCCAGGCAAGGGAAGTTGTTGGAGTTCTAGCAGGGCATACACAAATCTCCCCAGTTCCACCAGTATGTAGAAAACCTTGCCTTTGCAGACACTGCTTCAGGCTCTTGTACATCCCGGGCAAATTACCATGGTTTATTCTGGTATCATGGTCTTATTCCCCCCCAGCCTCTCATATTGGTATTTACATTCCTTGAGCACTATTATCTCCTTGATTTTTTTTCAGAGTACCTGTTTAGTCTGTCTTCCTTCCCCGTGAGCAACCTAACTGCTCTTTCTTCACGTCCTTGCCTCCAGAAACACCAGCAGACCCTTCTAAAAGGAGCTCCAACCTGCCTGTAGAAAGGAGACAGCATCCCTGGCAATTCTCTGTTGAACTTAATAAAGCCTCCCCAGGGAGGACATGGGGTTGGAGCTGGAATCTTTCCATAATTAGCATTCTAATGGTCATAGCAGAGCGCTACCAGTAACAGTACCCCATATTCAAACCTCTTACCAGCCAGTGCCATTTACTAACAGTACCAGCTAGTGCGATTTACTAACAACTGAAAAAGCTCATTTCTGCTGCAGGTTGGACCCTACATTTAAGCAGCAAGATCTTGCTGCTCTGACGCCGCTGTCAGCTATGACTAGAAGGGGCATCGTCTGTATAAAGAACCGCACACAGCGTCTTTGCGTCTTTCAAACTGGCAGTCTTACAAGGGTGGGAGACCTTGCTTTCCTCTAACCTTTTTCCTGTTATTTGAGTTACAAGAAAACACATCCCTGCTTCAGTAGGGTAGGTGCTACAGATAACTGTGCCCACAGTCAGGTCAGGGGCTGCACTCCTACTTCTTGGGAACTTCTGCCCATTTCTTCAACTGTGAAACCAGACCTGTCATTCTCAGTAGGACTGCCTCCATGGTCCAAGTGTGCCCACGTGGCCAAGAAGGCCAACAGCATCCAGGCCTGGATCAGGAAGAGCGTGGGCAGCAGGAGAAGTAATGGTACCCTTGGATTCAGCCCTTGGGAGGCCTCATCTTGAGGACTGGATTTAGTTCTGGGCCACTCATGGTAGGCAAGACAGGGAGATGCTGGAACAGGTCCAGAGCAGAGCTACACACTTGGGAGGGGTTGGGAGAACCTGTTGTGTGAGGAGAGGCTGAGGGAGCTGGGCAGG
>VZRI01008341.1:86318-140258 GCA_013397515.1 Upupa epops
CTGCCTTTTCCAACTCCCAGAAGGGAGGCTGTGGAGGGGTGGCTGTTGACTCAGGGATCTAGGAGCTCCTTTCCAAGCCGGATTATTTGGTGACTGTGTAAAGTGTCTCCAAGTGTGCTCACAGATCTAAATCATGGAGTGCTTTCAGGAAAACCAAAACTGATATACAGCAAACCTTCTCTACACTTATTTAAAGTTGAGTCACCAGGGAACACGTGAGGAGAGAATACAGAGCCCGCACTGCAAGAAGAACAAAGTCACCACTGAAGCGCTATAAGTGACTAAAATAAAGCAGTTCAGTTGAGGCCACACAGGATAGGGAGCGCTGAAAGAAACCAGGGAAGAACTGCCCTGGAAACCAAGTTATTTCGAGTGGAGCTATTTTGATCCCTTTAGGACCTATGCATTTTGTAAGGGAAACAAGTAACTTGCAGGATGCCAGCTGCAGAGTCTCACAGGTAGATTTTTACCATCCCTACCAAGAGAGCAAAAGCACTTTGTTCACAGAGCAGAGTCCCTGGCAACGTAAAACAAGAACCTTGCCAAAGGTAGTATTGACTACAGCTAGAGCATCATTTGAAATATAGATTAACATCAGGTGATCTCTCACATAAGTCTACTCCGGACACAAACCCAAAAGCCTACCTTCATGAACCATTTCCCGTTTATTTTCTACCTTCTGAAGAGGTCACCCTGCTGTGACTCCAAGGGGATGAACCCTGTCAATAGGCAGATTTTAACCGAGTTTGAGGCACTTTGAATGAGATCCTGTGCCTCTAGCACACATTTGTTCACAGGCTAAGTGTCCATCTACAGAGAGATGAATTCAGAGGTTAGAAACACCTTTGCTTTGTTCCTGCCTGGCAGAATTTCACCTGCTCCACCTAAAAAAGAGGGGGCCACAGCAATCCCCCCCACTGTCATGTCCATGTTCCTTACTTATACCTAACAACAGACGCTACAGCTTGTCAAACACGCAGTCCTGTGTCTCTGAATGGGAACTAGAGGGTACAGTCGCTGAGTTATAGACACGTTATGTATTGTGTCTGTGTGTATAAAGCATGTCACCTTTGGTGTTGCATGCCATACGCCTCATCTGTAACCCGTGGAGGATTAGGCTCTGACTAGCCTGTAAGAAGTTGTCTTCACACAGCTCTAAACCCACTTGATCGCACTGAAAAAACAGCTTAAGATAACTAACCTCAAGCTGTTGAGCTGGAGCACTTCTGCTGAGGACAGCCTGAAAATTAGAGTACAGCACGTCCTCCTTTAAGAAGCAACACAGGGTTCTTATTTGCTGTGACAGAAGCTGCTCTCACCATGAGAAAGCTCGTCTCCTTGTGTCTGAGGAAACAACCGGAGCGTGATGGTTGCTGCACAAGGAGCAGCAAGCATGGCTCTAAAGGACAGCCATGTGTACACGATGTCTAGACTAGCCTGCTGAAGACACAGGATAGGCAGAACTCATCTCTTACATACACGCGTGCTGGAACTGCAGTCTGAGCCCCAGCCATAAATCACATCTACACTCTTCTCTGTAAAGCCCCTTGACTCTAAGTCAGCAGAGACAAGAAATCTAGAGCTCATTTTTAACCACAGGCACAAACGTGTCCATGCCAGCCAGCCCAAAGCAGGAGCTGGCAGGCTGCAGCAGCTGACGTTTCTTTCTCCCTCTCACATAGTTTGCAAAGATGCACTTGTGGGCAAGCCCCCTGCACCAAGGGGAAAGGTGCACAATGACAGCGAGGTCTGTCCAGTCTCACAAGAAACAATCAGAAAAAACCCAAATAAAAACATGAGGGGAAAGCAGTCATTCATTACTTGTGTCCATGAGGGCTCCTGAGGAGCACCCACAAAAGGAACACCCTCTGGGTGAGCAGCAGGAGATGCTGGGAGGCAAAGGGGAAGGGTGAGACAAGACAAAGTCCTTTTCCTCTCTGCCAAACCCTCGCCTGATTTTAACAAACGACCCATTAGCATCTCCAAATTATCTGGCCCAAGCTACAGCCAGCTCTCTTTCATCCAAGCCCAGACCCCAGCCAAACTTGGGGAGATTACCAGCCGGGTCCAGCAGGAAGGCAGCAGGCCAGCGTATCATCAGCACCGTGGCATCGGTGAGTCACAAGCTGCACTCTCCTTCTGGACCTTTCCCAGTTCATTAAATGCACGTCGCGACTGAGAGGATTCCGCTTGCCTGAACCACTCTCACTACAAACCCTGAGCTGGGATTTATCTGAAGGAACTGGGGAGCTGGAAGAATCACGGAATTGTTCCATTTAGAAGAGACCTTTAAGGCCATCAAGTGCAGCCATTGACCCAGCACCACCAGGTCATCAGTAACCATCTCCCTAAGCAGCAGATCCACAAGCGGTTTAAATCCCTCCAGGGATGGTGACTCCAGCATTGCCCCAGGCAGGCTGTTCCAGGGTTTGACAACCCTTTCAGAGAAGAAATTCTTCCTGATATCCAGCCTAAGCCTTCCTTGGCACCATTTGAGGCTATTTCCTCCTGTCCTGTCACGCGTACCAGGAAGATGAGGCTGTCCCCTTCCAAGCTCCAACCACCTTTCAGGTATTTGTAGAGCCCGATAAGATCTTCTCTCAGTCTTTTCTCAAGGCTGATTCAGAACTGTAATTGTAAGGATAAGCAGACTGCAGGATCGGCCTGCAGCAGCCCTTGAACGAGGGTGAACGTCAGCGTGAACTTTTCCAAGAGATGGCCCCAAAACAGGCAAGGTTGCACCGTGCACAGGGGTGAGCGTGACTAACATAGATGAAACCTCCAAGTACTGACACATAGCTCACTGTCACTCCTGAATGTCCTCATCCCAGAGAGAAGGGACTGTTACATCTAGCGGTGCACCAGTCTCCCTGTGACCCAGCTGACGGCAACAGCCAGCCAGGCGTACAAGAAATTCTTTCATCGAAGACCAGAACAAGGGACCACAAGAAGTAGAACGCTGGATGCTCCTTACGCTTCTGCTCTCTTGGCCTCTTAGACATCTTGGGGAGACCTCACAGACCTCAAACGTGATGGCTTCAGGGAAGTAACAGGAGGAAATGGACATACTTGCAGGCAACAGAGCATTCCAAGGCAGCAGCTCGGATCTCCTAAGTCAGGAAGCAGTCAGCATTCCTTAGCTATAAAGCAGTATGCTTTTTATGACAATGCAGAGTACAGAAGACCCAGGGCAAAAGCAGCCCTCACGTTCAAAACAATCAGATTAGCATAATAAGAGCAGAAAGCAGAGCTGCAGGAACATTTAGGGAGCTCTTCATTTATTTTTCTTCAAAGCATTTCAGCACCTCCAGCCAAAGTAAACACTCACAGATTAGCTCTCAGAAGTGCCCTCAGCCAAACAGTAAACTATTGTCATATGGGGAACAATACCAGGACCTAAGCTCAGCTTTAGCAGCCTCCATGATGTATAATGGATGTGGTAGGCTCAGCACACCGACTAAACCAAGGGCGTTTTAGTTTTCAAATCTAATAAAGACACTCAGAACACAGCTGGCTGGCCAGAACACCTCGCATGCATACTCCTCGTACTGCTGCTGCGGAATCACGCTTCCATTCGCACCACTCCTGCTCTTCAGAACTTCCCACACAAAGCACAGCCCCCCCTTCAACCCACTCACCTCTACCTGTCGTTAAACCAACACAAAAACATGAGTCAGTATCCTGGCTACTCGTCGCAGCCAGGCGGCTTCTGCCATCCACAAGCGATCGTTGAATTATAAGCCCCCGCTGCTGGGGGTCGTGGTTCGGGATTTTTGAGATGTTCTTTTTGCAAACTGCAAACAAAGAAAGGGTTGGGTGAACAGAAGGGGATTGGGAGCCTTCAGTTTCAGGTTTCCAGCACCACCACCTTCTATTTCACTTTTCACCTGTCTTCAGAGATGACACAAATGTCACAGTGGCCTTGCCCTGGAAATGTGGTGACTAGAGAGAGGCACCTCGGGGACCAGCGAAAGGAAGGTTTCATGTGACTTCCACAGCTGGCTGAAAGGAAGAGTCCTCTCCGTATTCATAGCTGTAGGAATTGGCATTTTGAAAATGGAGGACTGGTGTGGCAGCACGTTGAACAGAGAACTGAACTGGAAAGTCATGTGTTGGTAGGCATTTTGAAGTCGTTCCTAAGTATCAGTGCCAGGTGCATCCCAGAGGCAGCTTTCTGCACTTAAACTAAGACAGTTGAACCTACCCTTACCCCCTAGCTGCCCGTACTCAGTGAGTTCTGGACCGGCTGTTTGTTTTCTGAGCAGCAAATCCTTCATTATGTTTTTCTCTAATAACTGTAACACCTCTAGAAAATACAAAGGTAGTCCAGACACTTTAGAGGAAGGAGCTAGAAGAGTCTGACCCTGATGACACAAGCTTCTCAGAGTCTTCCTGAGGGAGATCTCCGAGGCACTGGGCCCTTCAAATGTTACTACTGCATAACTGAACGCTTTCCAGTGCCCATACCTGACGTGAATCGGGAGGAGCAGGCAGGAAGCAGGGAGGCACGTGCTCTGATCACACGCTGGCATTGCGCCCAGCATCCTCACACACTAACGCGTGTTCTGTGTTCTGTGCAGTACCGCACAGGGCAGTTGTTAATCACATACGAGTAGTGCCCGGTACATTTGCAGTTAGTGAATAATGTTCAACACAGTAGTAGTAGTTACATCATCAAAAGTGCGATTTGCTTGACTTCTAATAACACTGCTAATCAATTACATTTTTAAATCTCCGCCTCGCTGCAGCATGAATTCTGTGCTCAGTACTGAGCCCTCTGTGGTTACACTCAGATTCTTAACCACACACAGGCAAAGGCGTCCCTTTTTCCCTGGATCCACCTTTAAAGTTCACTTTTGAGTGAACCCAAGGAGTCCTCTTCGGGCTGAAAGCAAGCCGTGGCATCTTTCCTTGCTCTTGCTCAAAACAGATTCTAGTGGGGGTTGGGGAGACCTAAAGCCCCCCCACACCAGCACATCATTCTTCAGCCTTTAAAGCCACTCTCCAAAGGTGGCAAGCAATTCTACAGCAAAGCAGTCTCTCAGACTGCTCGTGTCTCAGGTGTCCTCTCTGGTCTGTGCCTACCAAGGCTGTCGCAGAAAGAATGAGTTAGGTACAGCCACTCCCTTTCCTTTCCTGCTTCTGCTTGCAGTAGGCCTAGGATGGTCAGCACCTCTCCTAGCTCCCCACTTGTTCCCTTGGCCAGCACAGCTGAAGGCTGGCCATGAGCTACCTCAGTCACGCTGGTAGTTTCAAAAGTATTGCACGACAGTAAATACTTGAAGGAAGGCTGGGGGGAGAGACGCAGTCCAGCACTCCCACAGAACCAGAGGAATTCTTAAGTGTTCTTCCCATCTGAAGGACCCGAGTCGAGTACGCAATCATCCTAGATTGTCTCATCCATAGAAAGGAATAGTTATGTTCGGAAGGTGTCAGCCATGCTGAGATCAAAATCTGTGCCCTACAGATAGGCAAGCATCTCTGTAGGCTTACCTCCATTCCAAGGGAGGTTGGGCGGGATTCATCTCTGGAGTGGGTGGCCTTGTTAAAACCTTTACAAGCTGCCTGGGATGAATCCAAGCTACCTCCTTGTTTTCTTACCAACGTCAAAGACAAATATATCTAGGACACATGCAGTCATGCGGTTCACCACCCATCTGAGACGCTGGCACACATGACAGTTTAAAAGACTCAAGGCTGTGATGACATCCTCACACACAGCAGCTCAGTAACACCACCTCCTCCAGCCCTCAGAGATGGCAGCCTAGCTGTTCATGCCCTGTTGGCTCTGCCACACGCTGCAGATACACAGGCAGGTGATTGATTGATGAGGTTTACACTGTGGAAGGAAGCCCTGCTTGTTTGGCAAGTGCGTAGTTGAGAACGAGAAAGGGTTCCAGATCTCAGACACAGCAGCAGCTAACAGGGTCTGTAGAGTCTTGGCTTTAGTTTTACATTTAGTATATGACACACAACTGTCCTTCCACCTGGTTCTTGACTGGGAGAGCAGATTCTGCTTACCCATAAAGTACGTAAAGTTCTCGGTGAAGCTGCTGCTTAGGACTAAACGATATTTGGGGCAAATTCCACAGGGAGCTTTCGTGAAGGGTAAAGGGGGACTCGTGAAGGGACTCTCTGGGCTCTAAGGCGTTGCAGGAATCTGTTCCTGACTAGAGAAGTGTACCGGTGATGGAGGAGCTGACAGATACCTGTCAAGAACTTACAGAGCCTTGTCAGGGTGTGCAGGGGTGCTGCGAGACAAGTGAAAGCTCAGCCCTGTTGAGATCAGTCAAATGTCCAGCCAACGAGAACGCATTCTTCGGGTTTGTAAGCAACACTGCTAAACAGGAGAGGGGAATTAGTCACCAACAACACTGAAAAGGCAGGGGTTCTCAACAGTGTTTTCATCTGTCTTTGCCAGCACCGTTGGGCCCAAGGCCTTGGGAGCAAAAGCATGGGTTGGTGAAAACATGAGACCCACCATCAGTGAAGGAAGGGTTCATACTAGAGCTTGGCCTCTACAGATTGACAGCCTTGGCAATATCTGGCCAGGGGTGTTGAGCAACTGGTTGATGTTTGATGTCATGGCAAGACCACTGCCCATAAACTTTGAGATCAGGGAGCACTGCATGGCACTCCCCTTGTATCAGTGTTTACAGCTCAGAGCTAACACAAGCACTGTTACTTACCTAGACTTGCATTTCTCTGCCTCAGTTTCCTAATGAGTGTTTGCCCTGAACCCAAAGCCTTATGAGGAACAGAGGATCATTCCACAACCCCCCCCACTACTCCTCTATTAATTCACATCATGTTTTAATTCACATCGTGTTGCCCTAGCACCCACATGGAGTAGTTCCTGTCTTGCCAGCCAAGGGAAACAAACTGCCTCCTTGCAGAAGTCAGCCTCACTTCCTGAAGCTCCACGATTTCCCCAGGGTCTTATTTATAAACTGTTCTGCTTCTGGAAAAACACCGAGCATTCCCACTGCGTTCCCCGCAGAGTAATTTGGCTGAAGCCTGTTTCACCCAGCCTTCAGCACCACTTGTTCCCACTTCAGTGGGCGATGCTGAAGCTAATGGTCATCTATCACTCCTGCTCCCGGCCTCGACAGCTGATCTCCCGAGGCATCCCATCATCAAGCAACTGGACCAGAACTCATAAAAGGAATGCTGAGATGCCATAAATGCAACGCTTTCCAAACCAAACTCTCACTCCTTCCTCAAGGAGTTTTGAGAACCCAAGCGAGTCCACCAGTGAACCCAGAAACTCGACAGAGAGTGAAAAGCAAGGGCTTGAGCCTGGGATGCGTCAGCACATCGAAACGAGTGAGCTGTGCATAAAGCACTTGCATTCTCCTAACAGGACATTCGCGCTCAGGCTTTCCACACCACGTGGAGGGGTACCACAATGTTAGTGTCCAAACAAATGCAGAACCTGGATGAAACAGCAGCAGTCATCTAGTAATTAGACCACCAGACCCCCCTGCTCTGCATGGAAGAAGATTCTGTCAAAGTCTCCTTCCAAAGGTTTGGTCTAACCTTGAAATCAGACGCAACCAGAGCCCACCCTCCCGTAGGTTACAGAACCATTCAAAGGGACCTCTCCAGAGGGCATCTATTCCAACGTCCTACAAGAGGGGACAGCTCTGACTAGAGCAGATTGCCCGGAGTCCCACCCAGCCTGACCTTGAATGGCTCCGGGGATGGGGGCTCCAGCACCTCTCTAGGCAGCCTGTTCCAGGGGTCCCCCACCCTCAGAGTAAAAAGCTTTTTCTTAACATCCAGCCTAAGTCTGCCCTTTTCCAGCTGAAAAGGAGGAGCCTCCTTGGCCTGTAAACTCCTTCGTAAAGACAGAGGGAAGTTGTGGTACTCATGCCCACCTGCACGATCTCACTCTTCATGCTGGGGAGAAAATAAGATGCAAAAAACCCGTGTTGGGATAGAGGCTCCAGAGAATCAGTCTGGCACTACGAGGGCAGCCAGACCCAGTGCAGAAAGGGAAGAAATCCTCCCAGGAAGAGGCAAAAGGACAGAAGCTGTCCTTGGAGAGGTGAAAAACAGCAGGAATGGTCCCAAAGAGGCATCAGTGTGTGTAAGAGGCTTCTGGAGCTTCTGGAGAAGGACAGTGCTAGGGGGGAGTGAGGGAGCATTTCAGCACTAGCAGTTGTGCAGTCTCCACAGAGCACTGTTTTACGGGAAGTCGGTGACTGTTAGATGTTCTCAGCAGTTGTGAAACGACACCAAGAGCTGATGCCCAGAGGTGGCAACGATTGTAAAAGACCTGAACTTGCAGTTGATGATGGTGAACAGCTTTGCTCACCGAACTCAGGAGAAGCCGTCCCTCAGAAATTCCATGCTTAGAGGTGCTCATGGTCAAACACTGCAGTCCTCACCAGCACTTTAACCCTGGTGCTGTGTGTGTGGGGAGTTAAGTTTGCTCTGTGCCGTGACCAGTTACTGCAGGCGAAACCTGCACGTGTGTGTTTGGGTGGTGAGTGGCTGTTACCCGTGCTGTCTCTTCGGTGGGTTACTGTTGACTGAAGTGCTGCAGTTTCACAGGAGCTTACAGCGAAATGCCCTTGTGGCGAGCTGCTGCCAACAGGAGGGATGCAGAGAGTAATGAGACCCTAGCAGGCTTCATAACCCAGGTTTTCATTTCCGCTGGCTCGGTCTGTTGCGAAGTTTCCAGACAGGACATCCATAACGGGGCCCTAGCAATTGCGTAGGAAGCTGCTTCTGCTCTATTTACCCCTTTTCCCCCTCAGTATCTCACATTTCTATATCCCGCTTCATTAGCGAGGTTGAAAAATACTGCTCCTGCAGATTAGTTATGGGTCAGCAGCTGCTAATTTTACAAGGCTGCACCATTTCCCTGCGAGCTTTGCATCGTGCTCGTGTGTCATTGCCTGGCTGCTCAGGGAGGATGTGAGCAGCAAGGATAATCCCCACGGTACTGTTTTTATCTTGCATCCTAAAGCCTAGACTGTGGTTCCACTGAAATCTGGGGAGAGAAGTGTCCTGGAAGTTGGAGGTGCTAGGTTTGGCTGTCCTCGTGAAGGGTTCGACCCTTGGGGGTGTTCTTTCCGTGGGGGTGGGAAACCTGGCACTGCTAAGTATGTCCAGCCTGTGTAAATAGGAGAGCCAGCCCGGTGTGCTGAGTGGGCTGTTGGCAGACTGCTCCTGTGTACAAGCAGTGAGTTGTGGTGTTGGCCAGAGGAACCACCCGAGGGCACATCACGGATCTCAGGAGAATGAGAGGTAGGCTCTGCGCAGTTGTTTAGGAGCAGTTACTTTTCATTCAGTCTCTTTCCTCCTTTATTAACCACCTGGCTTTCCAAATCCATTTTGGCCTCCATAGACATCTGCCAAGGGTGAAGGAAAACGCAGGCTGGGGTGGTTTTCCCTACCTGGGTCAGGTTTCCTTAGCCTGGAAGCAGCAGATCCCTGAATGAGGTGCCAGGGAGCATTCCTCTCGTGGGCATCTTGTCTCATGGCTTCTGCCACTGCTAGTGACTGTTATCTGGCTGGGAGCACAGTTCCTCTGCATTCATCAGTGTAAGCTTTAAAGAGATGCAGGAAGAAAAAGCCCCCAACTGCCTGGGAACTGGCCACTTTGGCCACTGTGGCTCATGGCTGTGAGTTTAGTGGGAAGCTGCTGAAAGCCTCATGTGGATCTGTGTAGAAATGATTCTACTCCTGCTAGAGCATAAAGAGAGAAGAGAGGAGAGCAAGCCCAGCAGACCCTGCCTGTAGACAGGCCTAGGGATCCCTCCACATTCCCTTTGAATTCCCAGATTCCCTCCTGAATCAGGTTGTCTGGGCTTGTTTATCTATTGCCTCTCGGACAGTACCTCATGCCTTTGCCTGCCGGCTTGGCAGTGAAGTGCCCGGAGTGGATTCATCTCTATGAACAGGGGGGTGGGAGTGTTTTTTCTTACTGTTTGATTGTTTCTCTGGGAAGCCCAACGCTCAAACCTGCTTTTGGGAGAAGCTCAAAGGAGGAGTAAGGTCGTGTTTCTTCTACTTAGGGGCTTAATGTGATTTGGAGCTCAGTTCAGCAAACGTGTAGGTGTGGTGCTGGTTCTAGATACTGCTGCTGCTGTGCCTCAGATTCCAAGCTGCCTCGAGCGCACACACTAGTGTCCTGCTGAAGACTGGAGGGCGTTTTAAAACACAATCCGTTATTCTCAGTGAACTGCACGTAACATTGCACTTGAGAAAGGCTTTCAGATGGTAGCTGGCTGTTTTTTGTGATGCCTGGGATGTGAGTTGATCAAAGACCTTGAGGAGAGCAACCTGATGCTTCTGTAATTCAGCTGGCAGTGGTTTCTTTTGCCCACACAGGCACAGGCAGTTCCAGCCTTTGACACAAACATTTCTCCTTGCTTAGCATGACGCTTCCCCAGCCCTCACGGGTAGGCGTTCTGGCCCTTTTACAACAGATGGCACTCTGTTCAGAAACAATCCCTTGCTTAAGGTGGGGAATAAGGCATCAGGGAAACCGCAGAACCGAGGAGCTGGGGCCCAGATGTCCCCTGAATTTGATCTGAATGTCTTCCAGGAATCTCCTCCAGAGCACACCCACCTTTGCACGTCCGTCTCTTTTCTGTGGGTCTAATGTAGGTATGCTCACTACTAAATAAGAGAAGTCTGTGAACCCATGGCTGATTCTGACAGAACCCCTTGTTTTTTAATGCACAGCCTTGTTTTCTCTCTTACTCTGTTCTCAGGAAGGATGTAGCCAGTAAACAGTTACAGCCAGCACTGCAGCCCTGGCTCAACTCAGAAAAGCAGAGCGGGAGTTTCAGTTGAAAATGGAGTCCTCTAATTAATTATTCAGCTCGCTGTTGGTTTTGGTGATTACATTAGTGTCCAAGAAGACATGTGATCGTGTGTCGTCTGCCTGCAGTAGTCCTCAGGCACACCAGGGTTAGCTGAGGACAGCGTCAGCCGTAGTGTTTGTCATTACCTTTCATTTTCTCGGTCGCATGCTGTCGTGGCTTTGTGTTGCTCTGACTGCTCCCAACGCAGATCCTTCTCTGCCTTGGTGACTTTTTCAAAGTCCCTTCTTGCTGCTCTCCAGTTCCCTGCCACTGCCAACAGCAGAAACGCTCCCTGTCTGTTCTCTCCAAAGAAAACAGCAAACAGAACAGCTTCAACTGTCTGCTGCTTTTGTTAGTGCTGCTCGAGTGTGGTAATGTTATTAATTATTGTTATTAATTGCAGTGATTGTCATTAATGTTGGTAATTAGAGTGCTGTTGTATGGCAAAGATGGCTTTTTCTGTTCAGCGACTCTACCTTCTGTTGTGTAGCTGTTCCGTAAAGGTCATCTTTTCACCACACGGTGATCTTAAATGTCACACTTGGCAGCGCGTTTAACCGCTCCGTGTCTCGCCACGTGCGCGGTGGGGTGGAGCCTTTTCACTGCCTCACAGTGCTCATGAGGCTGGAAAAGACCTTAAAGCTCATCCAGTCCAACCTAAACCCAGCCCAGTAACCCTACCATCTGTCATCTAGCTCATGCCACTCAGCCCTTCATCCAGCCTGACCCTGAACACCTCCAGGGACGGTGACCCGACCCCCTCCGTGGGCAGCCCGTTCCAAACTGGATCACTCAGTCAGGGAGAAACCTTCTCCTGAGGTCAAGTCTAAACCTCCCCCAATGGAGCTGAAGACTGTGACCCCTTGTCCTGTCTGCAGTGTCCAGCTGAATGGACTCTGGAGCTCGGCAATGCAGTCCAATTCAGAATAAGTTCAGCTGCTTCTCCGTGTGCGTGGGCCTTGCTGCTCTGATGTGGGCACCCGATTTTGCGAGCCCGCGTGGCCGGTCCGTGTTGTGTTTGTAAGCGTGGCCGATGTACTGCATCTCAAACGGAAGCGTTTGGCGCGGTGCCAGCGCTTTCACAAAAATAAGCACTGCGTGCCTGAAAGCTGTTTGCCTTCTGGTCTTCCCTTGGGATTCCAGTGAAACACAAAGTGGAACAACTACCTGCATGTTTGAGTAGGTCTGTGGATGCCGAGGATGCGCGTGTCTGACCAGAGGCACTTACACGTGGTGCTTATGTATTCTGGGGCGGTGCTTGGAATGTTTCATGCTAGTTCAGTTGGGCACGCATGTGTTTCGTGTGGGCATGCTGTGCACACCGTGGCAGACAGCGACCTGGAACCTCTACAGCATTAAAGGCTTTTACTGCGGGTTGTATTTAAAATGCTCTTGCTCTCTGCTGGATGTTCTCCAGGGAGAACGTAAACCTGCCAGCGTTTTGTTTCTAATCTTACTCTTAATTTCCCTTGTTGTTGCAGACTGTTTGCATTCTCTTGCTGTCTTGCCTCCTCTTCCCCCTTCTCTTATGTATAGAACTAACCAAAGGCTGTAGGAAGGCTTCCTAGCACACAGAAAGAGACTTAATGAAGCAAAGAGTGAAACTGCCTTACACAGCTAAGTGTGTGCTGTCTTTGCTCACGCACACGTGTCCTGGTGCAGTTCAGTGTAACTGGTGGTGGTGGCGTGTGATGATCTTGGTGACCGGTACTTGGACACATCTGGAGCAGCTTCAGAGTGAGGGAAGAAGACCGGGATGTATACAGAGCTGTAATACAGCACTGCTAAAACCTGAGGTTGGGTGAGGTTAAAGATCAGACTGACTGCTTGTCATCTGCAAGCAGATAAAAGTTGGGTCCTGTAATTCTTGCAAGGTCCTTGACCAGTGGTTAAACTCCTGGTTTAAGAGAGTTTAAAGACCTGCCAAGTTGGCGATGAACGAGACGGAATCTGGCTAAGAATGTTTTACAGTGAGTCGTGTATGAGACAGCAGTGTAAGTGTTTTCCACGTCCCTGTGATTCCTGCTGGTTTGAAAGTGGTGAATCACTGCTGCTCCACACTTGAGCTGGAACTGATCTGACCTTATCAGAACTGAGACTAAAAGTAGGGATGGTTTTGCTATTTCTGAGGTTTGAGAATGTGTCGCAGTCTTTAAAAGATGAAGATGCTGAGATGCAAAGCAGGAGTGTGCTTTAAATAAGCGAGGGCTCGTTTTTGAGATGATGCAGCCACAACATACAGATACGTGTGTGGGAACGCGTGTACAGTGTATTTGTGTTCCAGGAGACTCTGCCTGCCCAGTGTGGCTGTCATGGATCCTTTTAGGTTTGTCTGACTTGAAGGGCTGTGTTGGTTTCTGTCACCAAGAGGAGTGGTTGGTTGGCTTTGAGAAGCCCACCAGCAAAACCAGTCTTTTGACAGCACTACAGCTGGTTGCTTCTTGGTGCCTCAAATACAGTGATCCTGTGATCAAACCCTGGAGATGACCAGCAGTGTTTACTGGCCATAGTATCTAGGAACCTGAACCATAACTGAAGGGTCTCTTTATGTGGACACAGACCTTTTAGGAAGGCAAGCACAGGACTGTGAGGTGAGAGGGAACAGATGGCTGTGGACAGAGTGAAGGAAAACAAGGCAGTGATGAGACAGAATGGTCCTGCATGGCAAGCAGGGGATTTCAGCACCTTGAGAGGAAAGAGCATTCTGGAGGTGTCTTGACAAAGCATAACTTAGTGGACTCAGCGAGGAAATGCTTGGCTATCTGGCACTGGAGTAAAAAGTGAGACAAGATCTCAGGTGAGAGGTAAGCACTGAGGAACCTTAAGAATGAGAATAAATTGTGCCGGATGCACCATAGGCAAAGAGGAGCATTGGGGTTACAAGGGGTGACAAAACAACCCTGGCCTTGTGCAAGGTGTGGAGAAGAGGATGCTCGGAATTATGGCTCTGGTGAGAGCTGTGGCCGGGAACAGTAGCTGTGTGAATGGAGAGGGGAAGCTCTATCACGGAGACGTTACATAGAACAAATGCACTGAACTGACACATCGTTGGGATCTGAGAGACTATCTGATTTGAAAATGTCATCCCTGCTGTGATTCGCATGACAGGCAAGACAGTGATATTGTCCAGAGTGATTAGAGGAGGATGTGGAGAAATGAGAGAGAAGATGACATTACACGCTTTAGTTTACTCCTCCTGGTCTTAAGCAAGACATTCCACGAGGAGGGAACAGGGAGAAGACCTGAGAGAGGGACCTTACCACTGGAGAAGTTGTAATAGAGGTGGTAGGAGGCAAGGTGAGAGAAGGTGGAGAGATGGGGATCATTCACTGGGCACTTATGTTTGCTGATGTTGTGCAGAGATAAGGCACGGAGAGAAGGGTGTTAAGGACAGGGCTGCTTTGAGTTCCCGTAGGAACCTTGTGGAGATGGAGGAGTCCACCTGTAATTTGGCTTTTGTTGGACTAAGGAAGCCTTCTGGTATCAAACGTTCAAGAAGGCTTCAGATTTTATCAGGTATCTAAAACACACTGAGATGGTCTCATACACCAGAGCATGCAGTCAAAGAAGGCTTCTTTATGGGTAACACGGCTCCTTTCTGTCTCTGCCTTTCCTGCTCAAACAGCTTGCATCCGTGGCCATGCTGTGGTAATGTCTGCTACCCCAGATGTGATTCTGATCATGCCGTAACGACTCTGTCTGACAGACTTCCAGCTTTATCTGTTTATTGCTCAAGCTCTGTGCAGTGGTGTAGAGCTACGTGAGAAATCTGAATGCCCTCTGTTTCACAGCCTCCTCCAACGCGCACTTCCCCTCCATGTAAAGTGCTCCCTCGCTTCTGCGTTTAGATACCATCCCCTTGTAAACCTAGTTGTCTCTACGTGATAGTGAACGTGTTGGCAAAGTTGTTCTTCCCCTCTCTGTCACGGGAAGTCTGCCTCCTCCTAGTTCTTAGGGCTTTTTATCTGTTACAGGCTCTCAGTCTGAGATTTTCTGTGTCTACTGTCTGGAAACACTGGACTGGGGAAGGAAGAACAAACTACATCAGGGAGTTGGTTGAGATTGAAAAGCTCTTACATTTCCATGGCCAAACCTTACTGTAGGATGAGGCAGTGAGGTTCCTGTGTGCACAGTGATCCCCTGCTGTGTCCTTAGTGCAGGAGTTCCATCACACTAGCTAAGCAGGGACTTGTGGCTAGCAGGGGCTTCTGTGAGGTGGTGAGAAGTTAATGAACTGAATTAATACTAAGAACACTGAAAATACAGTCTCAACTCTCTATAGATAGAGAGATGTGTGTAGAGACATGTATAGCTGTTGGAGATCACGTTCCTGGGGAGGAGGAGGAGGTAATGAGCCATTTCAATGTCGTCTTGTGAAGCTGTATAAATTTTAGCTGCTTAACTTTAGCAGGAGCGTCCTGCAGTGTTTGGAGTGTGGTGAATAATTTAAAATCAGGTCAGTGCAGAAGACCCTGCTTGCCAGACTGAAATGTAAGTTTTGAAGACCCTTTAGAAAGGGTCCCTTCATCAACAAGGGTAAATGACGAGGGCCTGCCTTTTACAAACAGTTGGGGTGCAGGCACGTTCGGTTATCGCAGCACTGCGCCTGGTGGAGATCCTTCAGCGTGTGGTTATCTGTTGCTGTGTGAAGACTTCGCTGAGGGGTTTTTCACTACTCTTGGAAGTGCATCCAAGAGAGCTGGAGACGACCAGATGAGGTTTGTTAGGATGGCTTCTCCAGAAGCAGTCTGGTAAAGTGTGACAGCTTTTAAAAACATTAAAGCTGTTATTTCCTGTTCCAGCACCGCTCTTGGCTTTGGGACTAGGCAAAATGTTTGCAGTGGCATTTGTAGTCTCTACTGTTAACTAAGTGGTTTTGTTCTTCGGGGCTGTATAGCACCTCTGGTTTATTTCACTGGCCATGTGAACATAACGGGGACATCTGCTGCGGACCTTAAAGCACAGGTAGTGGATCACAGAATCACAGAACGGCTGGGGTTGGAAGGGACCTTAAAGAACACCCAGTCCCAATCCTCCTTCACAGGCAGTGGCACCTTCACTAGATCATTTTACTCGGGACCCCAGCCAGCCTGGCCTTCGACACTGCCAGGGATGGGGCAGCCACAACCGCCTTGGGCAACCTGTTCCAGCATCTCAGCAACCACCCGGGAAAGAATTGTTTCCTCATGGCCAGCCTCAGTCTTCCCTTTTCAAGGCTGTAACCCTTTCCCTTTGTCCTCTTGCTATGTCAAAAACTTCCGTGTAGCCCCCTTCAGAGATTGAGAGGCTGCTAGAAGGTCAACTGGGGGTCTCCTCTTTTCCAGGCTGAACAGCCCCAACTTGCTCAGCCTGTCCTTATAGGGGAGGTGCCTCAGCCCTCTGAGCATTGGAGTTGCTCTCCTCTGGACCTGTTGCAGGAGGTCTCTGTCCTTTTTTTGTTGGGGACTCTGGAACTGAACACAGTACTCCAGGTGGGCTCTCACCAGTGCAGAGCAGAGGGGGAGAAACACTTCCCTCAGCTGTCTGTCACTACTGCTTTTGGTGCAGCCCGGGACATGGTTGGCTCTCTGGGCTGCAAGCACGTACTGGCGCCTGTCACGTAAGCCATAGCTGGCTTTCTAGGGGTTTTTTGTTAATCATGAAAACACAAGCGTCATCTTTTGACTGCTTCTACTTGTCAATAAGGTGTGATAGTTGTGAGAACTCAAAGGGTTGTCTCTCTTGTCTCACACAGAGTGTTTGATTGCAGTAGAGAACGATAATGAACTATGAAAACCGTGGTAATGGGTAACCTGCCTTGGTTCAGTGCCTGGGTCTTCAGTCTTGCTGGTGTATCCCTCTAATAAGAGATCTGAGCGGTAACCGTTGCCACTGAATTGGTAACAGTCTGCCTTAAAATGAGGGGAGCTGCTTTATTCAGCCACAGTAGCTTTAGTGGAGGAAGTGAGCTGCACCTGCAAGGCAGCTGGGTCTCGATCTCACTGTGGACTACCTGTGGACTCTCTTCAGAGTCACTCATGAGCAAGACACAGGAATGGTTTTGTCCAGCACTCATCTCGTTTCTCCTCTACTCTGGCAAAGAGGCAGTGGAGCAGCATCCATCACCTTTACCGTTACCTAATGTTGCTGGATGTCTGTGTTGGGATGCTAAGAGGGGATAGTGGGTGGCAGCGCAGTGTCTGCCACAACCTGTAATATTTGTGAAGTGCTGGGAGAGCACAATCGATGTGGCAGATGCTCCTCTGTGAGCTGGCCCTCGGAGTTCCTGCGTGTCGCTGGCACACACAATCGTGCATCTGACCCAGGGACTGGATTTCGTTAACTCATGGGAGCTCTCACGGAAAGGCGTTCGGAGGCCTTGTGGGTTATCCCGGTGCCCAAGCCAGACTCGGCTATACTTGAGCAGATCTGATCTCTTCCTAGAAACCTGCTGCTGCAGTGTTGCCCTGCTTTTACAGCTAGAAAGTAGAAGTGTTCTGCTCTGCAGTTGGAGCACATTGCTTAGCGCCTTTATCGCACCTTAAACGGCCCTTGATTTTTTGGGCTTGATACCCAGAAGTTGTTTTCTTGGAGTGTGATGCCCACGCTGAGTGTTAGGCAGCTCTTTATCGAGAGGATCTCGTCACCTATGGTGACGGAATTCTATTACAGCCCTTTAGATTTATGCAGCAGTCAGACGGGGTTATTTACTTGAGATCCTTTCCCGCAGAAATGCAGCGGAAAGCAACTGATAAAGTGGTTGGTCCTCCTGCGTTTACAAAGCTCATTATTTATATGGTTCATTGTAGTTAATTACCAAGATATTTAGATAGCTTCATGTGATTGATGCTACTAACTGACTCCTGCTCTGCTTTCAAGCTGTAGATTTGATCCAGTTTCAGGTTATAAGCGTCCAGATGCAGGTGCCTAAATGCACGCTGTGTGTTAGTTCTGTCACTAGGTAATCCATCCAGTGGTTGGAGCCTGGCCGGTTGGACACATCCTGCTGAGGGTCAGCTGAAGAGTCTCATGAACTGTTGTCCCCAGACACCAATGCCTATGTTGACTCGTCCTCCACTAACTGTGGAAATAATCTGTTTGCAATCTGGACCGGAGTCCCATTCCATCTCTCCAGTCTACCCGTGCAATTGTGAATTCTACTCGTGCCTTCGGAGATGCTTGCAGTTCCCTCTCGGTATCGTCTGTATATTTCATGCACATACCTTCTGTTGCAGTGCTGAAGCCATTGGCATAAATATTCAATGTCACTGGACCCGAAACACAACCTTGTGCAGCCCTCCTTTGTGATTCCAGTGGTGTTTTCCAAGTGTTTCTTCAGCGAGACAGCACCCGTGTTAGTGCTTTAATAACTTATTTAAGCCTGATGGAAAAATGCTTTGCTGTCTGGTACGTCTGCGTCCTCAGGATTATTAACTCTGTTACTGCTCAGCTAGCCCATTCCCCTTCTCCCTTATACCACCTCCTCTCTTTTACCTTCTACCTAAACAGCTGACTCTGGTTTATTCTGAATCTTTGCTGAACAGAATGTCCTGATGTATTTCTTTCACTGTATTACTCAGATGTGAGAGTAGTTAATGCTCACTATTCCAGTCCTCTGTTATGGATGAGTCTGACAGTTGTTTTGAAAACTCTGTTCTCCGGAATTTCTCTGTCTGGTGGGTTGCAATAGATCCCCACCACGGGAGCGCGCGGCTTTCTTCATCTCTAGCTTTGTAATCGTTGCCTGGCAGCTTCTCCATGGTCCACGTTTCCGTATGGCCTGGAACTCCATCAGGTGTGGATGTTCTTGCCGCACACTGCAGGAGCCTTCTTCCTCTGCCAGTCCTTTGGAAGGAGCAGTGCATGTCACGCTTTAGACACAGACATGATCCAAGTCTCTGTTACCCCAATTAAATAACAGTGTCTTTAAACTGTTCTTCAGTTTCTTCCGCTTCTCCAGTTCGTTTCAGGACTGCACTGTGGGCTCGTAACTCATCAGTGTGCCCACGCTGGTTTTTCTGTACGTGATCTGGATTATTTCAAGTAGCTGTTAGACCCCTCTCAGCTCTTCCCTGTTCATACACCCCCCCGGATTGCTCGTTTCTCTCTGCCCCACAGCAGAAGGAAGTGTTTTTCAGTTAGTGCGTAGAGTTGCTTTTCTCTTTACCGTGAGGTAGGCTCCACTTCCCCTCGTGCTTACACCGCGCCACCCCTTCACCGAGGGAGACAAATTCCTCAGCATCTTCAAAGCCTAAAACAGAGTACTGTCTCTTCAGAGACAGGAAGGGTTAAAGATCTCTGTTTATAGATCTGGCAACTGTTTTCGCTGTTGCAATAGTGGTGGCACTGACCCCGCTCCTAACAGTAAGCTGGCATCGCATACGGTGCTTCTGTTCCTCAGGGCTCCCGAGCTGGAGGCTGTTTGTGTTGGAGACGAGACTTCTCAGACACTTGGTGTCTCTCAGATCTTGCTGTAAAGCTTACTCTTTGATCTCCCGTTTCCATTTCGGCATGGCAGCGCAAATAAGCACCTTGCAACTCTTAACCCGGGCTCCTTGTGCTCTAACAGGTTTCCTCATCAAAGGTTTAGAAACGAGCCCCGCTTTGATGTGCCGGACTGGGAGCTGCTGCCCGCCCTGGAAGGTTGCGCCGCGGTGTTTAATGAGATGAGCCGTGGTGGTGTACCCGCGATACTTGATCTGTGACTATCGCTTTTCGCTCGCATAAATGGCTTTTCCATTGTTCTGCTGAGGTCGCCGTGCTAGCCTGCAGTTTTGCTCGATCTTAGGACAAACGAGCGCTGTGATGAATCAACCCCGTGGCGCTGGGAGGGTTTGACCCTCGTGGTTTCGACCACGGTGACTTTTGGCTTGATGGCAGATGCGGAAAACACTGCGGTATCTATTGTGCAAGCGATGAAATAGTTGGCAGTGCTGACGTGTGGAGCAGCTGGAGTTATTTCTGTGCTGTTAGCAGCTAAAGATAGTAGGATAGGATGCTGAGCATGAACCTCTGTGGTAGCAGGGTGGGACTGCAGACAGGATCTGCCGCGCTCGGGCCCTTTGTGTAAAGTCAGCTTACTTTAGGTGGAGGGTATTTCAGGGAAGCTGGGTAAAGCAGAGATGTGATTGTACTCTACAGGCAAATAGCCAGTTCAGATTGTTTTCTGAACCTGATAATGGAGTCATTTTAAAGTGCTTCCGTCACCTGTCCTCTGTGTACAGAGTGCTCCCGCTAGCTCCTTTGTAACCTGTCAGCTTCTAGCTCCACAAAGGCCATCTTAGTCATGGGTCGTCGGCTGGGAGTCTCAAGTGATGAAATGGTGTCATTTTTAGCTTGGAATCCTTACTTTGCCAGCACTAGGAAGAGATGTGTGAAGGGGGGGCTTTCCCCTTTCCATGGCTCCATGTGCCTGCCTACACTTAGGTCTAACCGGATGGAATTGGTGGCATGCTGCACGCTGTGGTTTGGGCTCACGTTACTGAGAGCCTGAAGGGTGACGGTCCTGCGTGATCCCTGGGGCTCACTGTGTTTTCTCACCACCGAATGTTCTGCCAGGTGTGACTCAGGCGGCAGAGGAGAGTTTCCATTGTATTAGATGCAGAAGGAGAGGAGCAGTGAAGCGCTCTATTTTTGTGTCAGGTGTTTTGCAGTGCTAACAAGCATTATCGCAAAGGATCCGGCGCTCTGCACAGCCTGGTTCCTGAGAGTGCTTTTTTCTACAAGATTCACACAACTGCTTTAGGCTGGAGCAGGTCTCTGGCGGCCGTGTGATCCAACCCCTGCTGCAAAGAAGGGCCAACTTAGATGAGCTGCTCAGAGCACTGTGCAGTCGAGTTTGTAAGCGTCTCCAAGAATGGAGATCCCAACTCCTGTGGACACAGTGACCCCTGTGGACTGTAAAGGCACAGTGGGCATGGGCAGTACCCCGTCCCACCCCTTATTTTCAGGGAGAATGTCCCTTATTGTAACTTGTGTGTGGTGTCTCCTGTGTTATCACTGTGCAGCTTTGGGAAGAGCTTGGCTTTGTCCTCTCTACACCTTCCTGCCAGGTAGCCATTACACACAGGTTAAGTCTAGAGGAGGCTGAGAGCAGACTGTATTACTCTTTACAGCTCCCTGAAAGGAGATTGCGGTGGGGCTGCTGCTGGTCTCTTCTCCCAAATTCCTAATGAACAGGACAAGGGGAAACAGTTTCAAGCGGCATCAGGGGAGGGTTAGATTGGATCTTAGGGGAGGAAGCTCTGTGCTGAGAGAGGGGTTGGGCACTGGACCAGGCTGCCAAGGGAGGTGGAGTCGCCATCCCTGGAGGGGTTTAACAGGCGAGTAGCTAGAGCACTTGAGGCCATGGTCTGGGGGTTGGGGAGCTGTTGGGATGAGGGCTGGGCTTGGTGACCCTGGAGGTGCTTTCCAGCCGTGAGGGTTCTAGGATTCTATTAACTGTAACTATAGTTGTCAGAGTCTGAGTACTCAGGTGTCTGGGAATGCATTATGCATGTGGCCATCTTTCCGAGCTCATTCTTTCCCACCTTACTGGCTGTAGCCCAGTGAATGTGTAGTTTTGTGTTTGTATTGCTTAGTGCTGCAGAGCTCTGTAGTTTTGGAGAACTATCCATCTGCCAGAGCCTTGATCTACCTTTGCTGTTGTCCTTTCCCTTGACAATGAACCGCTTTCCTCTAGATCCTCTTTACAAGTGGCCACATTTATAATGCTGTCCAGTTTGACTGCATCCGCCCTCAGTTTGATAGCAGTTGCAGCAAAGGACCTCGGCAGTTTGCTTGCTGAGGTGTCCTTGTCACAGAGTGACCCCAAGGACAGGCATGTTGGGAGTTGGACATGGGAGAAGAATGGAGTGTAGCAGAGTTGAGCTATTGGAAGAGAGGGGACTTCTGAAGTGGTCTCTTGGCTTGCTGAAGAGCCCTGTCGTGGTGACCTGCATGAGAGCAGACAAGCAGTAGGGAGCAGACAAGCTGGAACTGTGGCTGATGATCTCCAAACTCTTGTTTGCTCTGCTTTTCATGCCTCCAGCCCAGCTGTAAAGCAGTAATTAACCTGAGCCTTTTAATTTATCCCAGTTGGCTTTACGTTAGCTCTGTTGTCGTGTTGCGTGCAGCAATCCTCCAGGCATCTGTGGGGCGACGGCAGTTGAAATCGTTTGTGTGCGTGAGTATTTGTTCTGTTTTGATCATAATATTCATGACTTCTGGGGTTTCCACGTTTGTAACGGCCGGCGTTCCTGTGTCTCAGATACTGTGTGCACAGAGAATAAAAAGCCAAGTCTTCTCCGTGTCGGGGCTGCAGGGAGGTCCAAAGCTCTTGAGCAGGATTCCAAACGTGAAATAAAACGTGGCTAATTAGTTGGAGGGAATTGCAGCTCAAAATTCTGTTGCTAGCAGAGCTTTGCTTCGTCAGCAGAAGGCTGGCTGTTTAGAGGTACTGAAATGGTATCGGTTGGAGTCGTTCTAGGCACAGGCACCTCTTCTTGAGGAATTACAGCCATGGTTTTCTTGTTAAGATCATCTGCAGCAGGAAAGGGTCAAGGAGAAGGCAGAGCCTTTATTCCAGCCGATTACATCTTTTGCGGAGGCTCTCATCAATCTCATACTGGTGTCAAAGCAAAGTGAGAAATGCGAGGGTTTAATTTAGCTTTGTTAATCATAAGTTTTCTCTGAGCTTTATTTAATGGAGAGTCTAAAAGCGCTATTTTATTAGTGTTGTGCAGTAATGTGATCCATAACCATAGAGCCTATTAAACACTTCATAAAGCCTTTAGGGGAACTGCTTTCAAATGTTACACAGTGTTTTTAGAAGTTATAGCTCCCTGGAAATCGGCTTATTAGCAGTTTTCCATCAAAGTGAAGTGTGGCAGGAGAATGGCGGATGACCTCGCACGATCCAGATCGAAAACAGCGGTGAAACTTGGTGATTATCTTCTTTAAAGCATCGTATACCTTAACAGGAGCCTCTTGTCACAACACGCGTACCTAGAAATTAAGGTTGCCGCTTCCATCACTGTAATAATAACTTTAGAAGTGCAGCTATAATACTACTGCTTGTTTGTGGATTGAGTGGCAGAACCCCCCAGCACAGGAGAAGATAACATGGATAGGTGAACTTTAAATATTCAGCACATGAACTCGCTTCTCTGCATTTGTAAAACAACGGCTTGAAAATCTGCTGGCGCACAGAAACTAATCTAGCAATGTGCCAAAGTAATTAAAGCAGAGTAAATAATCTCCAGTGTTCCTATTCCCCACAGAAATTGTTTAATATCTTATCTTTGCAAACTAGTGTTCTTGCTAATTCGTGATGTCTTTGTAAGACTCTCCGTATTTAGCCAGTGCTGCTGCTGTTCATGGGGTGGGAATGTTTCCTCTCCGGTCCGTGGGGGGAGGAGGGAGCAGGTTGTGTCCGTGTACCCACAGAAGGTTCCACGGACCCACAGGAGGTGTTTCTTCCATACGGTGGAAACACGGAGCAGTAATCGTCTCTGGTCACTTACTGTTTCCTTAGTGGAAGGACTTCAGTTGCCCCCAGTGTTCGCGGAGCATGGCTGTCTAGCATCGGTGCTGTGGGAAACCAGCGACCTGATGCTGTTCTTGTTCTGGTACAATTAGAGGTAGCTCTGTGGAAGCAGGTGAAGTGTAAGGCAGATCGGATTATCTGCCTTTGAGTTGTCTCTAAATGCTAGACCCTGATGACCTGTGGCTTGTAAATGCCCCTGTTACTGCAGCCAGGAAGCAGAGATGGAGCAGGACATGAATGACGTTAAAATCATGCCGTTTTCCATAGGAGAGCAGATTTCCTTGTGCATGGGAGTACCTTCATCAGAGAAAAACAAGGAGAGTACGAGCTGATGCTGTGCTGCAGTGGTACCAGGAATTTCTCCTTTCATTTCCTTTTTACTGCTCGTTAGAGGAACGTGCCGTTGCGCACAGGCAAGGTGTGTGGCACAGGGTTGCAGGAGCAGATGCTGGGCAATTAACATCCCTTTGGGAGAAAAGTAACAGCAAAAATCTTCTGGCTGTTTCTGAAGAAAAGATCCCTCGGAGGCTGCCAGCATTCACTCTAGGCTTTTGCATCAGTTGGTCCTCTTGATCCAGAGACAAGATCAACCAGTGACTCAGTTCACATGCTGATGGGCCAAAGCGAAAACCCAAGGAGGGTTCCAAACCCGCTGGCAAAGTTGCATGCAGAACCCGAGACTTGCTGGATTTGGGGGAAAACAAGAATTCACATTTGATAAATACAGCATCAACCCCCAACAAAAAGACATAGTGATCGCATGCTCTTACCTAAGTGGGCCAAGCAAGCTGCTGCCTCCACACCCTCAGGGGAAAGAAGCTTCTCTGGGGTTCCAGACTCCTACATCCTCTCCATTTACCCCATTCAAAGGACAAGGTGGTTGCTGTTCCCATTAAGGTCCCACGGTTGTGGCTCTCTTTGGGCGACTGGGCTGGGAGTTGTATGTTCTGGAGGACAGTGGGGCTTCCCCAGCTGCCTCCAGGCTCCCTGTGTGCTGCAGGCGAGATATCTTCAGCCGTGGCCTTGGGGAAGCGAGGATTTGGGTCCCACTCACCACTGATCCAATCCCTCTGTCTCTGGGTGCACGCGGAGTGGTATTTCATCCCAGATCCTAATGCCAGGTAGTTAGAGCGAGTTCAGTGGAGCGGCTTCTTTTTAATGTTTCTTGACATTAACAGCTCCATTTCTCAATTAGGATGGAAAATAAAATTGATTACGTGTGTCTGCAGGGTGACACTGCTGCTAACCAGCAACTGGAACGCGAGCGGGAAAGGTCACCGCAAATAGCGTTCTAGTTTAATTACTGCTGGAAGACCACAGTGGTTCAGTGCACGGGCTTTTGTTGTTCCTGCTCCTACCGCTAGCAAACAGTGTTTACAGAGCTGCCCTGCCTATTTACAGAGGCACGGAGCTGGATGACACGGCTCTGGCTTTTGCGGCTCTGCCTTCCGTGGATCTGGAGAAGGCGCTGTGCGTGTTTCCTTAGCAGCATCTCCGTGTGCTCAGCTCGGCTTCGGGAGACGCTGCAAGCTCGAGTCTGTGGAACAGCTGCTGTCTTTGAGTCCCTGACAGAAAGGGCGTTGTGCGATGCGATCTGCAAGCGATGGTATCTGAAGAAAGCTGCAGATGCTCTGGTATGGTGCTGCTGCTCTCGTGGGGCTGTTACCAACTGCCTGCCCGGACTAACAAAGCTCACGCAGAGGCAGGCGTGTTTACTGCTGGCTCTGTCTGGGCTGGTTAGGCCACATCAGTTTCCGCCCAGGAAAGTGGGACTGATTGTTTTTGCTAACTGGGAACACATCAGTGGTGTGAATCACGCCTGCGACTAGTAGTGGATTTTGGGGAGATGTCAGAGGGTCTTTGGAGCAGGATTGGCATTCTTAGCCTACTGGATGTGCAGACGCAGAGCTGCCTACAGGTTTCACGGGCAATAGGAAGCGCCTGGCTGCTTCTCAGAGCTTCTCAAAGCAACCAGTTAAAGGTGCTGCTTCATAGGCTGGTGTTGCCGCTCCTTCTGCTCGGCTCTGAATTCGTGCCTTTGGACAGGCCGAGTTTGTCACCAGAAAGCGAGCAGGGTTTGGAAACCAGACAATAAACCCCGAGCTTTGCTCCTGTCATCTACTCAGGCAGGTAAT
The DNA here is from genome assembly GCA_013397515.1 of Upupa epops. Taxonomy (NCBI): domain Eukaryota; kingdom Metazoa; phylum Chordata; class Aves; order Bucerotiformes; family Upupidae; genus Upupa; species Upupa epops. The sequence continues at coordinate 111,782 of VZRI01008341.1, forward strand.
TCACTCTCTGGAGGGGCTGATGAGAATAGCTCTCCTTAGATTTGCTCAGTTGGCCTCGGAGACAAATAGAGGAAACACGTGCTGAAGGGAGGGAATGATTTGGAGGGGAGGCTGGCAGCAAAGCGGCCTGGACGATGGAAGAGCTGGGGTGGAACGTGGCTCTTGTTCCCCTGCTGCGTCCAAATGGAACCAGTGAATAGGTGCAAATGTAGATGGCCGGATAAAAATGGAAGCCATTCAAACCAGAAGCAATTAACTTGTGTACAGATGGCTTCCTGGCATTCTGAGCTGCATGGATTTGGGTGGCGTGCTTTTCAGACGTGCCACGGGAGCAGCCTGTGTGTGTCCACCTCCAGCTGTTTGTGCCCGTAAAAGAGAGAAGGAAATGAAGCCAAGTGAGCGTTGTGTAGCGCCTCAGACTTGCTTGCAGAGATAGGCATCTCGAGCATTAGTGCAGCATCCTGTCCTGTCAAATGGCCCTCCTATCAGCCTTTTATGAGAAGAAATTACATATTTTACATCGAGCGAGTCACTCCAATTTCATAACAATGAAATATGGGGAGCTGCTAAGTATAGTCCTATCTCGAGGATGAAGCCCAGGGTTGAGAAGCCTGGGCAGGGCTGTTGAAAGCGTGAAGCGCACGAGTTCTGGAGGCAGCTTCAGTGTTTTCTGGTGACTGGTTCTGGAGAGCAGGGAACTGAAGCTGTTCTGCCCGGGATGAATGATGCTGTGTGTGTGCTTTGATCCTTGGTAGCTCAACACAAGCAATTAAATGGTAAAAAAGTGTGAGCCAGGCTGTAAAAAATAAACGTTTGAGGTAACTCGTGGTGTGTAAAATCGGTCCGTGTGGCCAGCAGGAGCAGGCAAGTGGTTGCCCCCCTGTACCATGTTCGCTTGGGGCAGCTCACCACAACAAAGACATTGAGGTGCCGGAGCAGGTCCAAGGAAGAGCAGCAAAAGAGAAGTCTTACGGGGAGCAGCTGAGAGAGCTGGGACACTGGCCTGAGAAAAAGGAGGCTGAGGAGAGGCCTTGTCACTGTCTACACCTTACTGAAAGGGGGTAGTGGAGAGGTGGGCGTTGGGGTCTCTTTGCGAGTAACAAGTGAAAACGGCCTCAGGTTGCACCAGAGGAAGTTTGGGTTGGACATGAGGAAAAACTTCCTCACTGAAAGGGGCATCAGGCACTGGAACAGGGAGGGGCTTGAATCGCCATCCCTGGGCATGGTGTTGTGTAGGTAAGGAGCTTAGGGACAGGGTTTGTGGTGGCATGGTGCAGCTGGATGAGTGTTTGGGCTCAGTGGTCTTGGCGGTCTGTTCCAGCCTTAGAGATGGTGTGGTTCTGTGAAAAACACTGGACGGTGCCAAGGGAAACCTGTGTTGTTTTCAAAACCAGTTACAGGACGGTGTGTGACATACCTTGTTGAGCCAGTCCGAATGTTTAGCCTGGCATTTCAAAGCTGTGGTGTAGGAACCTCTCTGGATAGCTGGAGTTGGTACGAGACCATCGTTAGTCCATCGCTTGTTCGTCCATCTTAATTTTGGTCGGAGCCCTGGCTAGGAGCACTGTGGCTGCCACCTAGCGAACCCCAGTTAGCTCGCAGACCTGTTGGAGCACCTCCCGGAGCACTCTGATCTTCACTTACTGCGTCAGAGATAGCGTGGACCTGTATGTGGATTGCTTTTCATCTCTGCCAGCTCCCCCTGTGTTTGCGAAGTGGTGAGCCTGCATCTGCAGGAGTCATGTGCTTTCTCTTATGGAGCTCCCCTCTGGCAAGCAGCTACTTGGGAAGGCATGTTGAGAGCCCAGCAAGTAGTGTCTTCTGGAAGATGGGACCTAGTCTTCCAGAGAGGAAATTTATGTGGGAGATGAAGGGGTCCATCCCACCCTTTCTAGAGTAACGCGGTACCTGTTTACCTGTCACCAACAGGGCTTCTCTGTTTAATGTTCTCTGGGGTGTGTGTTTCTCCCTCGATCCACCTGAAGTGCTTTCTCACGGTTAATGATGTGAATTTGCTGAGCACACGGGCTCATTTCAATGCTGTTTTTCATTATGTAAGCTATTAACAGGTCACTGCTCAGACGCTGGCAAATCTGTTCCAGGCTAATAGCGAGGTGCACAAGTGCCTCTCCATGGTGTATCCGCTACCTGTGCACACGTGTTCTGGCTCGGTGGTTGGTAGAAAATCCCATGGCAATACGGGAGGCAGCATCCGTGCCGTTAGCAGTCGGTTCCTAAGCAGCCCTTCGTTAGCATCCGCAGTGCTGGGACTTGTGTGCAGCTGGACTGAAGGAGAGGGAGAGGAAGCACGTGGATGTCCAGAGGAAGGTGTTGATACATACATGTTCCTGCAGCACAGGAGGCAATAACGCAGGGTAGGGAGCTCTCCTGGAGCTGCGTATGAAGATGTGGTGCTCTGGCATAGAGTGCTGTTCCTGAAGGTCAGCAGCAATGCTCAGCTGGGGTTGGAATGCACGAATGCAACACAGAAGACGGGTAGCTGGACGCAGGGAAGCCTTGAACACATGAAGGGAGCTAGTTCAGGTCCTGAGTTTGGAGCACTGCAAACTGTGCTGTTGTTGCTGACCTGGGAGGAGCCTTCTAGTTGTTACCCTTGGGTAGTGGCCTTTTGCTTACGGATGGTTGCCATCACGTCCATGCAGAGACTGTCAGTGTTCCCTTTGCTGTACAGACAAGTTGGCTGAGAACAGGTGGATGAGAATTAAGAGATGGGTCCAAGCTTGGACTGTGTTTCTGAACTTCACCCGTTTTCTGGGAGGAGAAGGGGGGGATCACATTTCCTGGAAGTGGCAGAGCTCATAGAAGAGAACAATTCCAAGCTGTTGTCTTTTTCAATGCTGCTTCTGCAGCTGAAAGCCATTTGTGACCTTTTCTCTTTCCCTAAATACCCGAAAATTTCCCAAACCAAATATGAGAGCAAGAGAATCCCCAAAACACCCCCCTCCTGCATACACACCTCGTTCATTTTGGAGCAAGGCCTAAGGTAGGCTTCTGTCTAGGACACTGTTTGGAGCTGCTTCCATCCCCGTGAAGATTCACGGTCTAACAGGAAGAGCAGAAGACCTTGGGTGCTGGTGCCTTTCCTTACCAGGAAGAGAATAAGCGACGGTCTTGGACCGTGGTTGCTCAGGAGATATTGCAGTCAGTGTGTCCTGGTGTCCTGGAAACTCTTCTCGGCATAAAGCAGCGCAGAGACAGCTCCCCAACAAGGGGAAAGGGACAACTGCAGGATGCTTTGTGCTGTGGCATGTATTATGTAAGAGGAATTTGCATGGCAAAGAGGGATGCAAATTTTACTGAGAGTTAAGAGGACAGATGAATGATGTTAATGAAGAGCTGATGGATGGAAGCAGGCAGTGGTCTACCATGCCACTCGTGTTTTCTGAATCCCAGCAATCATTTCATGGGCATCTAAGTTAAATGATGGGTATGCAAAACCTTTGGCATGCTAGATTTGTATGGAGCATCTGCTGTGTCAAGATGGAGGTGTGATGACTCCAGATCTGGTCCTACAGATGTTAGCTGCCTCTTCTCCCCATACAGCTGATAGCACAGCCTCACAGTGATTCAGCACAGCTATGTTTTGCGTTGTTTTGGCATTACTCGTTTCTCCCCACGCTCTGTGGAAGTGTGATACAGCAGCAACCTGGATTTACTCCATGCGCCTCGAGGTCCCTAACCAGCACCTCAGTCAGTCCAGTTCATAGAATCATTAGGGATTGGAAGGGACCTGGAAAGATCCTCCAGCCCAATCCCCCTGCCACAGCAGGATCCCCCAGACCAAGCCCAAGGCTGGTTTCAAAAGTCTCCAGAGAAGGAGACTCCACAACCCCCCCCGGGCAGCCCCTCCAGTGTGCTGGAGTTGCCATAAGGTGCTTGTTTTGCTCCACTGAATATAGGGAGGAACCTAGGCAAGGAGTGGATGATAGTTTAGATGCCCCTCTGTTGTTCGTGAAATGCAGGAAACCCCGTGATTGATGGGTGATAGTCCTGCCAGCTGGGGTGGTTCTGTTTATTTCAGTTCTTGTTCTAAAACCGACTGAATAGCAGTGCTAATAAATGTGATCCCAAGCAGAGGCGCATGTTCCACAGACTCTTCGCTGGTGGCTGATCCGGCTTCACATCCTTATTTTGTGACTAAGTGAAACCCACAGTCTGCTGAGTGTCTGCCAGCAAAGAACCCACCTGCCAGACTCGATGCCATTAATCGTTTCCCTGTTTGGTTTATTTCAGCTAACATCTCTAAACACCGTGGATGCTGGAGCAGGCCCTGACGAGAGCTTCAGTGACTCAGTGGCCTGATTACAGTTTGACATCTCCTGGTATTGTTTTGGTGGCCATAATCAGCAGGACGCAGCATCCCCAGAAGCTCTCTGTGGCACTGCCACAGCTTGAGATTGCTTTGAGCCCCTTTTTGTAGCAGATACAAATTTCTTAAAAGAATTTAGCTCTGCGGGGATCTAGGGCTTGCAAGCTACCAGTTCAGAATGATACCTTGATCTCAGGGGCTCTGAATCACCGAGATTATGTGCCCTCACTTGAAGCCTAGCAATCAAGCCTACAGTGTAGAGATTGCCTCATGGTGCAGTATTATCAATTAGCCACCTGTCAGGGACTTTCTGTGACTCGGAGAGGTAATGGCTAGCTGGCTGCTGCTTCCTAGGTAGTCCCTCGTTATCTGGTACCGTGCCCTCTGTGTCAGGTAAAATCCAATCCTTGACATTGCAGGTGATTGGCGCTTGCTCTGGCAGAGGGGTTGGGCTGGGATGGTCCTTGGAGGTCCTTTACAACTTGTAATGCTCTGTGATTCTTGCCGTGTGACGCAGTTCTGTGAAGTGAGTCAGCCACGCAATGCATGGTGGCCAGGACGGCTCATCTTCTGCCGTGCTATAGAAGGCTGCTTTAGTCGCTGTTACTGCACTCTCTCTTACACGGGGAGTCAGCGTATGATAGTGATCCTTCTTCGTCACAACTTTAGCTGGTTTTATTAGCAGCTGGAAATGCTCTTGGTCATGTGGAAGTGCTCTGTAACCAACGGACTTCCCGATTCTGTGCTTGGGAGGTAAATCCTAAAGCTGGGGTGCCAAAATGCGCCTTTCTTTCCTAAGGGTTGGATGGGGCTCTGCAGCCGTCTGTAGCGACAAGGAGTCTTGATCCGCTACACGTGTTCTCAGCTCTGGTTTGTGGACTGCTGGTTTCCCTTTACCTGACCCCACAGAGGAATCCAGCGTGGGAAGATGATGATACGGTTCTTCAGGGTTGCAGTGGGGATGAAGAACCTGGGCTGCTGAGTTTGATGAGGCTGTGAGATCTCTGCCTCTAAACCCCTGTTTTCTGAACTACACAGTGCTTTCCAAGTGGAGTCCTCTGTGTTCTAGAAAGGCTTAGGATGACAGATCCATCCCACCTGGGAAGAATTTTTTCCTTTAGGTGTTGAAGGGCTTGTTGTGCAGAAAGGGAGCTACCTGCCTGCCCGGGATGCTGTAAACTATGACATGCCTGTGCTGTGTGAACACATCTGGCACATGGGGCTCAGCTGGGCAATGCCATTGCGCTCACAGACACTTGGACATTGTGGCAGCAATGAGTGCTGTGAGCTTGCTGGGTTTGAGTGTGGCTGTGCTATTTAGGAGTCTCATTTCTAGTTAATTGGTCTCCTTTTCTTCTACTTGAGAATCCAAGCAAATGTGTCTGTAGTCTCAGAAAGCCCTGTAACTGTTATGCTGCCAAGCGTAGTGTTCTGAGTAGAGGGGAACTCTAGGAGCGTTTTGGCTTTGCAAGGATCTGAGTGTTTCACCACTAGATGTCAAAAGCCTTGGGTCCTCAAGTGTGTTGGGACACAGTGCAGGAGCGTATGAATCCCTTCTGAAGACCACCATCTCCTCCTACTCTCTCTTGGCCTCCTCTTTCCAAAACTCAAACCCACTGAAACAAAACCTCACAAGAGGGCTCAAAGCGTTTGTGTCAAAGCAAAACATGAGAGGCACCCCTGGTAGCAGCCTGAGTCAAGACTCAGACTCCCAAATGTGAAGGTTTTAAGAATAAAGAAGGCTTTTTTTCCCCTGATCTTTATGCATTTTAATTTTCCATGACTTTGCATGTGAGGGGGTGGGAAGTAATCTGGTGTTGGAAAGTGCTTCTTCACAGCCTTCTCTGCTTTCTCGAGCTGAGACAGTTTCCCTTTGCTTACCTTAAAACAAGGACAACTGCTCCACACTTGGCACCGTCCCGCCTCTTCCCTCCTATTTCACCACCTGGTCCCCTGCAGTCCCTGCTGAAGTAGGACAATTACATGCTAGCGCACTAAATCCCCAGCCCCCAAATGCCTTTCCCAGCTTTCAGGTTGCTAATAAGAAGAGTGGTGTTTGGTTTTCCACGATGGTTTCAACAGTGCGTGGAGCTTGTGGCAGAAATAGGGTTAGGCAGGTTTGGTTTCTTAACGGTAAGCATAGCCAGTCGATAACCACCCGCTCCCCACCCCTCTGCCTCGTAGTGCTGGGTGTTACAGTGCACTGGACTAAACTAGAATGATGTTACTATCGAGAGGGAAAGCAGTGACCCCTCTGGCCTGAGTCTCGGCAGACAGTTCCACTGGGGTAGTTGTTTCTGTTGGTCACTGTCACTCTTTCTATCCTGCAGCAATGTAATTTAACCGCTGATGCTATGAAATCCTCGCTGGAAGATCTCTGAGCAGCGCCCTTGTCTCTCTGCCACCTGCAGAGTGTTGCAGTGAGTTTACTCCCCATTCCTGTCTGCAGGAATGGCCATTTCTTTCTTGTTTTCTTGCCCATCCTTGAGAAACTACCCGTGTCTGACCACACTACCTCGCTAAGCCATCCAGCTCTCCAGGTATTTCCATACAAGCTCAGAAACTTGCAGTAGGAGATTACGTAGCCTTTACAGCAGCTGCCTGGCCGTGTCTTCTAACAGCAAAGCAGCACTGGACACACAGCTCAAGTAGGGACCCTGCTGTGAAGCTGGGAATGGTCCTTCACGTCATAGCATCTTTGCTGGTTGATAGTGCTGCTAGCTGCTGGAAGCAGCCCTCCTTCAGGCTGAGCTTGATGCAGTCGTGACACGGGGTTGCTTTCCAGGGGCTGTTTGTCACCGTTAGTTAAAACAGACGCAGTGTTTCATGGCGGTTTTCTCGTAATTAGTTGGACATTGTGAACGAGGAGTGACAACGTACAGCAGGGTTAGCTTTAGAGACAGTGTCATTGTTAGAGATGGAGCGAAGGATAATGCAACCAGCTTCCTAGTGATAGTCTCCTAAAAGTAATTGGAAGGTATTCCATCTCTTCCTTGACCTGACCCTCTGCAGGGCTTGGAAATGCTTCAATCAGCCTCTCCGTTCCCCGCCTCATCCTACCCCGGTCTGGGTCCTGGTGGTTTGTGCATTGCTTAGCTGTGGAGCAGAAAAGAAACGGAAGGGTAGCAGCCAGAGCCTTTGTTGCTGGGTTTGCATGCAGAACTCTGCCCAGATTGCCCAGAAGACTGCAGGATGAAAGGATGAAAGGAGTTCGGGGTGTCTTTAGGGCTTTCTGGGAGGCAGTGACTTCTGCCTCCTGGTCATATTGGGGATAATAAAACTGTTCCTTCATACGGGCCTCTCCTCCTTCTGTGCCTTTTCCTACCCCTGCTGCTGCCCCTATTGCATGCCTTCATCCCTGCAGTCCCTAGAGCTGAGTCTTGGCTTCTAGAGCACCCCAGGCTCTGAACACCGTCCCACAGCAGTCCAACCCTTGGGAATGTCATGCAGCAGCCCGTGTTTCTCTCAGCACTATGTTCAGGCCCGTTAAATTTTACTAGGGTAACCCGAGTTTGAGGTGCAGTGGACTGCAGGGGCACGGCTGCCTTAACTCTGTCACCACAAGAGGGAATCGGCATTGCTGCGGGCGAAAGGGTGGGTTGTGGGTTGTGTCTTAAGGCAAAAGGGATGGAGCAGTGGTCCGTGTGTGAGTGTTTAGAACAGCAGGGGTAGAAGTCTAACGTTTGCTTTCTCTTGACTGCTTTGGCAAAGCAAAGGAGGTAGGAGAACAGCTATGTGGGCTCGCTTTTGGAAGGGTCGTTGGAGAAGGGGGAGAAATGAAGGAGAGGCTGTGAGCCGCTGATCGTGGGTTCGTTATGCAGGCACAGATTTCCGTTAATGTTCTTTCTTCCGAAGAACACAGACCTTGCCCGTGCCGTTGTGTGCTTAACGCAGCACTCGAGGCAAAAACAGCCCCCCCCCAGCAAAAACCAAACCAAAACACCCTGCTGAAAACATCCTGTGGCGTGCGGATTTATTCCCCAGGCGATTATGTTGTTTTCAAAGCTTTTTCAGGACAACTCTCCCTTGCTGTGCGTCCTGAATACGCTCCTTGGTACCTCGGAGCTCCCCGTGAAGTGGGCAGGAGAGGTTTGGTCAGCACAGCAGAGGGGAGTTGCAGCGAGTTGCAGGAAGCCTATTCTCTGGGAAATGGAAAGTGTAGGTAGGTACTTACATACACATAGGCACACGCGCTCTTACTGTCGCCTTGACTCTCCTCTCCAGATAACCCCGAAATGGAATAGTCCTCCTTTCAGAAGACTTCTGTTATTTGAGCTTAAGAGTAGTACAGCCCTGGCAGTATATTCACACAAGTCTCTCAGCAAGACTTTTCAGCTCTAAAATGTCAAAGCCTCTTCAAAACTGAAGAGTAAACTACTGCAGAGCTGTGGAAATGGGTCTCAGGACTTCAGGAAAGCACTGTTACCCTACTCCTCACAGACCTACGTGTGCAAGCTGATTCCTGTGGCAATGGGCACCATCAGGCTGTCTGTTGCTGTGTCTTGTTTAATGCCAATTGGTGTTTGAGATCAAGGAAGCCGAGACCGGTTCTGAGTAGCTGGTGCAGCCAAAGTCATGACTGATAGATTTACAGCGCAGGGTCGGTTCATCTGGTAGTGTTGTTTTATCAGGGGATGGAGTTAAGGACATAGGGTCTGTTCCACAGCACTGAACTGGCAGAGTCCTCTGACCACATGCAGATGTTTTCTCCCTCGGTGCAGTCAGTGCAAGACACACTGATTACTGCATGCAGACCTCGGAGAAAAGACGCCTGTGTGGCTGTTGCTAAGCTTATTTTCCTCTTCCCTTGGGTTTATTGGATTATTTTATACAGTGGAATGATAGGAATTTAAAAATGAAGCGGTGCTGTTGAGTCATCGAGTCCATCTTGCGGCTAATGCAGGATTGTTCTCTGCGAGTCTTCGTCCAGTTGGCTTTAGACGTGGTTGGACTTCAGCCAATTTCCTTTGGAAGATTATTCTACAGTAGAATACGCTTCATTATTAGGAATTCTTCCCTGTCAGCCTAAATTTGACTTTGCTGAGTCTAATCACATTACTCTTAGCTATAGTTTTCTGAAATCCCTATTAAAAAAATTCCGTGGTGTGTGTGTTCTTCCAGAGCTTGTAGATCATTATCATATTTCTCCTTCACTAGTGGCTGTAGTCAGGCTATACATACTTAGTTATTTTAATATTTTCTCATCAATCACTCTGCCTAGATTAATGATGACTTTTATTGCTGCTATCACGGAGCAAAATCTAGAATTCCTCTATTTAAAATTCCCCAAGAAAAGGCTGGGCCGAATAAAGACCTAGAGATCAGATGATGGTGCCCCTGAAATCTCATCCTCGTCCTTTGAACCCCTGCGTGTGGTTCAGATGCCTGAACGCCAGCTCCCCTAAGGCAGACTTTAGCAGTGGATTTCTCTCGACTACCTTGAGTTCTCTACAACGCAAGTGCCTACATCCGGGCTACTGTCCCTGGATTCCTTTTGTGATCACTGGACCCGATAGCTGGGTGCAATTCATCTGAGCTAATTTGGATATCCTATTAGGGAAAGGGGAATCGAGCCCTAGAGGCGCCTCTTTCCGTCAGTTAAGGGTAGTCCAAGGCGAGGAGCTCAGACATAGACACTTGCAGTTGGTGAGACCGATCCCCTTAGGTACTGAGCTCTCGGGGATCAATACAAACCAGTTCTGCTGGAGGGACACTGGATTTACATTGATCTGGCCCTCTGTCCTGGACCTCAACCTTACTGGGGTATTTAAAGTGGGGTCTGTTGAATTTTCAGACACTAATGCAAGAAGTAAGAAGCCTTCCTGTCACCACAGCCTGGAGATGACTGCAAGGCAGCCAGCCACTGGCGAAGTGTCGGGCAGGCACTCCTTGGCTTCTAGCCCACTGCTGCGGAAAGGGGGAGAGAAAACTCAATAGAAGACCTGAGAGTCAAGACAAAGGGCAGGGAGGGCTCGCTCACCAGTTGTGGTCAGAACAGACAGACTTGAACTGGGCTTTCCCTCGTTGCTGGAGCCGTCTTCCCAGCAGATGGTCCCCTTCCATCGTGCTTTCTGACAGTGCCCAGCGTCGGGTCCCTGTGACTTGTCTGTTCTATCCAGGAACGGGCATTATTCTGAATACCATTGGAGGGCAAACTCCAGCAAGGGAGGAGAGCTGTTAGAGTGGAAGGGTGATGTCAGCACGAGACAGTATGTTTATTCATTAGTCCTGAGTGAATTGAGGCTGAAAATTCAGTGTTTGAGCATCCCAAGAGGAGAAGCTGTGGAGTAACCCGCACCAGTTGAATAGAAAAGCTCAATAACTGGAAGACAAGGCTTGCTGAGATGAAGGGAAGTTTGTGGAGAGTGCGTAGAAGCGTTCTCAGGGGTTCCGAACCTAAACAAGCATCAGTCAGTGTTACCAAAGGGCGAGGCAGAAGCCTGGCCACTGCCCATGCGTTTGCACAATCCCTGCTTCTCCACTTAACCCGGCAGTTGCTGTTTGCAGAGAGAGGCGAGAAAGTACTCGTGCGAGGTTAGTGTAAAAAATTCCTTGCTGTTGCCAGACCCTTGGAGTCGAGGATGTCAGCTGCCTTCCCCGAGAGCATTTGGGACACTGGCCTTGGTGGGGTGTTAGGGAAGGACTGTGTGGTGTGCCTGTGTCTCTGTGGAATAGGTAACGTGTTAAAAACAGCTCAGGACAGCTAGGCCCAGTCTGCCCTCTGAGCAGTGCTGCCTTTCAGTCCTACTGCACACACACTGCACCCAGGCTTTTCCATCTGAAGCCTGTGCTGAGAGCTTGCCAGGCAGCGGGGTTCTGCCCTCAATTCACAGTAACTGGAACACAATGCAGCTCTTCTCATTGTTCATACAGGCTCGCAGTCCCCAGGGACTAGGGGGCTACCACAGCATGCAATGCTTCATCTTGACGTTAGCAGACAATGTAGGGTTGTCTGTTGGGATGCTTTGAAGCATCACCGTACTGGAGATGGGAGAAGGACTCAGTGAGGGTGTGTTGGATAGGTAAGTCTAGTTATGGTTTGTATGGTTTGCTCTGCTTTCCTAATGCTTACTGGCATTGGGGAGACCTTACTCTGCCACTAGGCTTCCTGCTTTCCTCATTAGGTCTGACTTTTGAGAGGATGACATCTGGAAGCGTGCCCTCCACTTATAGCAGGAGGCTGTAAGGCTTAGACAGGCTTCCTAGGCTGCACTCAAGTTGTTTGATCCTGCTTCTCGTCACGGATCCAGCATTCATATCTGCTGCTGAGATAAAAGGGAGCATTGGCCCTCTTTTTAGTGATTCTAAAAATAATGTGGGCATTTCAAGGTCTTACTCTTGAAAAATATAATCTTTATTCAGTTTCCTGGAACCCTTTTTGCATTCCTCATCATAACTGGAGCAGAGTTTCCCAACAGTTGTCGCTGTAGTTGAAAAAGTGAAGGATTAGAGCTTGGTTGCTTTCAGCTGCTCCCCAGTGTATCCCGGGATGGAATCATGCAACCCAGTGCTTCTGCCTGCCTTTGAGAAGAGGAAAAAGGCATTTAGTCATCTATTTCCTGGTGGGGTTTCTGTTCCAGCCTCTAGACTGAAACGATGGCAGCACATTTCTACCACAGGTCAGACCCTCTGCGGAGATGTAGCATGGTAGCTGAGGTTCCACACAGCCAAGCCAAAAGCAGTGGCCAGGCTTCTCTGAGGGCAGGCGAGGACCTTTTCTCTTTGCTAGAGCCTGGCACTGTAAAGTTGCTCAATACTTTGTACTTGGAGGGAGATATTTCAGGTTGAGTGTCTTTGCAGCTTTTAGAGCAGAGAGCCCTTGCTTGCATTTTCCCCAGGGGTCAGGGGAGAAAAGCATTTTCAGCCACTAGAAAGGAGTCTCCTTTGAGCAGAAAAAGACAACAGAAGGCATTTGCTTTGTAGTCTCCCTGCCTGTCTGGTCAGGATAGCTCGAGCACCATTTGCTATTACTGATGGTTGTTACTGATTCCAGGAGACAGGGCCTTTAGAGCTAGGAGATCAGTGTTTCCGGTGTGGTGGTTCAACCTGGACTCTCTGCTTTACAGGTTAGTTAATTCTCAGCGCAGAATCTGTGGTCCCATGAGGAGTGTCTGAGAGTTCTGCATCGAGTACCGCCCGACTTAGGTTGTTTTGCCCGGGGCAGACAGCAAAGGTTGTCTCTTGCTTTGACAGTAACAGCAATTACTTCTGGAGTAAAGTGAAACATAGAATAGGTAATAGAAGCTGAACTGGCTTATCTGTTAGACTGCTACACTGGGGATGCTTCTCCTACCATAGCGCAACCAAGAGCCGCCCAACAAAGAGTTGCCCAGAGAGTGTTTTGTAGTCCCAGCACAAGAGGTCCTTTCATTCCCCACAAAACCTTTTGACTCTGCGGAATGGGATGGACACCCTCCAGCTGGAGAGTTGTAGGTCTGATAAATACCTGGCAAGCTGCACCCTAGACGTCATCCCTTGCACACTGCAGAGCGTTGGGGCTGAAGGGAAGATGAAGTAGCCCCACAGCCTGTGCTCTGTGTCCAGAGTCTGTGGAGTCTGTGGATGACTGGGAGTGCTGAAGGTGCAAGGGGGCAGAAAGGCAGGAGCTGACACGTCTCGGTGTTCTGTTAGTGCTCGTGGTGGTCTGAGGGCACTTTTTCAAAGCGTGAGGGGCAGCGCAGCCCCCAGGCATCACGAGCTGTGTGTAGGCTCTGCTGAGAGATGTTCTCAGAGAAAAAGGAGTCATGGAACTGCAGTCCTTTTTCTTTCACACCTGCCTAGCCTGAGCAGTCGGCTGCACCTGCTTTGTGATGCGCGTACCGTGCTGGCTTCGTTTCCCTGTGTTTGTCTCCAAGTGAAAAATGAGGGAAGCTGTTTGTTTTTCCATACAACCCTAACGGGGGACTCTGGGATTTAGATTCTACGGTAAAGCGCTGCAAATGTTTTCGGGTTTTCTTTTTTCTTCAAGTAAGTTGGTGAAAAGAGCTTTCAGATGCTGGGGGTGGGGAGAACACTCTACAAAGGACTGGGTTCTTCATCGAAAATCGTTTTAGCTCATCAGCCACTCTTTCCTTATCTTGATGAAAACCCAATGATCAGCTCTCCGAATCAATGGTGGTGAAAACAGTAACAGCAGTGACCATGCTGGGTTCACGTTGTTTTCTGATGTGCTTTCATATCTGGGCAGTTCCTCCAGCTCTAAATATCGGCCTGACTTGCACTCAGGCTTCAACCTCACGTGGAGCAGCGGCCGACGGAACGAGAAGGGCTGTTCAAATGCGGCAAGGCTCGGCAAGAGCCGCTTCTGTGAAATGCCAGCGTGTCAAAATATTGAAGCGCACCAGCGTGCTTCCAGTTTGTCTGCTGCCGAGTGCTTTTTCCAGTGAATAATCACGTCTTCCAGGGTCTAGCGCAGTGGTCCACGGCTTTAATGCGATGCTGTCATGCCACAAGGCATTCAAAAGAGATTGAGATTATCTGGAGGAAACCAAATCGCTTCATTCTGGAGACGCGTTAGATTGAGCTTGCCGTTCCCGATAGGTTTTGTCGGCACAGTCCTTGGCGGAGTGGTATCGGGTGTTTGATGTGGCGGAGCGATTTGCATCCTTTCATTAAGCCGTGCTTTGTGAAGCTCTCTGGCAGGGGTGTCTGACGAAGCCTGTGGCCAACGGCACTCTGTTGAGTTGTGCCTGCGTCCTTCAGCTCGTCAGAGGCAGGAAGCTGGTGACTGTGGGAGGGTCTGGGTGTCTGTGGGATATGGGCAACTGAAGGGCAGGATGAGCTGGTCCAAGTGACAGCTGGTGGTATTAAAGATAGAAAGTGTGCTGCGACTTAAAACTTGCAGCTACTCTGTGAGGTTTTCTGGAAGAGCCGGGAGGGTGGTCATTGCAAAGCAAACGCTGCCAGTGCTGCGCACAGCGAAGCTCGTGCTTACGCCTCCACGCAATTGTTCTTATCTCTGGCTGCCAGTGTTCTGTCACAGAGCTATCTCAGCCGTGCAGCCGGTCGTAGTGTTCCTCTCTATAAATACGTCACGAGGAATCCTCAGGTCAAACAGACCCGAGGTGTGTCTGTGAGCGGCACGCTTCCACGCGTTACGGCGTGTTCTAGCCGGTTGGTGTTCTCACGGGTACCTTGGGGGCACAGGTTTTGCTGGACCTGACAGTGCTGTCTTTGAAATCCCCTACCCTTCATGAAGGTCGCTGGGCTGAAGGTGGTGGTGGAGCTGGGGAACAGCATGTGTTGAGGCGGTCAAAGTGCTTTGGCCGGTGGGTGGTAACTCAAGTCAAGCTGTGATAATAAGAGTACTTGTAGTCAACCGTAAAGGCCTCGCAAGCAGAGATGAAACAGGCAGCCATAAAGGCAGGTAAGAAGTGAGAGGATAAGTAAGAGGAAAGCACTGCCTAGGGAGTGCCTAAAGAGGGGCAGCAGAGGTGGGGGTGAAGATCATCTTCTCTGGTGATCACGATGAATTAGAAAAGCTGCTGCACCAAGAGAAGCTCGGATCAGGCGTTGGGAGAAGGTTCACTGAAAGGGTAGTCGGTTACTGGAACAAGGCTCCCCGGGGAAGCGATCGAGGTACCAAGCCTGTCAGAACTCAAGGGACCTCTAGTCGATGCTCCTAGACACACGGTTTGGTTTTAGGTCATCCTGCAATGAGCAGGTTGCATGTGATCACCCTTATGGGTCCTGACCAACTCGAGGTACGACTCTGTGTGGAGAAGCCGTTGCAAGGCTACCTGCTGAAGGGGGGTGTGCAGGAGAACCAGGGATGTTACTGCAGAAGACAAAGGGTAGACTTTGGCTGCGCTCTCATCTCGCAGGTTTGTGTCAGCATTGCCAGGAGAGTAGATCCCAGTCCTTTCCCAGGTGACGTTTGGCTGCCTTTCACATCAGCTTTAATGGCATTCTCTTTGTGACTGCTCTGTGCCTCATCGTGGAAACCTCTGCTGGGGGACTGAGCGGGAGATGCAAAGGGCAGAGATGGAGTGATGTCGCTTGTGCCTCTGTGGTGGAATCTGAGCTGCCGAGCCTGGCGCGTCTGCTGTTGACATCAACAGCAGGAGTGGCAACGCAGCGCATGAATAAATAATCCTAGAGGTTGTCGTGTTTATAGAGCTTGCCTGGAAATATGTAGGGAGCA
Source organism: Upupa epops (assembly GCA_013397515.1). Taxonomy (NCBI): domain Eukaryota; kingdom Metazoa; phylum Chordata; class Aves; order Bucerotiformes; family Upupidae; genus Upupa; species Upupa epops. Next base: position 127,255 of record VZRI01008341.1, read on the forward strand.
CCAGTCAGGGATTTCTGTAGCTGTTGTTTTTGCACATGAAAGTAGGCAGCAGCTACAAATCAACGAACTGTTGCTTTTGTAAGAAGAATTGGCAGCATCTTTCATGCAGTCGCTGGGTACAGATGTCTACCGCTGCCGCTTCTCTGAGCCAGCCTTATCTTTCTGTCTGATTATCTTGCGAGAAAAATGAGCAGCGAAATAATTATCCATGCTGATATTTACATTTTGTCTCCCTGCTTGAAAATTACCAGCTCGCAGGAGGGAACAGAGGGAGCCTGGGACTCCTTTGGTGGGCTGAGCCTTTGGAGGGAAGGCGCCTGCTTTTCAGCCGGAACACATAGGTGTTCTCAGCCAGGTGACCAGGGATGCACAGGGGTATGGGCTGCTCCAGAACCGACTCATCTTAACTCTGCTGGAGCGATTTGCTCTGCCTGCACTGGGGTCAGGGCTCTGTGGGCAGAGGCAGGGCTTTTCTGATGTGGACTCCTCACTGATTTTTTTCACGGGCTGTGGCTGTGTGGCAGCACCGTGTGCAGCAGTGTCTCCTGCTGCAGGAGTCAAGGCTGTTAATGGTGCTACAGAAATGCTCTGTGCAGCACGTGCTCAGGTCATCAGGCCGACGTGGCTGCCTCGGAAGCCAATGTCTGGAACAAAGATAGGACCAAGTGCGTTTGCACACGTGAACTGCTTTCCAGCCTTTTTTCCCTCCCCTCCTTTTGTCTCTCTCTTTTTTCTCTCCTTGGTCTACTGATGCTGTTTCTCCTGGTGCATCCTCCTCCTCTCTGTTGCTTTCTTAAGCACATGAGACTTACCACATGCATTGTGCTCAGGGTCACTGTGCGAGAAGCAGCAGGAAAATGTGTGAGGACTCGGGGACTACTTGTGATTGCGTCTTACACTCTCACCACGCTCCCGTCTGCCATTCCACTCTTGCAGCAGAACTACCAGGTTGATGGTGTTTGGTCAATAAAGAGGTAACGCTCGTCGTGAAGGTCTTGATTTTTCATGGGCCTTCCCTGTTCGTGCTGCTGCCTTGCTGCCAGCTGAAGGCAGGGTATTGCTGGAACGCTCTGAAGGATGCGTACGGCTTCTGATGCCGCTCGTCGTCTCTGATGTGCCCCTGGCAGCTCTGCATATTCAACATGTTGGTTTTGCTCTTGCCCTACAAAGAGTTGTTGCAGCGCTGCTCTTTGAAAATAGGTTGTGCTTGCAGAGTCTTTGCTGCTTTGGAACTTGTGTGTAGCAATCGCCTCTGACTCTGTCCAGTATCACTCATCACTATAAATGACCATACCACCATCGCCGGCACCCGCAGCGCCTCGCAGGCGATGCCCAGCGTTAGCAGCACTAGCTTATACAGGCACTGCTAAAGAGCCACTGCGTGCAGTACCGATTTGTCTTTTAAGTGCTTAAGCCACAGGCTTTTGGAGACTTCTAAGAGTGTTTTATCTTCTTTGCAGATCTTGGACTCTGCCCTTGAAGCGCTTCTTGGTTACATGCTTCTGGCTACTTGGAGAGTGTCTGCAATGAGCAGGTAGGTGTGATGGGTGCAGGGGTGTTCCGTGTTGGGTGATTTGGAGCGTGTGGGAGGTTTGACAGTTTAATGCTGAGCTCTTGGTGGCTCTCAGCTGCCACAGATGGGATACTGCGATGGCTGAGTTCTAAATGCACATGTGACAGACACAGGGGAGGGTAATAATGCTCACACTTCCTAGAGAGGAAGGTGTAGCTCAACTTACAACTTCAGTGTGAGCAAAAAGGAGAGTTCCATGGGCAAGTGTGTAGTTTTGAACATAAAGTCCTTGAGCCAGAAGAACTAGCTCTGCTCTTCATCCCTCTGTAGCTGAGACTGAGCTTTAAGTGGCTCTTCATCTGTGTGTGTCCTGGTTTTCCTTGCAGCAGTTAGCAAAGGTAAGGACGTGACTAAACACTGGGAAGGAAGTTGTCACTGAGGTTAAAATCTCGGGCGTGCTGGTGTTCCTAGCAATCTTCAGTTCTCCAGTGAAGCAGCAGCTGACCTGGAGCGGTTACAGACAGTATTCAGGCTCTTTCAGCAGCGCATCGTGGCACATAACCTATCTGTTCCTGGGGAGGGGGGGCTTTTTTGGAAGCCAGGTTGCGCCTGGTGAATGTGAAACTCTGCTGAACTCCTAGAAAAGGAGGCAGAGAAAGCAGAGGGGATTTAGAAGACTTTATTCTTCCTGAAGGATTTGTAGACCTGGACAATCTTTTTGAGTCACAGCTTTAAAGAGGAGAAGGTTTCTTGACTACACGGTTAGAGCGGCTGAACTTCCCTTGACCTGCGTGAAAAACTTTAAAGAGATTTACAGTGGGAAGGAGGTTGAGTTCTTCTGGGAAATGAAATCCCGGATCAGTGTGGTGTGCAGAGGAGCCTTCCACAGAAATAGGCTCGTGCAGGAAGTCGCTCGCTCCTTAGGACCCAGAGTGCAGAGTGTGCTTCACCGCCAGGTCCCCAGATGTTTGGCTGCTGCTGCAGGAGATCCTCTGTCCCCGCTCTAGGCAGGGGCTCAGCTACCTGCCTGGATTGCCTAACGATTTTCCTTCTGCTGCCCTCCTGGATGGTCAGAGCTGTGTCCAGGCCTGTCAGGGGATCTTGGCTCTAACGGTGCTTTCAGAGCGTGGGCAAGAGCTCTCTGCAGAGCTTCTGATGGCTGTGTCTCCTTACTGTTTCTTCTACCTGTTGATGCCCTTTACGCCTTCCCTTTTCACTTCTTCCCTCTCTGTGGGGCATTTCTTCGGTGGCGTTTGTTCTGCTTTGTTTTATCCTTCGCTCCTTTATTTTGCTTCCCCGTGTTCTTTGCTTTCTCCTCCTGTTTTTAATGCCTTTGCAGTCCCTGGACACTGACAGCAGGGTGATCTTAGACAGGGAGGGGCTTCAGAAGCATAACCGCAGCTGAATGAGCTTCCCTTTTACCCGGTGTCTGGAGAGCCTGCTGTAAAAGGCCGCTCGCTGTCATTCCTGTACATCTCCTTCTGCAGCCAGCTCTGCTGGGTGTCCCCTTTGTGCCCTGTGAACATCTGTGTTGCAGCTTATGTCTGAACCCAACCCCAGCACAAATACACGAGCCTGCTTCTTATTCTGAGCAGGAAGCTGCTGCTATTAGCAGGGCACCTGGCCTTGCTTCACCTGTGACTTCTCATCGCCGGCTGGGGATGACCCAGCTGCCCGTCCTCTCCCCTGCAGCCACCCGTGTCCTTGGCCTTGAGATGGCATCTGTGTGCTTTCCTCAAGACACTGCCCGATGACTGTCAGTTGTCAGCATTCATTTTCTCCCTGAGGTTTTCCCAAGATGTCAGGAAGAAAGGACTAAGCGCTGTGGGACTCGTGTGACTCGGCTGGAAACTTCTCCCTGCGTGCAGACAGTCTTGGAGGCACCACCCTTGTGCACAAGGGAGAAGCCTCCCAGCTCTGAAGTGTTCAGCCAGGGGTATCGGGGTAGAGCGGGAAGCCTCCTTCCCCAGGCTGTGCGCTGGATTCCAGGAGTAGCTGGCGATGTTTCGGTGACAGCTTTGGACACGGCACAGGGCAGCTCACGGAGCATGGCCTGTGGACTGAACCCCAAGCAGGCTTGGCTTTTCCTTGGAAAAGAAAACCGAAAAGGGGGTGAGAAGCAGAAGCAGCGGCGCTGCCCTGCTTGCAGAGGTGCTGTCCCGCTCGAGCGTGCCCAGCAGTGTTTGAAGGGTGTAGGTGGTGAACCGCAGTGTCTGCGGCATGTGCGTGCCTCTGAGAGAACGGTGACATCTGTTCTGTCAGCTGGCTGCGGCTCCTGCTCCAAGGGTGGTTGTGGGGAAGGGCTGTTGAGCCTGGGAGGTGCGGACACTCCAGTGAAAGATCAGGTGCGACAGCAAAGACAGGCTGTAACTCGGGGTGAGAAAGCTGGACCGTCTGAGGTCGCTCTGAATTGGCAGCCATCCACAAGGAAGGGAGCACAGTGAATTTAGCAAGAGCGTGCACCCCTTCAGTGACTCCTCTCATGTTTGGGTTGGAAGGTCTCAGAAATAGCAGAACTTCCCAGTGGCCGCTGACTGAGATGGCTACTGACAGCCTTGTTTTCCTTCCCTCTCAGTAAATGAGCTCCCCGCTGGCAGCCAGGTAACGTGAGTTTCGGAGACTCCCCAGACACGTTAGAGAAAGTGGGCCTCTCTTTCCAACCCTGTCTGCCGGGGCAGCCCCGCTGTGTGCAGACATCGCCGTGTGTGGCAGTCCCGCACAGGCAGGGGTTTGTGTGTGCGCTTCTTTCAGAGGGCAGGGCTGGTCTGTGTGACGGGGAGTGCCGAGCAGACCGAATTCCTAAGCAAAACTCTTGCTCCTTAAACACTGGGGGACAGATACCTGACTTGTGTCTGTGGTAGCCCGTGCCAGACAGCAGCAGAGCAGCGAAGTTTTGCTCTGAGACCTCAGAAGTGACTGGCACGCTCCGAGGTCATGATTTTCTGAAACGGTTTGAACCGCTGGACGTGGGAAGTGACACGGAATGGTGACAGCAGGCAGAAGCCAGGAGGTGCAGCTGGAAGGGCTGTGCCCCTTCTGTCCCTAGGGTAGAGCTCCCATGCAGGGCTTGGAGCCCCCTGGCACTGCTGCACAGGCGTTGCTGTGAGTTAACAGCGGGCAGCAGCAGTCGCCCACTAGGCAGGCAGCCCTCTGGCTGTTCCTTGCCACTGGGTCACTCGTGTGGTACAGTCTGATGTGGCTGTGAAGGTGATGACTGCAGATGTATCTGGCTTGCAAGGCTCCTCTGGAAATGAAGGTGTCTCTCTTCCTCCCCTGACAACCAGAAGGTTGTGTGCTGCAGCAGACAGTGGGAGGTTGGAGCCACTGGTTCCTCAAACAGTTCCTGCTGGAACCATGGAGCAAGAGAGCTCCATTCGGAGGAGAGGGCAGCATGGATGAGACAGCTTGGTCTAACCTTTGTGTTTGCTCCTTGATGCCGTGGCTGCTGCCCGCTTTGTGCTGGTCTAGGTTTCTCAGGGTCTTTGAAGCTCAACAGAAGGAGCGTCAAACAGAAATAACAACTGTTATTAACAAAGGGCAGGAAACACTGACTGGAGAAACCCTGTGAGCTGCCAGCAAACTGCTGGCCAGGCGGCCTCAGGGCTCTCCCCCGACTTTTCCCTGTCCTGATGCGAAATAGCCACCACTGCTGTGGTCGCAGCCCAGGGCTGAGAGGTAGAGGGAGAGAAAGAGAGTGATGAGATGGATTATTTTTCACCAGGTCTGCCTGGCAGGAGAGCAGAGAGGCTGCTGCTCTGCACCAAGCCGGAGGACATAAAAGGCGGCCCCCTGTGTTCCATGGGTTACTGTGTTCTGGAGAGGGATAGCTGGCTGTCACGTGGTCGTGTGATATCAGAGGGGGATCTGGGGTCACCCCATGACACCTGCTCAGAAGAGGGGCAGAGCAGCTCGTGAGGTTGCCCCACCAAACGCCAGCGCTGAGCCCCGAGTTCCCTGTGGCACAGATGGTGGTCTCTGCTTGTTCTCGGGGCTTCATGCAGAAAGCCCCGTGCTGCTCTCGGCGAGCTGTGGCCAGCCCCGTGTGGCACCTGGGAAGCAAAGCAACTGTGCCAGTGCCGCCTGGGCAGCAGCAATTGGGGGCATTGAGAGGAGGTGTTAGCATTTGGCGGTTCTCTGGTAGTTTGCTTCCCGTCAGGCGCTGTGCTGGGCTGGGTAACGGGTGTCTCTGCTCTGCTGTCCCTTCTGTTTACCCGAGTGAGGCAAGCATGTGATGTGTTGAAAGTTTCCTCTCTGAATTCGCTAGGTGTTGTGACCACTTGGGTGTTTACAGCAAGGGACTGATTAGGAGGGCACAGCACTGGTGCCTGGGAACCTGAGCACAGTGGCCTCCTCTGATTCACTGGGACAGAACTGGCTGAGTCATCCTGCTACACGGGCTCTGTGCTGTTAATTGAGGATGTCGGTAACACGTTGCACAACTGTCAGAGCTCCAACGAGTAACGTCGGACGAGCCCTCTTTAAGTTCAGTTACTGCTTCTATCAGCAGTACTTCTGGGCAGGGATGTAATTCCACACACAAGCAGATGAAGGGAAATGATGGCAGTCCTGCTGCTCACGTGGCTTCCTGACTGAGCACTGAAGAAAACAACAGTCCCCTTATGATGTGTGCCTTGTCCACCTCAGAGTACTCGCCTAGCTGCCTGTCAGCTGCAAGGATTGCTGCTTTACACCTGTGAACCTCCATGGCAGAGTGGCCACCCGTGACCATGCCCCTTGCCTGTGCTGAGGGAGGATGCTGAGTGTCTGAGCGGGCTTCTGAACCAGGGGAAACCATGAGGACCTGGGTCTGGTCTGCAGTTGGCTCTGTTATGGCAGAGGAAAATGTCAGCTCTGTTTGCTCGAGGTCAGTTCTCTGTTTGCTTGAGGAAAATGTTTGTGAATTGAGTGCCTGAGGGAGCTGGGGCTGTTTAGGCTGAGGAAGAGAAGGCTGAGGGGAGACCTTGCTGCCCTCTACAACTCCCTGACAGGACACTGGAGAGAGGTGGATGCTGGTCTCTTCTCACAGGTCGTTAGTGATGGAACAAAAGGGAAGGGCCTGTAGCTGCACCAGGGGAGGGTCAGGCTGGACCTTAGGGAAAACTGTCACTGAAAACTTAGCCAGGCACTGGACCAGGCTGCCCGGGGAGGGGGTTGAGCCTGCATTCCCAGAGCTGTTGAAAGGTTGTTTAGATGTGGTGCTTAGTGATGAATTCATTGGGTTAATGCTTGGACTTGATGATCTCAAGGGTCTTTTCCAGCCTGGATGATTTTATGACCGTATATTCTGCTTCCCATCCTCATGCACCCCAAGGACGCGTGCCGCTCTCGCTGCGCGGTGTTGGGGTCTGTAACCCTACCCGCAGCCAGTGCGCGCTGGCCAGCTGTGGCAGCACGGGAATGAAGAGCCGTGGCTTTGTCAGGACAAGATACCCAGCGCAGAGTCCCACAGAGTGATCCCAGCAGGACAGACCCCGAATATAAGCGGTAGCGCTTGGAATATGCATGTGTGGTGCGATCGCATCGCGCGCTTTGCAGCGCGCTGCATTGTGTTCCAGCTGACAGAGTGGTTTACCTCCTAGGAACTGACGCCTGTAAATAGTGTTGATATTTTTCTTCTCCATATTTATAATTACATTAATTGCTTTGTGTATTAATAACAAACAGTTCAGTGTCAGAGCCCAAGCTGTAGCTGCCAGTAATCCACAGGCAACTTGTTTGCGCATTCAGAATGTGAAACTGGAGAGTAATTGCCCTTTCTGCAAGCTCGCGCCGCACAGCTCAAGTGGTGCATGGGAAAGCCCGCCGCGCTACCCGCGCGGTGTCGCGCTCCACGTCTAGTCTGGAGCTAACAGTGAGCTAAGAGATCAACCACCGCCTGATGACAAGGGGGTGAAAAGCTCACGTGCTCTAGGGATGGCGGTGTTTCCACGCGCAGCCAACTCCGTGGTGTTTGCTGTTGGTGGAAGAGGCCAGCGCTGGGCGATCCACACACGCTGCAGTCTGTGGGACTCTCTCCTGTCACATTTGGAGGTTGGTGGCATTTCTTAGGCCCTGGCTGTTTACTGGGGGGGAGTTCCAGAGAGGTAGTCTTTCAGCACTGACGCTGGTCGAGTTGAGCCTTTCTGTGCTCGGAGACAAAGAGATTTCAGCATGAATCGGGCAAAGACTTCAGCCAGACGAAGCCTCCTTTCAGCTTTGGGTGTTCTCATCTCTTTCTCTGACGGTGCTGGTTCATGTGAAGCTCTTGTTGCAGGCCAGCGTTCCGTGAAAGTCTGCAGACCACTGGGATCTGTGGGGGCTGTGGAGCAAAGAGCCAGGTCCCACTTAACATTGCGGCTGTGTGCTGAACCATCCGGGGACCAGCAGAGGTTGATTGGGAACCACCTTATTTTGAGAATTTAGTTTTCTAAATATGTCACTCGAGCTAAAACGATCTCAATTATTTACCGGTCACACACATGCTAATGAGTCCTGACAGCCTGCACCGACCTGCCGCCATGAACTTCACTGCCCCCCGTATCGTTTTCTCTCTGCTTGCCCTGGAAGGAAGGGGTGGCTGTGCCGTTAATCACCGCAAAGCAGGAACGCTCGAGGATTTCATTATTGTTTTAGTGGCTGGATTTCCAGGACAGCACTAAATTAATGACATGGAATTAGCAAGGCTATAAAAGAGGTGCTCTTGGTAATGAGAATCTCTCCTAAAGTTTAATCCCCCCGAGACTTGATGCGCAGCAGTGAGGAAAGTGGCTGCTTATGAGGCAGAATCAACGATGCTGAAGTCGGGGCTGTCTTTTTTTAATGCAAAACGTGACAGTTATAAAGCTGTGAGGCCTTAGAAATAGCAGTAACTCATCCCGACTGTAGTACTCTGGAGTTACAATGACTTTGGGACTGCACATTCAGGCCTGCTACTAGTAGCTGTACGACGCACATGGGGAGTTTGTAAGCTGAAATCCTGAGTGGGTTTATCTGCTTTGCTGGTAAATTCAGAAATAGAGAGTCACTAAATACAGTGGGTTGGAAGGGACCCCTCAAGGTCCTCTACTCCGACCATGGGAGGGACCCCTCAAGGTCCTCTACTCTGACCATGGCATCTAAATTCAACTAGATCAGGTTGCTCAGAACCTCATCCAGCCTGACCTTGAATGTCCCAAGGGATGGGGCCTCCACCACTTCTCTGGCAATCCAGTGCTTCATCGCCATCACTGTAGGAAAAGCTCCCGTGTATCCAGCCTGAATCTGCCCTCTTTTAATTTGATGACGTTTCCCTTGTCCTGCCTCAACAGGCCTTGATGAAAGGCCCTCCCTCCCTTTCTTGTAGCCTCCCTTTAAGTACTGAAAGACTGCAGAAAGGTGGCCTTGGAGCCACCTTCTCTTGAGGGTGAACAACCCCAACTGTTGCAGCCTGTCCTCACAGGAGAAGTGTTCCAGCCCTCCTGTGGACCCTCTCCAAAAGCTCAATGACCTTGTTTTGGGGACCCCAGAACTGGATGCAGGACTCTAGGTGGGGTTTCACCAGAGCAGGGAGAAGGGGAGAATCGCCTCCCCTTGACCTGTGGCCACACGTCTTGTGATGCAGCGCAGGGTGTGTCAGGGTGCCTGCGCTGCGAGAGCACGCTGTCGGCTTGTGTCCAGCCTCTTGTCCACCAGGACCCCCCAAGTTTCCAACCTAAACAATACCCTGCCATCAGTTACAGGGACCAAGCCGTTGTTTCTGTGCAGAGTTAGAAGCAGCCTTGTGGGAGTCGGGTGGGATTGGCTACAACTGCTGAAGTTGGCTTGCACAAATAACCGAGAAGTACTCGGTGGGGTGGCTGGGCTAGCGGCTCGGCCATCTGGGCATCCTTGGAATAGAATTAAGTCTCCAGTGCATCTGGAGATGCCAGCATGGATAGTTTCATGGCGAAAGTGAAAGGGCCGTGCCCATACCCGGTAACATCAACCACCTTCAAGCTCTTCAGATAGAAAAGATCTCTGTCTTGAGAGAGAATTAATTTAACTGGAATGGAAAAAGAGCTGCGTGCTCACTTCTCTAAAGCGTGGCAAGCAGCAGCACAGCTCATTGTGATTAAGCTCTGTCTCCATAGTAAACTGTGCAGTAAAAGGGTCTTGAGGGCTTCTTTTGTGTCACAGATCCAGTTCTGATTCCAGCCTGGCACAAGCCAGGAGCCTAACCGCTGGAGATGCTGGAGTTGCATCAGGTTTATGGAGATGCAGGTGAGTTCTCACTTGCATTCAGGGTTTGTACTGGGGAACGTAGAGACATGTTTAGGAGGCCCCAGGTGCTGCTGCTCTGTGTTGTGCTGTGTCATCATGGATTTCAGTGCTGCTTGGGGTACATGCTGACAGTGCCAGAAAGACCCTTCGTGCGTACAGTGAGGACGAGAATTAATTCCGCTCCCGTCGTGACATCTCTCAGTGGGAATATTGTGCCTTGCCTGGGCTCAGACGCTATTTCCAGTAAGTACGGCTCACAGTGCCGCGAAGTGTTGGGGGATCTCGAGGGAAATCTCATCAGATTATGTGATAGGTTTGAAATTAATCCACGTCCCCGCTGTATTTACACGCTAAGCAATTGTCTCTCTGACGGCTCCTAAGGAAAGGTAAACGCCGCTGCGATGAGACTTCGCTGCAGTTCATTCTCTTGGCAGAGACAGCACTGCTTTCGGAGTTTATGTAACTTCCCTACATTGCAGGCATGCTGTTGTCTGGTTTGTAACCTCATTATGCCACATCATCATCTTTCTTACAGCTCTCCTCGCTGCCAGTTCAACAGACGCGGAGGTTTTCATTATCCTTCTGAAAAATTGCTGAGCACTTGCTTCTCACGTGGCTGTGACCAGCGATGGATCCGTGGATCCACCCGTGGTTCCCAGATGGCTCTTGGGTGACGGCTTCTTCATGGCACTGTTCTCCCCTTGTTGCAGCCTAGTTTGGGACTGTGCCAGGCTTTGCCTGCTCAGGTGTGCAGGCCGAAAACTGTCTTCCCCTTCTTTTTCCCTAGGGAGGGAGGGATTATTGTCCACAGGAGAACGGTCGCTTTACCGCACTGGTACACAGCGAGCGTCGCGAGGGGTATGTAACACGCTTGGCAGCTCGTGGGCTGAGTGCCTTGAATCCTGCTTGGGAGGCCGTGAGCTAAAAGCTCAGTCACGAGTCCTCGTGAGATTCTAAATCTGCAGCAGAGAGGTTTTCTGGTCAAGAGGTCTTAAAAGGACTGGAAAACCAACGGTCTTTTTCAGTGATCCCCTTCTACCCTAACGTTTGAGTAACAGTACTCAGTACCTTGGGGACCCAGGGCAAGAGAAGTTAGTATCTTATGAAATGTGCTGGGGGCTGCTTTCTAAAGCGGTGTGACTTCTGTGTTGCTTCTGTGAACAAGGACATAGACTAGGGGAGACACTGTGTTTCTGCAGTGTTCTCTCACTGATTTAGCTTAATTTCCTCGTTTAGCTCCCTGCCTTCCCTGGGGCTCCCTTCCTAAAATCCATCCTTCCTCCAAGAGGTGTTTTCTTCGTTCCTTTTGCGAGTTCTTTCTCTTCCTCGATTATTTCAGAGCACAGTGAAGGACCTCTAGGATCCTTTCTGTTGACTTTTCCTCTTCCCTGGTAGATTGTCTTGTTTTCCAGACTGCTCCTCCTTGTCCGTGTGTGCCTTTACTCTTACGAGAACCCAGCCCATCTCTCCTTTGATTTCCAAGAGTGTTGGCTGTGTTGGGCAAAGGGTTGACCAGGTAACTGCCTTTCTGTCTATCTGCAGATGTGGAAGGTTCATGCAGACAGTGGCTTTGAGCTGCTGTGGACTCTAGTCCTCCTCAGAGGCTTTTTCCCTTCTCCATTGTGATGGACTGTTGAGTCCATGTGTGCATCGGTCACACCTGACACTAGTGTCACAGCACAGTAGATAGCTGGCTCCCTTCAATCAGTCACATTAAAAACAGGAGGGCGCCCTCATAAGGATTTATTTTCTCTAATAGTTTTTATCTAATAATAATAGTGTTTCCACGTTCCCATTGTCTTTACCGGCTTCTAAAAGCTTTTAAAACCCAGTTGATTATGGGTTAGAGACTTGTGCGTTTGCTCTGGTTGTGCTCGGACCAACACCTCTTTCTCCTGGTCATTCGTGGCAGCTGGATTTTGTTTGTCACGTGTAGTTGTATTTCTCTTTCACACATATTGGGAGAGGAGAACGGACTCTGTGGCTCGCTGTTCTCGTTTACCCTGCAGAGCCAAAGCAGTTGGAGCAGAGCGTGCACCGTCCAAAGAGCTGTGCGCTGCCTTCTGCTCCGTGCATCGCTGAGATGGCCACAGAGCAGGCACCAACTGGTGGCACGGCTGCTGCTGACAGCACAGACAGAGGCAGGGCAATCTGGGGGATCTTTATGACTGGTAGTGCTGCAGGAGAATGGAGATCAGGTTGTTTCAGAACCAGCGCTGGGTTTGTGAGCAGCAGTCTAGGGAAAAACAATTGTTATCGTTTATCAAGTGAGCTGAGTTTCGATTGAATTGCTGGGGCCTCCTCAGCGTTATATGCTAAGAGCGTAATGATTTCAGTCCTCTTCTTCACACTCTGTGAAGCGCTGAGAAACATGAACCTGAATCGCGCCCGGTACTTGGAGGCTGTGTTTTGCATGGAGGTTTTTCTCCATTTGTCATTGGAGGGGGAAATTAATGATCTCGGAGCACCACAACTTTATACCGCGCGTCGGCTGAGCTCCCATTATGCAGCAGCCCGCTGGAAGATGCGCTGGTCAAAACGCTTCTGCTGGCACGCGCTGCCAAGTGTATTTGCTCAAACAAAGAAATGCTCAGCCGCTGGGAAGGCGGCAGTGATAAATTACCTCAGCTCTCACGCTTACCTGCTGCTTTCCGTTTGGCATTAAATTCCCGGTTGAATCCTGGAGGAAGATAGATCTGAATTCAAGAAGTTACCTTGATGCCTTTTTTAGCCAGCCTCCGCGACCTGATGATGCGAAGGAAATTTAGTCGTCTAAAGGACCATCCTTCCTGCGTAGTTTAAACCCCGCTGGGTACCAGAAGGGTTGCGGTGCTGAGCGCTTTCTCTGAACTCTATTAATTTTCAGAGGAAGCACAGGACCTCTGCCTTTAGTGTCACAACAACAGCACTTCAGATAGCAACAGTATAGCCGTCTGCTGAATCTAAATGGCGTGCACACTGAGCTCCCCATTCTCGTCCTCTCTCATTAAGGGTGATGCTGCGTGTGCTCTGTTAATCCTTTGGAAAAATTATTGACTCCTGAGTAATTCTCTTTCACTAGTTTAAATCGCATCTTCCTGGGGCTTTGCTGTCGTTGACTCCTAAGTTCAAGGGTCTGTTTTATTTCTCATCAGAAAACAGCTTTCTCTCTGTGCTTAACATGAAGTGTTTTGGGCTTGTGTTTTCCATTTTAATCACAGTCTTGGGGATGGGAAGGGACCTCAGGGATCATCCAGTCCAGTCCCCCTGCCACAGCAGGATCCCTTAGATCCAG
>VZRI01008341.1:140674-165391 GCA_013397515.1 Upupa epops
AAGCTACTAAGAGTGGTGTTGGTGATGTCGCCGTCATTTCAGGATTCCAGCTGGGTTCTGTGCATTTCTAAAGGGAAGGTATTTGGCGTAGAACCTTCCAGGAGAGGTACATGTGTATTTAAAAAAGCGTAAGGGCATTTAGTGTCTTGTAGAGCTGGCTCTAACAGTAAAGACAATATTACTGTTACCTCGGGGCCATCAGAATTCAAGCCCTTTCTGCGTGGAAGCACTGTCTGACAAAATGGTTTTGAAAATGCTGCTTCACGTTAAAAGTAGGAGAAAATTGTCCCCAGGATGGCATTATCTGTGTGTAGCCAGTAGTTTAACAAGGAGCTTTCCAGATATATTCCTGCTCATCTGAAAAAAAAAGATGCTTTCTGGAGTGCTTTAGCCTGCAGAGGAGAAGAAACAGGGAAGCTATTAATGCTTTCCCATTTAAACACCAGCGCTTTCCCCTAACTCTAGCTGAGAGCAGAGGCAGTTCTCTCTTGGCAAGCAAATGCCTGTTAAAGGGCACTTTGCTGGATGCATTTGCGCTGCTCCGTAGTCTGGGTGCTCTGCACAATGGGTGCAGTCCCCGGGAAGAACCGACGGCAGGCCGCAGCTAATTAAGCACAAGAAGCCCGTGGCTGTGGCGCTGGAAGAGAAGAACTCTCAGCTCGCCTCCCACCCATGGCTTGGTTGACTTTCTCTGTGAGTTGCTTCCCAGTCCTTCCTTCCCTTCAGTGGTGGCAGATGTGAAGGGTAGGGGCTGGGCCAGCCTCCGGAGGAGTGGCAGTTGATGTTCTTACCCCCTCTCCTTCCTCAAAAGAGAAAAGGAACAAGAGAGATTGTGATTGTGGATTGGAAAAGAAAACTAGACCAGCTTTAACGACAGGATAGTGACTCAACAGGCGTACAAATGTACGCACAGAGACCCACACCCCGGCCCCTCGCTGCCAGTTACAGCAGCGTCACCACTGATGCTGTGGGGCAGGCACTGGGGAAGGCTTGGAGCAGGCTGAGTGGCAGACAGCAGCAAGGTTCCAGAACTGATTGCAGTTATGTGGACAGGCAGAACAGAGTCCTCCTCAGATGCTGGTCACTGAAGAAGAGAGCTTCAGCCTTGAGATCCTTCAGCTTTATGCTGAATATGAGTATATGGGGTGGAATACCCTGCTGGTCAGTGCAGGGTCATCTGCCCACTTCTCCCTGCAGATGGGGCCTCTCACGCCCAAGGTGGTGCACAAGCTGTGAACTTGGTTTCCACAGGAGCTGGCACAAGAGCCTTCCTCCGTGCCAGCCTTTGGTAGTGAGGGTAAACGTGAAGAGGGATAGACAGACACTGTCGTGTCCTGGTGATGTGACACATCCTTTTATGCTCAGAAAGTATTTCAAGCATGTCAGAGACAAATACCCATAATCTGATCCCTCCCTTGCTTGCTTCCCCCCTTCCTTTCCTCTTGCCTTCCTTGCCTTCCCTTGCTCTGTATGTAGTTCCTGAAGCCTAACAGTAGGTTTCTGCAAGAATAGCAGTGCTCCATGTGCAGTGCTGTTGTGACGAAACCTTTGAGGGGAAACCAGCAATCAGCCTGGCCAGAGAGCTATTACCAGGGTTTGACAGGGTAAGGATCTTTGGAGGAGAGCTCCGAGGGACTGGGACTGCTTTACAGCAGGGCCGTCTTTTCCCCCTTGAAGTCCTGGTCTCAGCTGCTCATGAGGAGAAGAAATGCTCTGCTGTCGGGCTCCTGCCCTCCTCCTTCCCCATTCCTGGCAGCAGCAGGACGTTTATGGTTGGTAACAGAAGCCCCCCGCTTCACTTGGAGTCCTCCTCACGCAGAACAGAGTCACTTCAGAGCAGCCAGCGTACGTTTGGAAGCGGCAGAGCAACTCTCCAAGTCCCACTGATTGCACTGCGTAGCAACCCTCCTGTACGCCGCGTCTGCCGCTTGGAAGGCTGGCGGCAGCTTGGCACGCTGGCGGTGGAGCTTCCTTCCAATAACAGTGTTTTTCTTTCATCCCGGAGTGTGGCATTATTTCTGTAGTGGTGTGATTAGGAAAGCAAACACATACAAAGCTAACGAGTCATTCCCATGCATTCAGAGCGCAGTGTTGTGATGGCCACGGGATGAAGTCATTGGAGAGCTTGAGTATTTTGGGGGCTTTTTAAAAGGAATAATCGTTGCACAGAGAAGTCTTGCCTGAGTAGCAATTATCTGATTAAAGGAATGCTAGCCCAGGTCTGGCGCTTGGCTTTCACTGAGCCTAACCATGCAATCATTTTCTTAGTGCCATTGTTGAGCGGAGACGGATTTGAATAGGGCTTCTCCCACACAGGTTCTCTAACAGCACTTTTAAGGGTGACAGAGTAAGCGAACTGAAACAGAATCATGAACCCGCAGCTCAAGAGTGGGACAGGGCATGAAAGGACCCCTGGAGCCGTCAGAAACGGCAGGACTAGCCCTCCTCAGCATGGCCACCAGAGAGCTGGAGTCTGGGGGTGGAAAAGTGGCACTCGGTGCTGAAAGCCCTTTGCTCGGACTGGGTGCCCCATCCTCCCAGCCCACTGCAGCCTGCACCAGTACTTCCAAACGCAGCTGGCACCCGTTTCGGCTGTCTGCAGGCGGCAGTGAAAAGCAGGCTGATTCTCCAGGGCTCCTCAGACCCACCCACCCTACCGGAGGAATAGTTTTGTGAAACAGGCATAGGGGCGATGAAAGATGGAATGGAAAATGATGCTAAAATCTTTGTAAAGCTTGAATAACTTGTTCCGTCCGCTGTAACCTGAGGTAATGGGTTGGAAAGATGTAGTGCGCTGCCGCGGATCTCGACAAGGGGGAAGCGCCAGAGTTTGCGCCTCTAAGACTCCAGGCAGAGCTACCTGCTGCAGGAAGCTTGCTTGTTTTGCAGCGTGAATGGTAGCTGATGGTTAAAGCACGGTCCCAGCTGACAGCAGGAGTTGAGAAAGCAGCTAAGAATCTCAACTGAAAAGCAGTTCAAAGTAGATTTTGAACAAGAAGAACCCCGCCTGCAAAAGCGTGTGTGCTCCAAAGCTCCTTTAGCCAGGAGTGGAGCACGCAGGGAATAACAAACACACTCAGCTTTTCCAGAGGTGATGGAAATGCGCTCGCAGCAATGATGCAAGTCCTTGGTGATGCTGGGTGTGTCAGCCACATCATTCCCTTCCAGCGACCTCCAGAAATACTCATCGTGGCCTTAACAGTCTGGAGAGCCTTGGCAGGAGATGTCACTGAGTGTTTATTTGGAACACGTTCGCCGGGAAGGATGAAGCAGAGAGTTGTTCTATCTCAAGACTTCAGGCAGATCTGCCAGAACACCCAACAATCAACCAGCGGTGCCGTTCTTTACCTCCAGCCATCTGATTTTCACAGGTTCCAAGGGAACGGTACCTTTCCTGGTGAATTCCTGTTGGAACTGTGCAGGTTTGACACAGAAAGGACTCTATTTGTCAACAAATAGAGGGTCTTAGATGCCAGCGGGCTCTATCACAGAATTCTGGAGCATTGCCCCAATAGTCTGTTCCTGTTAACACAACCGGTATCGTCTGGGAGGCTGCCACCGTAACTCAGAGTAACCTGACATGCGATTGCATCAAGTCCCTGCTGTGTTCTGTGTGTTCTGAGAAGCTGTTGTGAGGGTTTTGGTCTGAAGAAGAACTCTGAAGTTTCTATGCTCTTTGTTCAGTAGCACTGAGGATGGGAAGGTAGACTGGGTGAAGGCGCTGTTCAGCCGTGTGGAAGCTCTGTTTCCCAGCAGCGTGTCCGAGACTACTGTAGAAGGACTTGGTGCTCTCTTAGTTCCACACTTAGCTCCTGCTTCCCAAGCCAACCAGAGAAATCCAGGGTTGGGAGGGCTGGTTGTTAGAACAACCACAAGTAAATAAAAGCAGTAATGGTCTGTGCCTGCCCATGTCCTACGGATGGCTTCAGGGACGGGAAAAGGTGTAAGAGAGAACTGCACCAAGTGCTCAACATCTCCAGGAGTTGCTCCACCACAGGGCTGCCTGACATCAGTATGCGGAACGGTCAGCTTGGGCTGTCAGGGCTTTCACTGAGTCCAGTCCCTTCGTGGATCTGGGTCAGTGTTAACTGCTTCTGTTACCCTTCTTGCAGAAGTTCAAGAGTTGAACATCCCTAGAGGAGGTGTCTAACAGAGGCAGGGTTCCAGCAGAGAGTACCTGCTTCTCGTTTGATCTGCTCATCAGGCAGAAAGGCCTCTCTGTTTGTTGTTATTCTCACTCAGAGCATTGAACAAGGTTAAAGCTTGAGCTACTCTTTTTCATCCAGACACTGTGACTCGGTTGACAGTGGGGTTGCCTGTTTTGGGATAGGACTTGACCTGAATTTGCTTCTTGGTGAAATCTGTGGTCTGACCTCTGTATTTCTGGGAACTCGGAGTTCTCTCTCCTGTGGTCTGAAAGAAACGACTGACTGATGAGTGTTAATGACTTCTATTTCAGTATCCCACGTGTATTTGCTGGTCTGCTTGTCTGAGACTCAGAGTGCTTCCCCAGTTAATACCAGTGCCTCTGGAAGGTGGGACTTATTCTTACCTAAAAGGAGAACAACAAGCATTTGGAGTAAGAAGTGGGGAGGAGGTAGAACTGATTGTTAGAGTCCTGCAGGTAGAGTGAAGGAGAGAATTGGATGTTAATGATGTTCAGCTGCAGCAGTCATTTCATTTTGGTCACCCTTATGCTGTGGGTGAAGATGAGGAGAGAGGAAAAAGTCACTCAAGGGGAAAAAGAAACAGACTAAAAGTAGAGAAGCACAGTAGTGGAGTAAAGTAGGGAGAGCAGATGGCCCAGGTCTGCCAAGCAGTGGAGAAAAAGGCCAGAGGAATCGTGGTAAAGACCCTGCTAGGCACGGTGTAGGTCTGCTGTCTGCTTACAGAGAGCTTTCTCCAGTCCAGCAGTTACACCGAGCTGGTTTGAGGACATCCAGGTGTCAATGAGTATGCAATGGCAAAGACTTCAGCTTGGCTTTCCAGGGGACCCAGAAACGTGTTTGGATGCTGTCCCATGGGCACTGGTGTCTGCTCTGCTTTACCAGCTGGGAAAGACAGACTGATGTAGTGCAGTAAAGTCACCTTGGTTCTCTCCTCCATTCCCCCCTTTTCTCCCCCTGGTCTAGAGGCTTTTTCTTCTCTGATTCTTCTACGAGCTCAGGGTCCCTGACTACACACACGGAAAATATGTGGAAGCAGGATCTTGACCTGACTTCAGCATCAAATTAATTTACTAGAGTAAGCTATCCCCTTCAGTCAGGTACACAGGTACGACTGCCGTCAGCTCGCCGCCGTGGCTGCTAGGCTGCAAATCAGAGGGACGCCAGACAGTGGGGCAGCAGCACGGGGTTTTCCACCAGCAGCTTTGCCCGATACGGGCCGGTGCATCGCGTGGTGCTGTCCTCTAGCTGCGGCGCTCACAACTCTAGCAGCTGGCCAGTAAACATCCAGTACAGCCCATGCTGGACTCGCGGTAGAGCTGTTTTATGAAGAGCCAGGGAACTTGAAATACCCATGCCTTATGTAAGAGCAAACAATGCAGTGCGTGTGGAGGAGTCTTCAATGAGATTGCCTGACCTACGAGTAACATAAAGAGGAGGACAAGACAGGCCTTCCCGGTGATTTACTTGCCATGCTCCTGAATCATGTGGGGGCTTTTTCCCTCTGTTATTGTGATGGCATTTTTTTTTCTTCCTCAGCACGGCTCACCCTACCATTACCGGTGGAAGAAGTACAGAGCCTGTGCTATTTTCTCAGTAGTGGTGAAAGGGCACTTCAAGGACATGCTGTAAAAGTGGTTAGCAAGCTGCTGTAGCTCCTTGAAGATGAAAGTGCTGTGTCCAGTCGGCGCTGGATTAATGTGAGTCACGCTGGAGGATGCTCGCTGTACCATAAGTAATATTGATCTTGCCTGTTTACTTTTGAACTTATAAATTACAGTCACTTCCCTCCCCCCCCTCCCCAGCACTAGTGGGTGAGTGTAACTTTGAGGCTGTGAACCCCACGGGAAGGAGCCAGGCAATTCATGTTGGCAGAGATTCTGGCAAGAGATGCTGTTTAAATATTTAGCAGCAGCAGCAGAGGCTCTTTAAAAGCGGGGGCTGTTCCAGCGCATTGTCTTCAAGGGCCTGATTGTAAACGGAGAACTGAAAGGCACCAAATCTTTACATTTTTAAAGGTCTTTCGAAACAGAAGGGGCTCTGCACAAGTAGTGGCCGGTCAAATGCACTTTATCGTGGGGTGATGCAGTCCTGGCTGCTTCCCTTTCTGCTGGAGAGGGAAGGGAAAGAGATCAGGAGGGGCTGGGTGCTCCAAAGTCAGTGAGAAGCCCTGGGACTGGAAACCACTAAATGAAAAACAGCAGATGTGAAGCAGTGGCTTCTGCCTCCCTGCATCCGAGCACATGCATCAAGTTAATAACATCACTTAGAACCCCTCTGCTGGGGCCAGGCGAGAAAAGGACACGGAAGTAATTAGTACTACTCAGAAAAACCCCCGAGAAGACATTTGTTCTGGGTGAAACGCCTCTCCATACTGCTCTACCATTTCCATTTACCCAGACAAACGATCCCCCAGACGTAGTGCAGCACTCCTGATAGCACAGGAGATTACCGTCCGGATTACCGTGTGGACGTGGCTGTGTCAGGACAGACAAATAGTCCTCGGCCCGTGCGGCAGAGCGCCTGGGATACGGCTAGCTGCAAGCTGCAGCTCCCTCACGAAATCAGAATCCAATTATACCAGCGCGTTGGAGGATCAGGGGGCTTTGGCTCTGGTGGGAGTGTTAAATATTAGCCAAGCTATGAATAACCAGACGTAGCGGTGACAGCTAGCGGTGTCCGCAACGCCAGAGCCAGCAGGTTAGGCAGCAGATGTATTATTGCATGAGGTAGGAGTTGGGCTGGGGAAGAAGTGTTCACAAGGGTGGGGAGCAGTAGGATGAGAGGTCATGGCTTTAAGCTGGAAGAGGCTGGACATGAGGGAAAAACTTCTCTAAGGGTGGGGAATCCCTGGAACAGGCTGCCGGGAGAGGGACTGGAGGCTCTGCCTCTGGAGCCATTCAAGGTCAGGCTGTCTGGAGCTCTGGGCAGTCTGTTCTAGTTAGAGATGGCCCTGCTTGTTGTAGGAAGGGTGGAGCGGGTGACCTTTAGAGATCCAACCCAATACTCTCTGTGCTGCTGTGACTCTGTCATCGGTGTTTTCTTGATGTTTGGAAGTTCTGTCCCAAGTGAGATCGTAACAATGGAGTAATGTCTGCTGCAGTTGGGATTCTTGTGGTGCCAAGGTCCTCACCTGCCCATTCCCCTTTCCTCCCTCTGCCGTTGCTTCCCTTTGTCTGGCACAACGTGTGTATTCCCCCCGAGAGATGCTCTGAAGAGGCAGCGTTGACTTGTAATTAGCTCAGGCCACTGCATGTACCACTGCCAGGCAGGCGAGTTGTCACTGCAGAGGCCAAAGGTAGATTGGTTTAGTGCTATGTTGATGTTTTTTAACTCCTGCAACCCGAGTATTTGTCTTCAAAACAAGCCCAGGCAGTCAGAGCGGTGCAAATCTTCTCAGGCTCCGCGGGAGTGACAGGAACCAGGCTGTTATCAGCAGAGCAGACCCAGGTCGCTCACAGGTGGGCTGCAGGAGAGTCTTTGCCAGGAGCGATCTGATTTCTGTGCTGCTGTTGCATTAACTGAAAGCACCTCAAGACGTTTGCACCTCTGAGCCGCGTCGCGGGGTCTCCGCTCTTCTGAAGACAGCGCCGCAGCGCTTCAAGTCTGAGAAGTGGAGCATAGAGCAAACTTAGCACGTGGGCTGTGGTGGTTGCTTCTCCGTGTTGTGTGAGGTCACTGCTGTGAACACGAACCACCCCCAGAACTGGGTGGGTTCTGGTGCTGAAGTTGGAGCGGGGACGGGGCAGACCATGGCACTTCTGGCTGTGCAGCTGTTTGGCGTCTGTATCAGCCTCCTACCCGCTCTGACTGGATGGAACACCACTGACATCAGGGGAATCGCTCACCGCTTCACCGGCAGCAGTGTGAGTTCTCTGGTGTTCAAGCAGTACAGGACTTGTGGAGGCCTGTGGCAGATTTCTGAGAGAGTCTCTAACCAAGAGTAGTTCCTCTGAGAACCCCTGAAAACCACAAACCAAAGGAAACCCTTGTGATGTTCAGAGTAGTGCATTTCCTAGCCAGAGCGCTGCCGATGGCTGCCTTGTAACCTGCCAGTTCAGAGGGAAAGCAGTGCAGAGGTGTGAAACCACCCCTCTTCACAGTAACAGACTTCGCAGAATGCTTCGGGGAGGAGCAGTGAACCGGTGGAGCTCTGCTGAGGCCCTTTTGGCCTCCTGCAGCTCTGCAACGCTGGCAGCAGCTGGGGGAAAAGATGAGCAGCCTTTAGTGGGGTGCTGTGGCAACTGAAGGGAGTCAGTCTGACATGACGTCTAACAGACGTGTTCTGTCAGCATCAAAACATCGATGACCCGTCTGCCGAGGGTCTGTCCGCTCCTCCTCCGGGACAGCTTTGGGAGGGAGGCTTAAAATTGCCCTTGTGATTCACACTGGCTCCGCAGAGCTGGCAAACCCCCACTCCTCTTCCTCATGACGTCTAGAGTCTCACCGTGAATGGGGAGGAGTGTGGTTTGCCAAGGGTCCCAAGAAAAGCTGCTTTCGAGAAAGCGTGGGAGGAGTATGAGATGGCAGTGCCTCGAATCAGAGATGCAGTGGAGTTTGGCTCTCACTGTGGTGCCACGAAAATGCCTCAAGACAGCTGATTTCCTCAAACTCCACAAAAAACTGTGTGAGGCATCCTTTCCGAAACAGGGTAGTGAGTAAGAGAGCGGAAGGCAAGATGCAGGACTGTTGTGCAGTCACAGAATCCTTAGGGATGGGAAGGGACTGGAAAGATCACCCAGTCCCCCCCCCCTGCCACAGCAGGATCCCCCAGACCCAGTGGCACAGGAACACAGCCAGGCGGGGCTGGAACGTCTGCAGAGAAGGAGACTCCACAGCCCCCCTGGGCAGCCCCTTCCAGGGCTCCGGGACCCTCCCTGGGAAGAAGGTCCTGCTGAGATTGAGAGGGAACCTCCTCTGCTCCAGCTGGCACCCAGTGCCCCCTATCCTATCCCCAGATGACCCTGAGCAGAGCCAATAGATACTGTAGATTCACACAGACAAACCATTGCTCAAAATCTCACGCTTTGGGCTGTTTAACGTTCTCTTCTGCTGGAGTTTGAACAATGCCTGTCCCTAGAGGCACCACTGTTTCCGTGGTGAAATGAGTGCTCCAAGCAGTAATGCTCTAAGCAGGAAGGTGCTGGATCTCAAGTGATTCAAGCAGTGAAGTCTCTTGGTTTTACTGTGGCCATACACCTTTCAGTACCCTTATCATATGGTGCTCTGAACAGGTGTGATTATTGCTCTAGAGAGAGGAATGGGCAGGTGTTGAGCTCGGCAGGTAGATCGAAGGGAAAGTTGCTAAATAATCCAATGTGCTGGTGAAGCTGCCGCGCGGGGAGTCTTCTGCCTTTGCTAGATCGCTTGTCTGTTGTGATCTGGAAGCCTGGTAAGTACTTAAAAAAATTACTCCCAGAAAATTAGCTCCTGGATTTGCAAAGCTCGTGAGCAGAGGAGCAGCTCAGACTCCACTCTTGATATCCTGGACCCTTAAAACACTTCTACATGCATGAGTTTCGAGGTGCCTGCTGCTGTCAGGTCCAGGTCGCTGCAGCAGCACTAGGTGTGACACGGGGTTGGAGGTGTTTCGGTGTCATGCGTGCCCACTGACTCGCAGAAACCCCTTTCCTCGGGACAGGCTTTTCTTAGCATGGGCACAGCCTCACAGGGGGGTGTCGGTCTGCCCTGTGTTACAGCGCACCTGCCTGTCTCATCCTCTGCCGCTCAGAGAGCGGGCGGATGGAGCTCAGGACAACGGCTGAGCGCAGAAGCACATCCTTAAAGGAATCTGGAGAGAGTAGAGCCTATTTGGAATGATCTGGCTAAACTACCAAATGCTCAGCTTCCATTTCTTTCTGGTTGCCTGGAAGGGAAGGGAGGTCAGTGCCTGCCTGCAGAGGGATCCAACTGGATAAGCAGGCCGGTAGGCACATCTGTCGGGCTGGACTGAGGGAAGCGTCTCCGGTTTGTTTTCTCCAGCCGAGCACAGAGCTCCAGTTTCAGGGCGCTCACCCTTGGTTTAGGTTCATTTCTTTTGGTGGTACAGAGCCCGTTTGAAATCCCTTTTACGGGGCTGATTTTTAGAGATGTTTCTGTTCCGCGTGACTCGGAGTCGGGCAGCGATGCCCGAGGAGGCCACGAATGAGCACTGTGGCAGAGGCAGCTGAAGCACCTCCAGAGTGCCAGCCAAGCGTCGTTGCACTGTGGTCCTCGTGTCCAGTTTGCTTGCTCCTGCCTGAGACTGGCGGTTCAAGCTGCCGTTTCTCTCCTCAGGGGTGACCGATCTTGCTGACCCTGACGCAGTCTGGAGCTAGTTAGGGCGCCCAGCCTGATGCACAGATGGTCTCAGTGATGCTATGGATGGGAGTGCAGGATGAGGATGAGGGAACAGAGGGAAGCCAGGAAGCAGCATTTCACCCTGTGTGCCACTCTGCATGCAGCTCGCTCTGTGTGGGTGATGTACAATGGTACAAAGACTCAAGCCAGCGTCTCTAATCGACTCAATAGCTTCCCCCAAGGCCACAGCTTGAGAACCTCTGTGTGTGTTTGATAAGTGTTGAAGGCAAAGACAGACCCCAGAAGCATCTCTGCTATGGGGCATGGTGCGTGGGTGTTAGCAGGGCAAAGACTGGCAGATCTGCATGGACTGGTGTGGGGACCTGAGCCTTGCCAGCATGAGAAGGCCTTGGGTGGGTGCTCTTTGCCTGCCTGCTTTCTGGGTGCTCATGAGCAGCTTCCCGGTTTGTCTCTGGACATAGCTGGCATGCAATAACAAGAATAATTAAAACTCAGATAGCAGTTTGGTGCTCTGACCATCTGGGATGCAGGCTGAGATGAGATACAGCACGGACCCTAAAGCTGTCGGTAAGGTAGGCTTTCCTACCCCTTTTGTAATTAATTTAAATGGTTCTTAAATGATTTTAAATGAGTTCAGGCTCACAACAGCTTTGAAAATCTGTGTCTTGCCGGTGGGATCTGACTGCAGCTTCTACTGCTGTGTCTTGGTCTGATTCCCAGCTGGAAAAACTGAGCTGCTCTATCAGCTGGGAGCAACCCCAGCGCAGCGATAAAGGAAAGCAAACAGAAATAGTTGGAAGCTTTTCTAGGCACCGTGTGGAGAATCCCTTTCTAAAATAGGGCCTCCAGAGAGAAGAGAGAACAGGGAGGGCGAGAACGCTACATGTGTTGTGTTAGCACGAGCAGGGGATGCCCGTGTCACCTGCTTGTGAGGAGGATGCTGAGGAGCACCAAGCGCGTGCAGTTACAGCCGACGAAAGCGCAGTGCACAGTGGAGTGTGGGCTATCACCTCGCACAGTTTGCTCCTGGTAGAATAGCCGGGGAAAGCTGACTTGGATTTTGTTCCACTAAGGCAAGAGACTACACGAGATAAGGGAGGACTCTGAAGAGTGCTGGAATGAGAGCAGTTGGCTCTGCGCTCACCTCTGGCCTTGTGCAGCCCAAGTGTAGCAGCAGGGCAGAGAGGGATTGCAACCGTGGCGATTCTTTTCCAGCCTGAAATAGCATCTCCGTGGCAGGGTCTGACACTCCAGTGCTGCTGCAGTTGTTAGGAGACCGAGCTCACGCTGGCAGGCGCAGCAGTACACTGATGCGAGTGAGCAACCTTCAGGGACTGCGCTAGGGTAGTGCAGCACCGCACGCGGTGCCCATGCGGTGCCTCTGGAGTTAGCAGGGCTTGTGCCAAGGCTGGCTGTCAAACACTGAGTGCTTGATGTGTCTCGTGTGATGGGGAAAGCTTCCCGAGAGCACGAGGAAGTTTGGCTTTCAAAAGCCTCCACAGAAGGACCCATGAGAATTAGTTGCAGTCAGCAGCAGAGGGGAGAGGAAATCCATCCAGGTGTTTGGTGGGAAAGGAAAGGGAGAAAGGAAGGACTTTAAGTCACAGGTGAAGCTGGGACAAGCGAGCAGCTCTCGTCCAAGGCTGGGCACAGGTTTCTGGCCAGGTGAGGAGTCCATACAACAACCTCATTGTAGTTACCTCGAAACCCTCTGTCTTTAATGCAAGAAGAGCTGCAGAAAGCCATTGGGAATGGTGTGGTCTGGCCATTGTCAGCACAGAGCACAAACTCAGCTCATAGCAGCATGGTCCCGTGCTTTGCTGCACAGGTGACCACAGCAGTAGGAGTGTGAAGAGCTGTTGCTGCCCCAGGTTGCCAGCCGAGCCCTGCTACTGGCTCCTGGATGGCCCTTTTACAGGACATCCCGCTGATGCCTCCGTGGTGCTGTCTGCTGGAGAGTTGCTGGCTGTCCTGCTTGCCCATTGAGTTCCAGAAAGCTTGTGCCAGCAGCACAGGTTGGGACGGGAGTGGCCAAGAGGCTCTTTTTTCAGGGCCACCAAACCTTGGGTTTCTTCTACGACAGTGTTTTCCTCCTGTTTGCTGCTGCGTGGCTAGCAGACGCTGGGCACGCCTTCCTGGGAGATCCACGCAGTGGTGGGCAGCCCGGGGTTAACCGGGGCAGTTCAGACAGCTGCCTTTCAGACCGGGGTTCCCAGCCTGATCCCAGCTGTCAGCACCTGTGAGCCACGCTGCTGGAAGTTGTCCAACGCCACCAGCAAGGCAGCTCAGAGGGCCATCTTCAGCGCCGGTCTCTCCGGTCGGCTGTGGGTCTTGCAGCAGCCATATGAGGCACCCTGGGAAGCTCTTTCACAGCATGGATGTGCAGATGCCAGGGCGATTCCTACCGAGGGTTTCCACACCAGCCTTACCTTTTGAGCTCATTCCCAGGCTGTGAGCCAGGAAGAGTTCCTGCGCAGGTCCAGCACACCAGCGTGTGATTCCCAGGTACTCCAGCTGTGCCTGGGGGGTGCCTCATGATACGAGTACCACTATACAGCTAAACATAGGGAGAGCAGGAGGATAGGGACTAAGCAGCCTGTAAGCCCTTCCCTTCTCCCTCAGCTGGGTAGCCAGACAGTTCCCTTTCAGCTTGCATCTGCAGGGCTTCTCTCCAGCACTTAATTTATGCCTTTTCAGGGTCCCACCAGGCCCAGGGGAAATAAACAAACACATGTAAATCAATAAAAATCCTCTAGTGGGTCAAACAAACCCAAACCACCAGCAGCAGAACCAGGATCGGTGTTAGGAAGGAGGAGAGCTTGCCTGGAGGAGAGACTGCAGATGTCTTGCTCCACAGTAGATCATTTCTCCCCCCAGGTGCTGCTCACAGTAGAAGGGGGTCCGTTGATTTAGCGTTCAAGCAACAGGACAGAGGACGTTGACATCCCGGCCTTCCACCTTGTGAGGGAGTGGGACAGTGCTTCCACTGGGGTTTCAGAGTAGCTCGTTTTGCTGCTGGCTTGAAGCCTTCAAGAGCCCAGAACAGGGCTTGTTCAGTCCAAGTAGTCTTGCAGCCATTTAGGAGGGGTGGCAGTGCACTTGTACCTGGCTGGTTAGAGCTGCGCAGACAGACTGTGCTTCCTGACCGAAAGCCACGCTCCAGGAGCATTCCCATGGAGGGGCTTGTCCTGCTTTGCCCTGGATCGGAGGTTCTTTGGAACAGCTAGGGAATGAATGTGGTGCTTAGCAATCTGGTCTGGCCGTCAGCTTGGTAGAGAAGGGTTATTGGTTGGGCTTGATGATCACAAGAGTCTTTTCCAACCTGAATGAGCCTATAATTCTATGGCTAAGGATATAGAGAAGGGGAAATTACCACCCTAAGACCATCAATTTATTGTAGTAAGTAGTGTAGGATAGAGACGAATACTGCTGGGGGAAAGCCTGCCCCTTAGCTCTGCTGTGAGAACACTCGTTCCTGTACTCCTGCCCTTGCAAATCTTCTTTTCTAATGGCTTTGCTCTCCCTCTCTGCCTCACTCCATTTGTCACTTAGTCTGAACTTGGCGTGCAGCTCCATAAAAAACCCTTCAACCACCACTCCATTTCTCACCTCTTGGTCCAACTTCATCTACTCTTACCCCTGCTTTCCTGTGTGTTCCCTGTTCAGTGCCAAAAGATACCCCCATCCCAAAATAAAGTGGTGTTGAGATGGGAGAGGAGAGGCTGTAATTAGCTGCCTGATCTCGTGACGATAGTCCTCTCTTCCCCTTCTCTCTCCCTTAGGCTTTGCTGTTCACTCTCACTCTCTCGGTTCAGCATAAGGCGTAGATTCCTCGTGACAGAGGACTGTCTTTGGCTTGTTTGATGTGCTGTTTCAAGTGCTGTCTTAAAACTCAGAGAGGGGGAAGCGCAGGGTAGTCTCTGTGCTCAAGCTGTACAGTACTGAGACCCTGTGGCACGTGTGGGAGAAACCACAGACCATCTTACTGGGAAATGAAGGGGCTAATAGCAACCAGCCCGCTCCGGCCCGCTGACAGCCCGACTTGTTGAGAGTGGCTTGGGCACCGATCAGACACGGGAGTGCAGAGGAGTGTGGAGAGGCTGTTGCGTGGGAGGCTAAACAGCCCTCAGGTGCTGCTCACGTGCTGACGCGCTGCCCTCGCGTTTCACTGTCACCCAGAAACACAATCACATCGGAGCTCCCAAGGCACGGCAACCCAACACGGGCTCGATAAGCCCACGCGCAGCGCCGTGCATAATGCATTCCCTGTGTTTGGCTTCATTTGGAGAGAGCAAAAGACAACAAATAACTGGTGCTCTGGCCCCTCGCGTGAGGGCCTTTGTCAGGGACCAAGCTGAGCTCTTCTGTGGGGAAAGTGTTTCTACGAGCAGTTTTTTTGTTAGAGCTTCTCGAGCTGCCCCACAAGTGGATGTTAAACAGGGCAGGTGCAGGGGGTTCGCTTGAGGAAGGGCATTTCCAGCCCTCTGCCTGGTGGGGGGAAATGTATGGCACAAGTTTCAACCCGCATGCCTGTCACTGAATGTCAGGGGCTGGAAGGGACCCTGAAAGATCAGCCAGTCCCCCTTCCACAGCAGGAGCCCCGAGATCCAGGGGCACAGGAACAGCCCAGGAGGGTTTGAAACAGCTCCAGAGAAGGAGACTTCACAGCCCCCCTGGGCAGCCCCTGCCAGGGCTCTGGCACCCTCACTGGGAAGAAGTTGCTTCTCCTCCTGATGTGGAACCTCCTCTGTTCCAGCTGACACCCGGTGCCCCTTGTCCTGGCACTGGGTGCCCCTGAGCAGAGCCTGGCTCCTTCCTCCTGACCCCCACCCTTTCCATCTTGATCAACAGCCATGGGGTCTCCCCTCAGGCTCCTTTGCTCCCAGCTCCCTCAGCCTCTCCTCGGCAGGGAGAGGCCGTGTCCTTATCGCATGTCCTTGCTCCTGCAAGCGGGTGCCGCTGAGCTGTACAGAGCGCTCTAGCGCGGGGGCGCTGCCAGAGTTGGGCGTTCCAGCATGGTTGGTGTGATAGCCTCCTCGCCATTGCCAGTCGGCATTTGGGAGCTTGTGTTCTCAGCTAAAGACCCTGTTAGGGTGTTGCTGAAAGTGAAGTGGGGTTACAGACGGGGGTTTGAGTCAGGTGGGGTTTCCTTTGAGGGGGAGAGTCCTGCAGATGCTGTGCAAGTTAGAGCCCAGTGCTGTCCTCAGCCTGACTCCTGTCCACATGCTGTCTAGTCCACACCCAGCTGACTGCGCCAGAGCCTGCCGACCCGGCCATCGCTTGGCAGCTCGTAGGAAACACCATCCAAATACATCCTAAACGGAGTATTATGGGTTTCCTGAGGAACTTCACCTCCTCTTTCGCGGTTAAAGCACCGTGTGTGTGCTGTGGTGCTGTTGGCAGGTGGTAACCCCCGAGTTTCAGCGAGTGGCTTTTAAAGTTGCTGGATTCCAGGCCAGCAGATGCCTGGGTGTCCAGAGGAGCAGCGTGGATTTCAGCCTTTGCAGGGATCCGGCTCTTTGTCTCTGCAAGCTGCCAGTCAAGGATTTCTTCTGCTGAAGTAATTCTCCGGGGGGGCCCGGGCTGTCTCCGTAGCCCCTTGACACCCTACGGAGATCCCTGTCAAGGTTTTTAACAGTCTGTGTTCAAAAGCTGGAAGCACACAGGTTGAAGTAGTTCAGTCAGAATGGGGAGTATGAAAGCAGAGGCCAGGGTTGTTCAGCCTGAAGAGAAGACTCTGGGGGGGACCTTACAGTGGCCTTCCAGTACCTGAAAGGGGCTGATAAGGAGGCTGGGAAGGGCTGTTCAAAGGGTAGGGAGCAGTAGGACAAGGGGTCGTGATTGAAATTGGAAAAGGGCAGGTTTAGGCTGGACAGGAGGGAAAAGTTCTTTCATCTGAGGGTGGTGGATCCCTGGAACAGGCTGCCTGGAGCCCTGGGGACGTTCAGGGTCAGGCTGGATGGGGCTCTGAACAGTCTGTTCTAAAGAGGTTCCTGTTAATTGCGGGGGGGTTGGACCGGGTGGCCTCTGGAGGTCCCTTCCAACCCAGTGCACACTGGTTTAGTGATGCGTGAGAAGAGCCTTTCTTATTTGTGGGGGTGCAGAACACCTTGTGTGCTGCCACACGTGCAGACTAGCCCTGGCTTTGGAGTTGCTTTATGAGATCACGGAATCACTGACTTTGGAAGAGACCTTTGGGCTCATCAAGTCCGTGTTCCTTTCCTTGCTACTTCTTTGCTTCTGTGATCACTAGTATGCGAGGGTACGAATGAGCACTGTCCTTTGACAGCACAGCGTCTAGGCCTGGGCTACTGGAGAGCATGGCTTCGTGCTCTCCAGAGGCTACCTCTGCTTCTACCTGCACAGAGTTCTTCCGCAGCTCTGGAGCGTAAGGGCTTCCCGTGCATGAGGCTCCTCCATTATTTGATGGCTATTTCCATTATTAGCCCACGGCACGGATGCATCGGCCGTGGCCACGGGGAGAAAGGACGTGCTGGTCGCTGGCAGGCACGGGAGGAACCTGTTTGCCTCAAAGCAGGACCTGAGTCTGTACGACTGTTGCTGCCGGAGCGCAGTTGTGGTGCCGTTTCGGTGTTTGTGGAAGAGCAAGTGCTTGAAGAAGTCATTCCAGTGCAGGACTCTCTGCACTCTTCGGGCTCCACTGGCCGCAGGCTGGTGGTTGATGCTGGGCTGCAGTTAATTGGTTGAGGCCGTGGTGGATCTGCTGGCGCTGGCGCTGTGCGCTGTTTAATCACGCTACCCTGACATTAAGAAAATCTGTTTGTGTGATACAGTTCCCTATATTTTAATGGGCAAATTACTGCTGTTTTTATTCCTGCGAGGATCAGCACTAATTTAAGCTCAGTTGTAGCTGCTTCATGCTAATATTCAAGTGGTTATGTGCTCTGAAATATTATGGTGCTCCTTAGCTGCTCCCTTGTGTCTGCGCCGTCTGTCTCAGCTGGCTGCTCTCTGTTCTGTGTGTGCCTGCTACTGCTCTGGACTCAAGTGGCCAGCTCTCTTCTCCTAGTTTCAGAGCTACTCTGCTCCTGGGAAGACTCAGCGTGTTTTTGGGTCGGTGTTTCTGGTGTAGGCTGTAACTCTGTGCTCTGCAGCCTCGGGGATGGGTGCTTTCAGCTGGACCTAGCCTAGTGAGAGGTGATTATTGGCCTCCATTCAGCTCATAGGAGACCACGTCTGGAGGCTGGTTCTGGGCTCCCCAGTACCAGGAAAGGCTGGACATAGTGGGGCAGTTCCCTGGAGAACCACTGGGATGCACAGAGTGCTGGAGCAGGAGATGTATGAGAAGCTGAGCGTTCTGGGACTGTTCAGGTGAAGAGAAGGTCCTTCTGGATCTTGCTGCTGACTGTGGAAGGCGGTAGATAAGTCAGAGCCAGACTCTTCTCAAAGGCACACAGCGTTAGAAGCAGCAGGCATGATTTGGAATACATGGGATTCTGGGTGTATGTATTTGGGGAAGAGAAGTGCCCCATAGCGCGGTGTGGTCACACTGCACTGGCACAGGCACCCAGAGAGGGGCTGAAATCTCCACCCTAAAGGTTGCTGAGAATTTTCCTGGGGAAGACTTTGAGCAGCTTGCTTGGAGCAGCAGGCTGGACCAGATGACCCCCAGGGGTCCCTTCGGTGTAAAATGATTTTATGAGAACCTCTTCCTCGGAGGGAGAGAATAGATTATGTGGGCAGCCGTGCAGACCTGGCTGACAAGCTCTGCTGATGGCCCCACAACGGGGTGGGATTTAGCAGGGGGACAGCAAAACATGTAATCGTGCAGCAGCCCAGGTTGGAGGAGACCTTGGAACATCAGCTGTCCGACTTCAGGGAGCCTTGAGGAGGTGATCCAGCACCCTGGCCACTCACGTCTGGGAAACCCCCGGTGATGGGGACAGCACCGTCTCCCTGGGATGGTTGTTCCAGAGGTTGGTTGCTCTCCATGTGAGGATTTCTTTCATCACGACAAAACCTCTCCTGCAGCAGCTGTGCAGCCACACGTTGCCCTTTGTACAGAATCACAGAATTACTGAGGCTGGAGAAAACCCCTAAGGTCATCCAGCCCAGCCCAGGGGCTGTGTCCGCGCTGCTGCAGCAGTCTCTGTGCCCGGTTCTTCTCTCAGTCCTCCAAAAATAGAAGAGCAGTTGGCTATCATTCTGGTTTCTGTCCTTGGCCTTCTCGTGTGGAGGCGCCCGACACTAAACGCAGTGTTTGAGGTGGCGTGTCGCTAGTGCCAAGTGCAGGGGGACCATCACTTCTCTAGTCCCACTGGGGAAACTATTTCTGATGCAGGCCAGGATGCCGTTGGCCTGGCTGGCACCCTGGGCACACTGCTGTGTGAGTGAGAATGCACTCGTGGCTGTTGGCCTGCCCTCCTCCGCGTGGCTGTTCATTGGAACCTTCACCTCATTGCCTCCTTCCCACAACAGGTCCTGACCACGCTGTCGCCGAGAAGCAAACCTCATTAACCTCATTTGTGTTGCCTTGTGCAGTGAACACAGGGCTGGCTTCCACCCTTCGGGCGCTGGAGGAGCTGGAGAGGAGCTATGAACCCCCAGACTTAGTGCTCGGGAAGTCAGTAGGAGAGGAGAAGAGACCTGTGATGTGCAGAGCTTTCTCAAAGTGGAAGCCGGCTGCGCCTGGCGCTGCAGGGCTGGGGGTGGCTAAAACTGGCTCTGCAGCGAGCGGCTGAGCGCTTGGCTGGCACACACAGACGGCCCGGCCTCATCGGGACACGACTGTCTGCTGTTCCTCAGCGTTTGGCAAAGCTGAGCAGGGCCAGACTGCGACCTGGGGACCTCTCGAAATCGAAGGAGGGCTGAATTTGTTTAGTTTGGGAATTGTTTTGGGAGGTGAATGGGACTGTAAGGGCCCGTCCCCCCGTCGTCACCACAGTGCTGAGTAAACAGATCCTCAGACCGACGGTCTGGAAGCAAAGGAGCACGCTCTGATGGAGTGTGGCCTTGCTGTTTGGATTGCAAGTAGAGAGCAAAGAGCCATCTACAAGTGTGTAACCTCTCCATCCAGCCTAAGGGAGCAGCAGTGCCTACATGCTCCAAGCCCAGCGTCAGCTGTTGGGAGGCCAGGAGTCACAGGGGTGGGAACGCCAGGCTGCCACGCTGGCCAGACGGCTTAAGGCACATTTTGCTCTGAGCCAGGAGTTACAGCGTGTGGCCAGGAGTTACTCCCTGAGAACCCGTGCCAGACAGCCCTCCCGGAGTTCGTTGGTTTCGTACGCGTTCGTGCCAACCTTTGTCTCGTTGGGAGGAAGCGTGAAGGCTGGAAGCTTTCATTTTTCCCTTGTGCATTCTATCCTTGCGCCATAAAAAGGCCTCGTCTGCTCCTCTCGAAGGGACCGGCAGGACTCGCGCAGGAAAGGCCACGTGAAGAGAATCGACCTCAGTGTGCAGAAGGTCAGGGCACTGAAACCATTCCTCAGCCTTAGAAACCCAGGCAGACAGGCAGATTGCTCAGAACAGCCCCTCTGAGAAGCAACCTCCCCATCCCCACTGCACCCCTGGTGCAGGAAAGGCCTCTTGTGGCCTCCTGGATACCCCCCAACCCGGAGTGAGATCCCATTCTTCACTCCATACCACACTAACAGGGGTGTGTGGAGCACCTAACCCCTGCTGCACCCCACGGTGGGCTGGCACCCTCCCCAGTCTGTTTACAGTTAATAGGGACTGGTGTGGGAGAATATAAAGCCCAACACACAGAGCCCGCCAAGGCTTGGCACTGAGAGGGAGCTGCCACGCTGGAGTAAGCGTCTCTGAGCGTCAGGCTTTGCCGGGTTCCTTTCTCAGCCAGGCTCAGGAAGGCTCCCTGGCTGCGTGCCCAGCGGATTTGTCACCCGGGAGCGGGCACTGCCTGGGTTATCCGCTGGGTTTGCGGCGTTCCCGTGCCATCCCCTCCTTCCTGCAGGTGATGTGCAGGATGCAAGATGCCGTTCCGAGCGGAGGCTTGCTCAGCTACAGCCCGCCTCACGCTTGCCTTTTCCATTTGCCCTCCCCAAGGAGCGCTCTGCTGTCGTCAGCGTGCAGTTATGGGACTGTAAAAGCCTTCTGTGATCTGAATAGCCGGCCAAAGGCTTCATCAGCCATGGTGGAGAACCAGGGGCTGCTGGAGCAAGGGAAGGCAGACGCCAGGAGGCCAGGGCATTAGTGCCCTGCAGAAAATGTCCCTGTTTTAGTGCAGACAACAGATGCGAGTCCCCACATACTGCCCTGGGTGGATCTGCTGCGATGATTGCTCGGCTCTTGGCTGTCTCTGTAAGAACTGGCCTGGCAATCAGGTGTCAGGAAGGTGGACTCTAGCAGATGTCCTACAGCAATTAAGCGTAATTCTTTCTGCTGGAAGTGATCGATAGCCTCTTCACGAGTGGCACATGTTACCTCCGTGCCCTTCAGAGCCACGCAGACCTGCTTCACAAGGGCTAGCCATTGATCTGGCTGCAGAAACCTCCCACAGCTGATTGGGAACGCTTGGAAAGGGTCTGTTTTCAAGACGGTTGTGGCTGCAGGGTTCTAGGGAGATAGGAGGCTCTTGTGTTGTGTGCTGGCTTCAGGTGAAGCCTTTCTCCATCGCCCTGATGTTCTGCAGGAGCTGCCGGTTACCACAGCTCTGCGGTGCCAGCTTCTCCCATCAGTTAATGTGGATTTTATGAGCGCGGTGATGAAGCTGCGGAGAGTGGAGCTGTGCCAGGAGGAGTTGTTCCTGCTTGTCTTTATCCTTGCCTTTCCTTTCTGTGCTCGTGACAGCCGAAGGGGAGGAACACCGCAACTGTGTCAAGGAAGAGCAACCCGAACTGCTCTGCGCTGGGATGGCTGGTTTGCAGATTTACTACTGCCTGTCAAGCCTGCGTCTCGGGCTCCTCCTGTGCCAACTCTGGACATCTCTTCTCTAAGAAACCCCACCAGTCTGTAGTGTCCTGTCAAGGGTCTGCAGGTGGCACTGGCTGCCCCGAAGGCGGCCTCTCTTTGTGAGAGGCTCTGGAGTGCTCAGGTGGGATGGAATCAGTCACTCGGTGTCCCCTGGCGCCCTGCAGGACAGCCCCCCAGTGTGCTCCGTTTAGCAGGGTGTCTGTG
The DNA here is from genome assembly GCA_013397515.1 of Upupa epops. Taxonomy (NCBI): domain Eukaryota; kingdom Metazoa; phylum Chordata; class Aves; order Bucerotiformes; family Upupidae; genus Upupa; species Upupa epops. The sequence continues at coordinate 162,235 of VZRI01008341.1, forward strand.
AGCCCTGAGCATGCTGCCAAGCCATGAGCTTCAGGAGCACGTCCCCTCAGCACTGCCTCGTGGGCCACCGAAGGGTGGGCTGTTCCTTTGGACGAGGTGGCTGTGTGTCAGGTAGGATGAAGCTGTTGCAAGAAAACAGCTTCCTTCTAAGAAAACCCCCTCCTGCGGGCGAGTCTTCAGTCATCTCTGTAACCTTCGTCATCGCCTCCTCTCTGGGGAGTCTTCCCCGTGACCTTTGCTATTCTGCAAAGGCGCCTCATCAATTATTATTCTCTGAAATGGCACTTAGGCTGGCGCGGTGGCTGCGAGCCCTGCAGATTTGCAGTCTACCCTGTAATTTTGAGGGGGAAAAAAGACGGTTAAGTGACAGAAGAAATATTGTGCTTCACGATCAAACCGCTTCTGTGCTTCCTTCGGCGCCTGGGCCATCCATATCCCTGTCACTAACCTCGTTGGGGTCAAGGGCTTGAGGCAGGGAGCGGGATGATAGCGCTGGCTGGACCGATGCAGCTGAGCGTTGTGGACGTGGGTGATTTTGAAACTGACGTGAGCGCCGTGTGAAGTCCTGGGGCAAACAGTGCGGCGGCGGCATCGATTACTGCAGTTTGCCTTTCCTTGGGCACCTCAGGCCGGGGCTCGTTGGGCCGCGCATTTCAGACGTTAGCCAGCCCGCTCACACAGAGGAGGCTGTTCCCTACGGCTGCAGATCACATCCCGAATTCTGCAGACTTCCTCGGAGGTTCCTGGGGCCAGGGAGCTGAAGTAACACAGAAAGCATTAATCAGGCCCACGCCGAGCGTGCGGCGTGGAAGAGCACATCTGCAGCGCTCAGTGGAGGTCTGGGTGGCATCCTTGCAGCGCTGCTTTGCCAGCTTACAGCTGGAGTGGCTCATTGGAAGAGAACAGATGCTCGTGTGAAATAGGTCATCGTAGCAGCAGGGCACCAGAGCGGAGACGTTTCTTTTCCTCCTGCAGTCACAGCTATTCCTTTTTCCTCGCACCAGCGGTGAAAACGTTCGCCGAGCCTGCAGTGTGAGCGCGAGTGTTGTGACAAACCGGTTCTCTCCAAGGGCACCCAGGTAAAAGCTAACCTAACGAGGAGCCCTCCGAGAGAGAGGCAGTCCTGCTGCGGCGCACTGAGCATCTCTGAGAAGACTCCATGACTCTCTTCTCTTCGGATCGTGATGTTTTGCCTCCCTGGCTTTGTTTTGGCGTTTGAGTGGAGACGCTACCGAGCGCCTTCCTGGTGGCAGCTGCCCAGCAGCGGCGATGCTCATTCCTGGAAGTTTCATCAGTCATTGCAAAAGGGAGGTCACGTAGATAAGAAAAACGAGGCGAGCGCTGTGTGGAGCAGTGACATTCAGTGAGTCCTTGTCACGGGCAGCCATTAGCATGCGAGCCTGCTGCTAGGACTCAGTGCTTTCTGTGCCTCTTGGCCAGGCAGGGAGCCCTCGGAGCTCCGGCGCAGCCAATACCACGCAAGCTATTGTTTCTCTCTAGGATGCTTTATATTTTTAGTACCGTTTAGATGCTCCTCTGTCCCCGTGTGCATCTAAAATTTTAAAGAGAATCAAAGAATGCATAATTTATATCTGTCCCAGAGGTATGGAGTGACTCAGTGATAGCTGTGAAGGGAAGGGGTGTGAATTTCATGTCTTATGCAAGAGGTGATTTTTATAAGAACACTGCAGAAGCTGGCCTGGGGGAGACCCACACCATTGTCCTTACAACATGGGCGGGGGTTCCAGCGGGATCAGAGCGGGGAGTGCTAGTGTCCTGTGCACCGTCGTCATCCCTTGCGTACCGTGGTTGTCACCGTGGAAAACAGCAACTGCTGCATCTGGGGGACTGTGCCTTGTGCTCTGACTGGGATAGCACATGCAGGAGGTGTGAAAAGACGGGTTTGCTTGGGCTCTGCTGAGGAACTCCTGCAAGCACCGAGGCATTTGTTTACTGCTGCAACTCTGCTTGGGTTAAAGACAAAGACACGTGTTTCCCGGGGCTGGGCAGAACCCATGGGCACAGGCTCTCTCCCGCAGCACAGTTCCACTGGACTATTGCTGGTTTCATCTAGCAGAAGCATAGAAGCGCCACAGCTAGCAGTCAGCGCCTGCCTCTTGGGTCTGCACTGCGTTTGAAAACAGGCACGGTGAGGTCTGCTACACAGACCGTTCAAAGGGGCTGGACGTGGGTGCTGCCTTCTCGCTGGCTTTGCTTCTCTCTCCGTTCCGGTGCTGCCTATCCATGGCATTTCTAGCCAGCCTGTTTGCAGTAGCAGGCCTGTAGAAACAACTCGCCCTTCTGCATTGTATGGAAGCTCTGCTGGCTCTCAGGAACTGTTATCATCTCGCTGCTTCTGCTGTTTAAAATGTTTAGCACTCTCCTAACCCATTTCTTCGCTGCCTTTTACCCTTGGAGACAGCTGATGTTGTTTGCTTCTCCTTTGGGAAATGTAGTTTTAACTATTCTTTCCAATTCTTGCAGGGCTGGCCAGGAGAATCTGTAAGGCTCGCGTGGAAATGCCGTGATGGGGCCGCTGAGGAGCTACCTTCCTGTGTACAGGTCTGTAAACTCTATTGCCTTCTGACTGTTTCAGCATGCAGGGTCCTGTGCCGACATACCTCCCTGTTAATCTAGAAGGCACTCAGACCGCGTTCAGATCTGTTTCTGAGCTCGATCCAGGACTCTGAAAAACCACGCTTGTTTCTCGCACGACGTTTAGAGTCTAACCCTGTTCTGTTACCACGGTGTGAATGGAGAGTAACTGGTTTGCCTTTCCTCTGAACTGAGTTCCTAGAGTTGAACTGCAGACAGGAGCAGGGTCTGCAAGTCGTTTTCGCCTCGCTGCTGTCTTTCAGTGCCTTGAAACCGCGTTAGCCTAAAGGGCCCTGCGACCGGTTGCTCCCACCCAGGTTGCTAATGCTGCGTGGATGCTTCACGGAGCAGAGGGGCAGCTACCCCAGCGTTCTGGCCAGGGGGAGCCCAGGCTCATGGAAAGTGTAGGAAAAGTTGGTATTGAAGAGGCTGTTGAAGAGCAGAATGGTGTGACTGCTGTAGGGTCAGCATGGCAAGGAGCCGTGAGGAGCCTGCAGCTAATGCAGGCCTGTGTCAGCTGCAGCGAGTGTTAGCTCAGTGAATGGGAGGGCAGAACCCCCCC
>VZRI01008342.1:0-41236 GCA_013397515.1 Upupa epops
GTGAAATGAGCTCAAACCTATGCCAGGTCTTAAAAATTGGGCCTGAAACCTGTTTTTTTTGTATGTTTAGTTCTTGTAAAGGTAACGCACCATCTTTGCTTTCTTTGTTGCAGAGGAGTAAGATAGGTGTCCATCTAGTTAACAATTCCAAAGGGTTATGATGAATGTTGTGGGGATATTTCTGAGAGCCCTTTATTAAATAAAATTCTTTTAAGCTGAGGAAAATGTTTGATGTTACGAATATTAGTGGATGATATAACTGCATCTCTGTTCAAACTAATGTTGTTACAAGCTTTTTGTTGGAAATATTAGACTATGGCCAGCTTGCAGAGTGTAAGTCAGGGGGCTGTGAGACATCCTTTCTTCTCTTAGCAGATGTTTGAATTAAATCTTTGCATTGAAATTATTCTAAGTGAGCTTTGTAGCAGCACATAAGTAACTATGTTTTCTGGAGCTGTTTGTGAGTAGAAATGAATGAGTAGTCACTAATACATGGGCAAATGCTATAGTGGTTGAGGATGACAAGTCCAGGGACTGTTCATAGTGGAGAAAAAACAGCCTGTGCAGGAGGAAGAGAGCTGACTATTTTAGAAAGTCACAACAGGGTAAGGAGGGAACTGTAGTTCACTAATTCCCGCAGTGCAAGAACTGAGAGAAATTGAACTTGGTGAAGCTCCACATGGCAGCAGACTGCTGGCACATGCTGCCACAGGAGGTAATGGAGACAGAGAGAATGAGACAGGCTCAAAAAAGAGATGTCTACAATTACTGGACAACAGGATCATAAATAGATATTGAAAATACTGCCATCCAGCATCTTTCATTTAAGAGCTTTGGATGCTGGAGGAGTAGGGAGCAACAAGTTCCAGAAATAGGCCAGGCCTGTGCTGTTCCTGAGACACATCTTACTATCCTGTTGGAGACAGAGCACTGGACTAGATGGACCATTGACCTGACCCGGTGAGACATTCGCTTGCCTCTTAAAGGCAACACTTTTGACAAGTGAAGCCTTTTTACCATTTAAAAGAGTTTGGTGGAATCCTGCTGCTTTAACCCATCAACGTGAAGACAATATGAAGTTCCTTTAGCTGCTGTCCACTGATGTTTTTATATACCACCATAGCTCCTAGACTGAATTTGGGATTATCTTTGAGGAGAAGGAATGTAACAGTACCTCTCTGATAGTCAGTTACCTTCCTCAGAATCCTCCTGGGATGATTGAAAAAGGGGATATATAGTAGAACAGCCTTGAGGATGTTTGCATTGCAAATAAAGGGGCCAGCAGTACTAAAGAAGTGATGGTTCCCTTGTGCTCAGCACTACTGAGGCCTCATCTTGACTCTTGTGTTCAGTTTTGGGTACCTCCTGCCCCGGTGTCACAGCAAGGCACACCCTGCAGCCTCATGTTGGGTGAGTGTGTGTCTCTTCTGAAGCCCTGTCTGGGTAGATGCATCATTTGTGGTGGGGGCTGCATATGAAGAGTCCCACCCATTTGGTGTGTTAGCAGTGAACTTTCTAGTGCTCTGGGCTTTCGGGGGAATTGCTTGGTGGGTTCCAGCGTCAGGTAGAGGGATTTTTTTGAGACTGTTTGGATCTTTGCTGGAAGCTTTAGAAATTCTGGGTCCCTATGTATCTATTATGAATGCTGAGATATGTGAAAGAAGAACCAGGATATTTCAGGTACCTGCTGAAGAAGAGCTAAAAGTCTGGTTTGAAACTTGAAGTGGCTTTGAAAGACTGCTTTTTAAAAACAAACTCTAATTTCCCCATCAACTTCTCAATTCAGTTTCCTTTTCAAGTTGGCCAAAACTGGATGAGACTTTTAAGTCATAACAGCTATTTCAGTACTGGCAGGAATTCAAATGTTGGCATTAGCTGTGCTGTCCCTGCTTGAACTGTGACCCTGCTGAGGCAATGCATCCCAGCATGGTCGTTCCTGGGAGTCACCTGTCTGGCTGAACAGAAAAGCAAAACTTGTGCTTGTAACTTCTCTAATTATTTTTAAGTAAGAGAAAGCTGTTCTGAATAATTTCATCTTTTATCTAGTGTTTTCTTCCTCCAGTGATGTATTTGCATGCTTTGTCTGGTGGATAACTGCTGGATAATGCGGAACATTGTTTGAAAAGATCGATATTTGTGTTAACTCGTCGGCTCATTAACTTTCGTTTTCATCATTCTCATGATGGTGTGTTTTGTCGACAAATGATAAACATTACAATAGCATTTTCTAAAAAAAAAAAGGTGGGCTGTAAATTGTGATTTTAACCTTGTTTTGTATGGCACAAGCATCTTGTTCTGTTAATGGGGACGTACTGTGGATACTTTGACAGGAATATTGCTTCAGGCAGGAGCAAGGGTGCCGCTGGATGCTCTTAGGCCTCATACAGGATATTGTTTGTACCTCCTTAATAGCTGACACTATCCCAAATTGATCACCTGAAAACCGTGTGACAAATGGAAGTGGCTTTTTACAACTCTGGAATAATTTCTCTTTCATCCCTGCTTCTTTCTTCTTAGCTTCAATAGCGTGGTGGTTGAAGTCATAGACATGTGTCTTTTGGGTTGTCTTGTCTATTCCTTGTCCATGTGCAATGAATTTTGTACTTACCTCAATGTTTTTGAGATGTTTGCTTGAAAGAGAGTTGTTTGCTCCAATAAGGGGCTAAGAAGGTACAGTCCAGTTACAGGGACTTGTGAGTCATGTTTTAGGCCAGTTACACAATGGTTTCATGGCAGCAAACCAGGTGTCTCAAGGGGAGTAACCCCCAAAAGCTGATTATCATAAAAGGTAGAGTTTAATACAGAGTAAAGGAAGTAAAGGAAGAGTAAAGGAGTAAAGGAAGATGAGAAACAATGGAGCCAGGGTAGTCTTTTTGGGTTTTTATTTATTTTTAGTTTGATTTTTCAATGCAGCGATAAGTTTTATGCTTGAACTGGCTGGGTTGTCTTTTCATATATATTATACATATATGTATACATGTAAAATATATATATATATATATTACATGTATAGAATACATAAAAGGGAGCAGAGGGTTCTGAATGTCAACTCAGCAAGAGCATCATCATGCCCAGTGCATGAACCTGTGTAAGAACAAATATATGATGGTTGAACGGCAGTTGTGCTAGTAGATGTGAACACAAGTGTGATTTACCTCTCTCTGGAGTCTACTGTGATGTTTTAGAAGTTCAAGATGTTGGAGAAGCAGACAATGCAAGATGATGTACGTCTAACTCCTCAGAGTCATTGGAACTTATGCAAAGCAAAATGCAGCCTGTTCAGTTTCTAAAGCTGTTGTTCTCTGCTCAGTATATGAGGCTGGAGAATAAAGTTAAGATACAATGATTTGTTGAGCTCTAATCTCATTTAAACAAAAAAAAACAAAAAGGAGGGAGAGGGGTGTTTGAAGCAAAATGTTGATAAAAAGCAGATTCTGTGAAATAACCAAGATACTCAGGTTGAAATAATTAGTGTGTGAGTCTAGAAGAGTAACTCTAGGTAACAGCCAGGCAATACCCATTAAGATCATTGTGCATGCGTTGCAGTCAAGTTCAATTAAAAATAAATGTTAGTCACAAAGTTACTTTCAAGAAGATTTGATCTAAAGTCAAACTGGGATTGTCTGAGACGGATTTCTGCCATCGTTGTAGATGCCAAATCCTGAAGTGTTTTGGTTAAGTATAGAACTGGGAAAAAAGCCATTCAATAACGAAATGTACTTTTGTTCTGTTGTTATGGGAAATCAGGATATGAACGTCACAGAGCTGCTGTGTCTGTGTTACTGGAAATGCAGGTGATACATGGTGATCTGCTGTATGAGCAAGGATTAACCTTGTCTTTCCCGTAGTCGAAATTTGGGCTTTTTGCAAGACCATACCATGAGGGCACAGGTTCTGGAAAGTGGGGTTCTCTGTGTTGATGTGGTATGGTATTGCAAGCTTCAGTGCGTGCTCTGAAGGTAGAACCATAGATTATATTGCATTGGAAGGGACCTCAAAAGGTCATTCAGTCCAACCCCCTACAATAAGCAGAGACATCTGTAACTAGAACAAGATTGCTTAGAGCCCCATTGCTTTCTCTAGCTCTTAATAATAGTAACAACCTCATGCTGAAGACTGTAGTAGTGACTGATAACCCTAGACCTGGCACTTTGCAGTTGGTAAGTATTGAATAAATATGCAGTGTTCAGCATTAGATAATAAAGTGGGCAAAACATGAAGTCCTGTATTTGTTAAAAAACCTATTCTTAATGTGGGGAAGATCCCTGAGGGTACCATTCATGGCAATGAATGCTGACCACTTGGACTTTTACTTCTTCTTGCTTCCAGTATCAGTTTGTTTCGGATTATTTCTTAAAAATACCTGCATGTAAGGATTAAAGAGCACAGTGTACTTGCCCCGAATGTGTTGTGCACTGCTCTTTGTATTGGGAATGAATAGATGAGTATCTGTTTTCATGGAATCTAAATGCTGGGGGTATGCAGGTACCTCTGGTGACACAGATTTTAAAGAATGAAAACAGAAATAAATTTACTTTTTTTTTATTAAATACATCTCAGCGAGTTTTTATTTTCTGTGATTCTATCAGTTGTAAGCTATTGCTCAGCTTGGCTCTGTGCCTTTCAAAAGCATGCCCATTCCTGTTGTTCATCATGCAAGCCAAGACAGAGTTAGCAGACAGTCTCCTGGGTGGCAGAACGCCAGCTTTATGGAGAAAAACATTAATGATGAGCAGAGCATTTTATTTCAGCTGGGTAAGTCCAACGCAGAGGAAATACAAGTTGGGGATAACTGAATAACACCATCTGCTTTGTAACCTTTAAAGTAGTTCTCACACTGGAAACTCTGCTGTGTAAGTGTGCAGAGAGCCAGCCCTACCGTGGCATTTGTTTGTACCTGTTGTACACACAGAGCAGCAAACCATCTTGTCGCTTTTCATGTTTCGTTGGTGATGCTGTCTTAGAGGATACCCAGGAAGTTTATATCTTGGCTAGAAAGGGGAAAGCCATGACGTTCCTCTCTTAAAAAGAAATTGAATTGAAATAGTAAATGTGTTGATCTGTGGGCACTTGTCTAATAAATATATAACATCTATCTTTTATTTTGAAGCTGACACAAGCTTGGCTTTAATGGTTCAATGACTTATTTGAATTTAATGGTTTTGTTTGTGGTGTTCTGTAGTCATCTGTATTAGGTGTCTAGCATGTATGTTTGGAGAATCGAACAGGTATGCAGCAGTGACTAGACATGGGTTTCCATAGGAAGAGGCAGTACAGAATGCTAGAATGGCTCAGATTGGAAGGGACCTTAGAGATCATCTGCACCAACAACCTTGCCACAGACAGCGACACCTCTGAACTAGACTTGTTTGCTCAAGACCTCATTCAACCTGGCATTGAATAGCTCCAGGGAGGGGACATCCACAACCTCTCCAGGCAATCGATTCCAGTGTCTCTTCACCCTTGGAGTGAAGAACTTTTTCCTAAGTTCTAGTCTAAACCTACTCTCCTTCAGTTTAAAACCATTTTCCCTTGTTGTTGTTGCTAGATCCCCTTGTGAAAAATTCTTCTCTAGCCTTTCTGTATGTTCCCTTCATGTACTGGAAGGCAGCTATAAGGTTCCCCTGGAGTTTCCTCGAGGCTGGACCACCCCAGCTTCCGCAGTGTATCCTCATAGCAAAGGTGCTCTAGCCCTTGGACCATCTATCTATCTTTGTGGCCTCCTCTGGACTTGCTCCGACACTTCCATGCCCTCCTTATGTTGGGGAAACCAGAACTGGACAGTATTTGAGGTGGGGTATTGGCAAGACCAGAGTAAAGGAGTAGAATCAGAGTTAAGAGGGGTGCTAGTAAAGGTGAGTCAGGAACACTTTATTTCTTGATTGATTCCTAAGGAGCAGGATCTAGAGGTTCTGTGTTCTTGTCTTAGCAAAAAAAAATGTTTGTCGTTGTCTCGAGATGTTGGATTGTATTTGGTATTGGAAAATGATTTCCTGAAGACAGCCTTTTAAACTGTAAATCCTTGCAGTGTTGTTTCATTTCTTTGCCTTGAGGTACACAAAGGCGTTGTGTCTTGTGGCTTTCCGAAGAGTGTCCTTTGGGATGTTCCTGGCCTTGCTCCTTGTTCAGGCGGTGAAACCAGGGGACTTGAGCGTCCCAAGCAGCTGCCATCAGCTTGTTCTTGCCAGGCACCATTTTTTCCCCAGCATCTAGGTCTTGTCCTCCCTGTACTCTCCTTTTAACCTTCTATTGAGGTTTATCCTCTGCAACCCTCCCAGACAGCTGATTTATCAGTTTATTGAACTATAAATGTTAAGTAACTATTGAGTCAGCTTATCTCAAGTATTGCTCACTTCTGCATTAGAATTGGCAGTTTCTAATTGTCTAAGCCTATCGTGCAAATCGCTGTCAATTCCATTCCATAGGATGAGTATTTTTTCCTAAAACATATACAAAATGAAACTAATACTTTTCTGATATGAATTAGCTGTGCTAAATAGAGTATTTTCCTGAGCTTACTGAAATCAGTAAGATGACTGCTGTATTTAGTGCTGAATATGGAGTTGTTGTTTTGATGCTTTAGTACGCTAGCGGATAAGCTGGTCTCTTTTCAATGAGTACTTCATTAATGTTCTGAGATTCTCTTTAATCACTATCATATGCTAACAGAAGTGTAAACAGGAAATAATAAGTTCAGTCTTACTTCCTGCTTAAAGGGATTTCCAATTTATATTGAAAAAACAATGTTCTTTAGATGAAGAATTTTACTGAACATCTTCATCTCTCACCACATGTTATTATTTTTCCATTTTTAAGGATTTAGACCAATTTACTAGGAATTTCAGAATTTCAGTGGCAGAGGATAGGCTCTGGCAAGTGTGTAAAGCTGTTTTCTTGCATGCAAATAACTTTTAATCAGTTAATGCAGCTTTTCATCTACGATCCAACAACAGATTTATGGTTCCTTTGCCTTCAAGAAAAGCAAACCTTTTTACCCTAGATGACTAAATGTCTTCAAAGGTAATATCGTTTAACATAAAGCTCATAGGTTGCATTTCTTTTCCAACATTTCCTGGGTTTCACACTTGTGATGGTAGCTGAGGTCAGTCTGATGTTTTCTGGTGGGCTCCTCCTGATGTTTATCTCTTCTGTTCTATCAGATTGCTCGATTCTTGCTCCATTGCTTTGAAACCAATCCATGGAGTTGTGTTTTTTCTGTGTGGATATAGTCACTATAAATATTGTATGCAGATGGTAATGAGGAATACTTTATCACTGAACTTTTTTTTTAATCGATAATTATTGTATGAAGTGATCCCTGACTGTCTTGTTTGTACCTTCAAGATTGTTCAGCCTGAAGAGTAGAAGACTCTGTTGGGAATTTCTAGTGATCTTCCCATAGCTGAAAGGGGCCTGTCAGAAGGCTGAGGAAGATTGATTCACAAGGGCAGGGAATGATAGGACAAAGGGTCATGGTTTAAAGCTAGAAAAGGGCAGATTCAGGCTGGGCATGAGGAAAAAGTTCTTGAATCTGAGGGTAGTGGATCACTGACTCAGGCTGCCTCAAGAGGTGATGGAGTCCCCATCCCTGGAGATGTTCAACGTCAGGCTGGATGGGGCTATGGTCAACCTGTTCTGGTTAGAGATGTCCCTGCCTGTTGTAGGGGAGTTAAACTAGATGACCTATGGAGGTTCCTTCCAGTGCATTCTGTGATTCTAAGCAGATGACAACAAGCATGAAGAGCTGTAATGAGAACTGCCCTGTTAACCACTCAAGAAACCTAGGGCCAAGTAAAATGTTTCCACTTTAAAATAAAATAATGAGTGATGGATGGAAGAGAAATCCCTGGATCCAAGTCTGTTTTGTGTTGTAACTAGTGATGCTTGTGCAAGGGATTTTCTAGGGCATCAGCAAATTATTTCGTGGAGGAACACAACAGCAGAGGGATTTGCAGATGCTGGCATGCTGCTCGCTTTAAGAGGGATTGAGTGAGAGGAAGACCTGGTAAATGAGTAGCAGCGGCTGGCTGCAGTTGCCAGTTGGAGGTAAAATGGATGGTTGGTTTGGGAAGAAGAGAACTTCATCCATATAGGGACCTGAAAGATATCTTTTTTTTTAAGCACAGCTGAAAACTTCAGGAAGGATATGGAGATGTAGTCTTAGTAAAAGTAGTTCACAGGTTGCAGGTTGGAGGGGACTCAGGGATCATCTAGTCCTAAGTAAATGCTTGCTCACAGCCACATATCTGAACAGATATGAACAGGCCACAGCTGTTTCTCACTTACAGTGGGGAATGTTGAAGTAATTGTCCATCCTTTGCATTGCTCCTCCCAGCACGTTTTGCACAGATGAAGGACAAAGCTTTAGAAAACACGTGTGGGCAGATTGTTTGTCCATTGGATAGAAGGTCTTGAGTTTCAGTTGCTTTGTGTATTTTGGCACAAGAGAGTTGCTTGCACATAGTGTTCTTCATTTTGATGTCTGTCCACAGCCTTGATTTGCCAGAGCCTCCAGCAGCTTAAAATGTTGGGTGACTTAGACCAGTGCCTGTTTGGGGAAAGCTTTTGTTGCACAGTGATTTCACCTATTGTGGAAAGGTAGTGGAGATGGCAGGGAAAAGGGTTCTACGGGTAAGAAGCCACTTGCAGCTGCATTCTGAAAGAGGAACATCCTCATCCCTTAAATAAAACACCAGAAATGAAACCCTCGAAAGATTTTTAAAATGCAAAGAACTGTAGTGCTTTTAGAGAATTATTTCTCTAGGAATTGCAGACCTCTACAAAACTGTTCCATTTCTCAGGTTTCATTTCTTAAGAGGTAAAATGCTAATAATAATTTCACAAAGCATCTCTGCGTAAATTTTTCCATGCTCTCACTGTGGATTCGACTGTGGGCTTCTGTAATTGAGCAGTGTTTGCATTAATGTCCCTGTTTAACATTGCTTTAAAAAACCTTCCCAAGTGCTGTATGAAGAAACAGTTGTGCAAGTGGGAGGTTGTGTTGATACAACCTGCCTGAAGAAAAATGTAAACCCCTTTAAACTGCTGTTTTCTTTGGAATAGAATGTTATTGTGGTATGAACTCGTGTGCCTTTGTTGTCACAGCTGGGGCAGTTTAAACTTGTTTCTAGCCTCGGGTTCTTTTCTTCCCTCTGACCTTCTTGGCCTCAAAACTGGGCCAGCCCATGGGAAGTCTGGCATAAAGGAAGATGCTGGTGGTGTTTGGACACGTATTCAGAGTATTTCTATGTGTCCCAGCTGTCCCCAGTTAGTCTCAATATTCAGAGGAGGAGAAGAGCTCCAGTACCTTTTGCTAAATGTTTTGAGTTTGCTTGTTTTATTCTTCTGTTTTCCTTTCCAAGAGGAAGTTTAGTTTTGTTTAAGAACCATTCTGTTGGTCCTCCTTAAGCCGGAGCAGTGCTGGACTGCTGGTGGCTGTGACCAGTTTCACACTACTAAGCAGTTGCTATTTCTAGCCATTCTGCTGGAGAGTTTCGCTTTTTCAAAACCCAGATTGGAAATCTTGTGTTCATCTTAGGAAAATGGTAGCTTCTACAGCTTTGATAGAATATGCTGAGACCTGCAACTGGCTCAGCAAGGTCTATGGTAAATAGTGGCTGACTACAAGCAATGTGTATAAGGCAATTCACAAGTGAAGAAGCTGCCCCATCACCATGTACTTTACAGCTGAGACTTGTGCAGCCAGTGCTCAGGCCTTGTGTGAAAGTGAGCACACAGGAGTCGGTGTTCGTATTTTCCCCATGAAGGCCATTTTGCACTGATTTTACACGCTGGGGAATGGTTTAAACCTCTTGATGGTGATGTGCTTAATCCAATGAGCTGATTCCTAGCATTTTATTATTTCTGCAGCTTTAATTTGAGGACTTTTGGAGCAGGATTTTTTTGGTGTTTGGCACAGAGGTTGTGGCTTTTTCTGTTTCTCTTTTTGCAATGTTTGCATCTTATAATTAAAGGGTTATCTGCTTTGCTTAACACCTTGAGCACTGACCCTTTTGTAGGTTATTGTCATTTCTGTTGTCTCTGTTCTTCAGTTTCTGGATTAGCCTGAGTTGTGGCTGCTGTAATCATCTTTTCCTACTTTCCTCTGAAGATGTGTTGTGCATCAATGGCAGTATTAATAATAAGATCTGTAGTATTCAGTTCTGCACAAGGAAGGAAAGGACTTGTATTTGCCCGGTCCAGGAACAGAAACTTCAGCAAAGGAAACTGTTCTGTGGGGTGACTGCTTTGACTTGAAGTGCTGCTGAGATTCTGAACTTCATCACCCCATTGCATCCTGCACAAGGGTGAAGCAGTGTCTCTGGAGAATGCTCTGTGGTAGAAGCTGAAATGACAGGGCAGTGTTTGGATGTCTTGGGACTCTTGCTGGTATTTGTTATTAGAATTTGTACTACAAACCTTTATTCTTAACTGAACCACGTTTGCTGATGTGAGTTGTGAGTCGATTAGATGTGATGATGATAACTAGGGATGGAAGAATTACTGTGGTTTTCTAATCACTGATTTTTCCCACTTGTTTCCCATAACACATTGAAAGGTTTTTTTTATAGGATGTCTTGGATGATTATGATAAGCGATTCTGTCATCACTGCATTTTTACACTTGTGTGTCTATGTGAATATATGGTGGAATACTTGAACTTTAAAGGAGATGGAAGACAACGTTAGAGGACCTGCATATTTCTTTGTCTGTTTCACAGACAAACGCACGTGGTGTTAAATTAAGTGATCTTCTCTTGTGGTTAGGGTTGCTGGTGGTGGTGGTGGTTTTAATTCTGCTTCCTTTTGCTTACTTAATGCTTAGCAGTAAAAGTGATGTTTTAGAAAACGGGTAAACAATACAGCAGAAAAGGGATGCTGGCATCCACAGAAACAATTATAGATGTTGTTTCCTTTGTAGCTGTTTTCTTAGGACTTCAGTGAGAACTTGGTAAAGATAAATGCTGGCTGGGCTTAAAGGATGATTTTCATTGAGTTGTAGCTTTATGTTATATTTTAAACATACTTCTCCTTCTGCTTCAGTTTAATAATCCATGACACAGACAGACTTCTTGGAGCTGTTTTGCTGGGCTGGGTTGTAGGATTTGTAAATGAAATATCAGAGGGAACCCTGCAGGATAAGGTTCTAGCATTTGAAAACAGCTTTTGGTTTAAACATCTGTTAAACTTTTTACCTTCCAAAGTGTGGCAGATGAAGTATTTTGAAAGGATTTCAGAAGAGTTGCCATGATATTTGAAGCTAAATTTGGCCAACCTTGTTAACAACCTTGTTATTTAGAAAAATAGTTTGAGAGCTCCAGGGGAGAATTTACCTTTATCTTTTGTTGCTCTTTGAAATGAGAGCTTAAGGTGGTGATCCAAGGTAGTGAATGAAGAATTACTCAGTAAAATTGAATAATTAAGAATGCAATAGACCACTGAAAAATCTTTTTTAAGACAGGGCTATGAACTGAGGTTTTACTAGGGTAATTTTGCTTGGGCAGTGTTCATTGTGAGTGAAGATGTGTTATACTTCAGAGATGCTGATTTGCTGTTTAACTTGTATGTCTGAAGTTCAAAGAAGCCTGTTACCTACAGTGCCTTTTAGAAAAGAATCACTCCTGCAGTTATTCTTTAAGCATGAATATTAGATTTTCTTTGGAAAGGGAAGAACTTCCAGGATTTCAATAAAGATAATTTGCATCTTTATCTTGAGGATCAGGCATAATATTGCTCTGTAAGCAAGTTTTTATCCACATCTCTGTGTAATTCTGCTTTGTGTAAGTCTGGAACTTCAAGAGTTTTTTCTGTTCATCACTGAACATGTTGCATCATTTCTATCCATTCCCTGCTCATCAAAATGAAGTCCACCCAGAGCCATTCTTACATGACAGATCCTTCTCCTCTGTTCCTTGTCTCCTGTTCTACTTCTTTCAAAGGACTTTATTGCATTTTGTAATGTATGAATAGAGCCAATTTGTGAAAAAGCTCATTTAAAAATAGGACCATCTGAGAGGAAAGAGCAGATGAATTCTGCTCTAGGATGGGCTTTTTGGAAATATTTGATTAATTAAAAACCCACTTGCCCTCACTACCTCTCACGATATTTTAAGGCTGAGTTTTATCTGCTGCACAGCACCAAGTATCTTGCTTCCTCATCATCTATAAGTATGCTTCCTCATTAGTCCTTTGGAAGTAACTATAGGTGTAAAGGCTGAAGCTGGAATCGAATGAATTCCTGGCTTGTTTGTTTGGCATTTTGTGCAGAGCAGTGAGAATGCTCATAGTGACCTGAATAGAGTTCTTACTCTGGTTGCTCCTCTCCAGCTTTCCTTGTTCTTTTGCCCCATCAAGGGCACCGCCCTGGGATCCTTAACCATTTTCTATTGGTTTTACCTCTGAGCAGGCCACACATCAGAAACAGTGTGTCTGTAAAAGCAGATTGAAAGGAAACCAAAATGACTACTCCCCTTGGTTCTGGTGGTGCAAATGAAAGTGATGTTCTTTCTGTGGCCATTTCTGTGCAGTTGTTGTACATCTCAAACATCATCAAAAAGGGGTGGGGAAGTTATGCTGTTCTGACCTTTTCTACCTTTTCCTTTCTTTGATTTGCTGACATAGAGGTAAGTGAAAGAGCTTTAGTAAAGCTCTGATGCAATCTGTTTGATAGAAAACAGATGAATGCAGAGTGGGAGAGGATTCCTGTGCAGTATATTCCATAGAATCACAGAATGTATTGGGTTCAAAGGGACCTCCAAAGGTCATCTAGTCCAACTCCCCTACACAAGCAGGGACATCTCTAACTAGAGCAGATTGCCCACAGCCCCATTAAGCCTGAACTTCAATGGCTCCATGGATGGGGCCTCCAGCACCTCTCTAGATAGCCTGTTCCAGGAATCCCCTACCTTTATATTCAAGAACTTTTTCCTCATGTCCAGCCTAAATCTGCCCTTTTCCAGCTTCAAACCATGACCCCTCATCTTATCATTCCCTGCCCTTGTGAACAGTCTTTCTCAGCCTTCTGATAGCTCCCTTTCAGGGATTGGAAGGTCACTAAAACAGAGAGTTCACAGTATTAGATGGACCACTAACTTGAGTTTTTGTGTAAATGTCCCCACAAGATTGGCACTGTGCCCTCTTAGAAGTCTGGACAGAGGAGCTGTTGAGCAGCAAAAATTGCTTCTATTGCCTGGACATACTGTTACACAGATACGATGCCTGGATAATTGTAGAATGGCCAGGGTTGGAAGGGACCTTAAAGATCATCCAGTTCCAGCCCCCCTGCATAGGCTGGGACACCTTTGCTAGATCAAGTTACTCATGGCCCCATTTAACCTAGCCTTGAACACTTCCAGGGATTGGGCAACTGCAGCTTCCATGGGCAACCTGTTCCAGCATCTCATCACCCTCACAGGAAACATTTTTTTTCCTAATCTCCCCTCTACAAGTTTGTAACCCCTCTCCCTTGTCCTCTCACTATGCACCCATGTAAAAAGCCCTAATCCAGCTTTCTTGGAAGCCCTCTTCATATATTGGAAAGCTGATATATGGTCTCCTCAGAGCCTTCTCTTCTCCAGGCTGAACAACTGCAATTTGCTCAGCTTGTCCTCACAGGGGAGGTGCTGCAGNATATGGGATTACCTCGACCTGGGTGCACTTGCCCTTGTTGAACTTCATGCAGTTTGCATGAGCCCACTTCTTGAGCCTGGCTAGGTCCCCAGCTGGCCTCCCTTCCCTCCAGTGTGTTGACTTCACCACACAGTTTGATGTTGTCAGCAAACTGACTGAGGGGGCATTGAATTCCACTGTCCCATGTCCCTGTGAAAGATGCTAATCAGTACCGGTCAGAGTACCAATCCTTGAGGAACACCCCTCGTCACACTTCATCTTTTGAATGCTGAGCCATTGATCACACTGTTTGGGTGTGACCAGCCAGCTCCTTATCCAGTGAGTGGTCTATCCATCGAATCCGAATCAGTCCAGGTTAGAGATCAGAATGTCATGCGGGAGAGTGTCCAATGCTTTGCTCAGGTCCAGGTTGACAACCTCTGTTGCTCTGCGTTTGTCTGCTGAGATTGTGACCCCATCGTAAAAGACTGCCAAATTGGTCAGGCAAGACTTGACCTCGGTGAAGCTGTGTTGGCTGTCACCCATCACCCCTTTATTATCTGCCTTAGCAGAGCCTTCAGGACGATCTGCTCAGTGATCTTGTCAGGCACACAGGGGAAACTGACTGGCCTGTAGTTCCCTGGATCTTATTTTCCTTTTGTGAAAATGAGGGTTATGTTTCCCCTTTTCCAGTCAGTGGGAGCTGCACTAAACTGCCAGGACTGTTCAAACATGATGGACAGTGGCTTTGCAGCTTCATCCACCAGCTCTTTTAGGAGCTGCGGGTGAATCCCATCTGGAGTAATGAGCTTGTGGGTTTTGCCATACTGCTGTCAAAAGACTTGGGTATTTCTGAAGGTGTCACTCAATAGGCCACAGAGAAAATACTGTTATGACTCTAACTTTCTACTTTGGCTTTCATTTTGCTTTTATTGAGAAAGCTGATTTTCATTTGCTGACTGCAAGCAAAGCTCTGAACCTGGAACAGCAACAAATGCCAGGGGTCCCAGCGACATATCCTTTGTTAGAACTATTATGGTAAATTCTACTGCATTTTCTAACAAACAGAAAGGATAGTACAAATCACCGAATCATACAGTCATTACGGTTAGAGGAGACCACCAAGATCATCAAGTCCAACCATCAGCCCAACCCCACCCTGCCCACTAAGCCCTGTTCCCTAGTGCCAGATCTACATGGTTTTTGGACACCTCCAGGGACAGTGACTCCATCCACTCCCTGGGCAGCCTGTTCCAATCCCTGACTGCTCTGTAAGGAAAAACCTTGTTCCTGATGTCCAGTCTAAACCTCTCCTGGCACAACTTGAGGACTCTACCCCTTGTCCTATTGCTAGTGACTTGGGAGGAGGCACTGACCCACATCTCTCTTGCAACCTCCTTCCAGGTTATTGTAAAGAGCAAGAAGGTCTTCCCCTTGGCCTCTTTTTCTCCAGACTAAACAACCCCAGTTTCCTCAACTGCTCAAGGCTACCCATGGAGGTTTTAAGTAACTAGTTAGCAGTAACGATTCTCTTGTGATTTACTCTCGTTTCTAGAGGTGCAGGAATGAGGCAGGAGTTGGCAAATATTGAACAGCACTGCCCTATGTTGCATGCTTAAGCATGTAGGGATGTATAAACAAGAACAACATACTTGGTGCTGAGTTTATTAACATCTCACCTCATGACTTGCCTTGTCCTTTCCATTTCAAGATTGTTTTTTATTTCCTTCAGCTGTTGAATCAGGATTTTTCCTCTCCTCTGCCTTAGTGCCTCTGTCTCAAACGGTGTCTGCTTTTGCATTTACAGGCTCTGCTCTATTTCCCTATTACTGTTACCTATGAAAACAAGCTGTTTTCTTGATCACCGGATATAAAAGCAGGTGATCCTTATACTCCATAAAATGGGAAGGCAGCCAGAGGAGCAATCTGAAGATAAAAATCTTTGCAGAGTTATGTATGAACATAAATAAAAGCAAAAGGCAACTTTTTGTTTTTAACATCTTTTGACTGGCAAGGGGGGCTAACGGTAGCAGGTAAACTGGTTTTGCTTTCTCTTGCACCTTTGAGAAGGGTGTGGGCATATAAGGAAGTTTTAAAAAAAGGAGGAGGCTGGGGAAAAAGGCCAACACAAATACTGATTCATTTAAAATTCTTTTTTATTATCTTTTAAATAGATCGGCTTTTAATGAAGGAAAGATTTTTCTGTTTAAAGCATATGTTCAGCCGGTTGCATCACTTAAAGTTAAGACAGAACAGAGCAAAGAGGCTTCTGCAACTTGTGCAGTGTGGTGGAAGCACTGCTGAGTGCCCTGCTGGGACACTAGGGCTTCCAGTAAGTCAAGGATGCATATTTACCAGTGAATTTTCCCTTTTGGCTAAGTCCTTCTTCCTGGGAGAATAAAAATGAATGCTTCCTTTAGAAGGTTGTAAGGAAGCTGTGAAATGAATCCCCACAGCATTTTGTCTAAATTACAGAATTAGCCCAGCCTTCAGATAAGTGACAACCCCCCAAAAGCAACTTGTATAGAACAGATCCCTCATTTTTGTGAAGGCAGTGGCTTCACATGAAATCTTTTACTTGAGAGAATCCAAGTGTGGAAAACAGTGAATAAACGTGAAGTGTTTTTAAAGCAGCCACAAGTAATGTTTACCTATGCTCACATACGTATAAACGTACACAGAGTAAAGAGTTAGTAAAGCAGAAATTTGAAATGGCCTGCGGTGCTTTCACAGTTCATGATCCTTTCACATTTTTTCCAGTTTCACCTCCTCTGCAACGATGGCTGCACAATGCTACAATATTTTCAAAAATGGATGTTTGACCCAATGAATTTAATGTTATCCCATTTAAATCCCACATTAACGTTGTTTTTATCTGGGCTAATTTAACATCCCTTTCTGTGGGGTCTAATTTTCCTTTCCAATCTCTCTGTATCAGTACAGCCTCCAGCGCAAGGTAATTGAGAGATGAATTAATTAGTTTTGAAAAAAGTTGGGCATGGGGGTAGAAAGTTAGAGAATGAGTTAAGATGCGGGATGGATAAAAGTCCTGACAAACACTGCGTGGGCCCCACGTGTAGGCAGAGTTGGAACCTTATTGTAGACAGAGGAGGATTTTCTCGTACATGTGTCTGCAGTGCACGCTTCTCTTCCCTTTGTTGTGCTGCTTAGAGCTCTCTTACTTTTGGAGGAGGAGGAGTTCTTTGGAACTTGGCAACTTTTCCAGCAGCCTTGTTTGTATTTCTGAAGGGAGTATTGGTACTAACATCAGGATTTCCATATCACGCCTGAGGGTTTCTAGTTCTTTATTCTCTTTGTTTGTGCTGTTTGTTTCCTGCATTTGTTTTAGGACAATTTTAGGGACTTGCTCTCATGCAGATGCTTGAAATCAAATACTCCAGGGGGACCATCTAGTGACCTTCCAGTACCTGAAAGGTGTCTGTCAGAAGGCTGGGGAAGACTGTTCACAAAAGCAGGGAATGACAGGATGAGTTGTGAGGGGTCATGGTTTGAGGCTGGAAAAGGGTAGATTTAGGCTGGACATGAGGGAAAAGTTCTTGAATCTGAGGGTGGGGGATCCCTTGTTTAGGCTGTCTGATGGAGCAGACAGCCCTGGAGCCATTCAAGGTCAGGCTTGCTGGAGCTCTGAGCAATTTTAGTTAAGAGATGTCCCTGCTTGTTGTTAGAGGGATTGGACTAGATGATGTTGGAAGTCTAACTCAGTACAATCTTTGACTCTTACATAATTTCAATTTCAGAAGCCTTGGAATCGTGCAGGTGCTCGCAGACAAGACGTGCCTCCTCCTATCCAGTCTTAGTAAGCAAAATCTTCCTTGTTACCATTCAAGTTGCTCATTATTCCAACTCATTTCTGATTGGTGTTTCCTGTTTGCTGTGGTCAGTTCTGTATGTATTGCTGATTCATACTATGCAGTTGTGAGGTAGCCTCTGGGTTTTAAGTGTTGCTTGGTGACTTGTCAAAGATAATGGAAGTTAGATCCAGATACTGATGTTAATGTTACAGGGAACACCGCTCAGAGTAGCACACTTGATGCCTCTGCATCCTTTTCTGCCTAAGTTCACCCAAGTGCTTGAGTGTGAGAGCTCTCGATCATGCTATGTTTTTGCATGCAGTGGGTATCTCAAGCAGACTTGAAACACAAGAGCAAAATTAGATCCTGGCATTCTTTTTTATGCAGGACATCAGTGTGGTGCCTCATGGGTGTAATGCTCTACTTAGTAGTTTAAGCTTCAAGAAAAAAAAGGTAATATGCTTCTTGAACACAATTGTAGATTCTGCAAAGACTGGTGATACTGGAGGAGGGCAAGGAGGGCTGTGAAGGGAACTTTGCTGTGGACACAGTGCAGAGCAGTTGTGGGATCTGCTGCCTGCTTTGTCTTAGAGCAGGTGCTGGTAGACATTTGCTCTTCATACCAGCAGGTGAACTGGGCACAGGAATGAAATTCCTGACAGGGAACCCATTTGTATATTAATTTCTTCTCCTTCCATATTTTGTTAGTACCGAGCACAAGAAGAAAAATGATTTGTTGAGGAGGTGCTCTGAAGTGATTGTGTCCTCTCTCTGGGATGCTGCCCATGACTTAAGTGTTTAGTTCTGTATCTTTGCTTTGCCTGAGGCATCTGTAATTGCTCCAGCACTGTGAACAGTGGGGAGACAGAGTGTGTCTGCATGCTGGGTGGCTGCTAGGAGAATGCCAGAGTTTGGAATACTTTCACTACTGGTGGAGAAAGCATTTGGCCCTGGGCAAGGATATTTCAGATATGACTTGAAATATATCCAGATCCCAGCCACTATATTCTTGAAATATCTACAGCCATCTAGAAAAGCCACCACAGCATCTGACTTCTTGGTAAAGAGTGGGTAAAAGAACTAAGGGCCTTCCTGAGGGAAGGTGGGAGCATCTCTCAGTTGGCAATTACAGTGCCAGATGGACTCTGCTGTGTGTTCTGGCTATGTTAAGTTTTGTCTTTCTGTCATGCATGCTGAGATGGAAGAAGGGGAAGCATCCATCACTGAGAGACAAGTATCTGAGACAAAAAAGTGAGGTAGAGTGTGAAAGCACTTTAGATAAGAAACTCCTGATAATTCTCTCTTATTGTTGAGTCATAAATTACTCCAATACGTGGAGTATATGGGAACCAGAATTGTCCTGATGAGTTGTACCAATCCCCTTCTCCAGTAATGTTTAACAACTCTTTTTTCCCCATTTGGGAAGGTAAAGTTCAGATATGCTTTTAACATGTGCATCACAATTACAATTAATAGATTTACCCAGAATTAAGAATAAATAGACATACCAGAATATGGACTCCTTTAATATGGACCTTCATTAAATCGTTTTGGAGCATTTAGGCTAACAAAGTGGATAATCCAGTTTGTGGAATAAACTGGCACAGCCTTTAAAAACTGTACATGGCAATAGCATTTTGTGGGTGTGTTATTACTTCAGCTGCACAATTATGGGAGGCTGCTGCATATTAGCAGATGCTTTCCTCATAACCTCGAGCTATGTGCACTGAGTTATTTTCCTCTTCAGACTGTCATCTCCGATTCTCCCAGACTACATATAATTTCTGGGGTTTCTTTTTTCTGTGTAGCAGAGCATGCCTCAGGCAGTAGTGAGTGTAATACCTTCTGCATTGTTGGGCAATGAGCGTTATCAGCAGCTGCAATAGTCAGGATTGCTCTTTACGTTAGTTTCTGGAATCTGTAGTCCCTACATGAATCTGTTCAGTCCTGTTTCTCCAGAGGGCAGCTGGGATGCCTTGACTGACAAAATGCAATCACTCGGCTTCTCTGGAAAGGTACTTGGGAGTTTATTCTTCTTTGAAACAGTAGTTTTCACAATGCAGTTCCCTGAGAAGTATAAAAACTTGCGTTTCATTTAAACGAACTGGGATATGTTAAAAGTTGTCTCCATGACTGTAATTTTATACACAAGGACAGAGCACAGTTCTCAAGCCTGTACCACAGATCAGCTGCTGAGCCAGAAACCTAATGCAGGTTTTATAAACCCAGGTTTCATTCTTAGTCCACAAGTAAGCAGATTCTCTGAATTAAGAAAGCTACAGAAAATATACCAGCTGGTGTCCTGCAGGACAGAAAACATCTTTCAGAATAATAAATAAACACCAGGGATTTTCCTGAGGGTTGAGGACTCTTCCCTCAAGAAGCTGTCTGTCATCTAAGATGCATCTTCAAAGCTGGAGACAAAATATTCACTGGCTCTTGCAAAAGGTCAGGTAAGCTATACTGTAGTATTTATGGCTGAATATATATAAAGATGCTTTTGATCCGGAGTTCTCTGCTGTAATCCACATAGATCTGGTTTACCTTTCTTGGCTTAATTTGCCTTCTGTGACAAGTAGCCATATACTGGTTAATGGAAGAAAGGCACCAACTGTAGGGTTTCACACACAGATTTAGTCCTGCTTGTTTTCTTTGCAGGCTGGCATGCAGACTAAACAACTTAGTGGCCAGTGAGATTCAAGACGTGCGTACTAGTATCAGTTTAGAGTGCTTGGCCTTAAGCTTGATAATCAGACAGATAAGACATCAAATTCCTTGGGAGAAGAGGAATGATGTTTTATTGCAGCAACAGTTTCTTTTAGCTAGGCAATGGCTACCTCCCAGCATTTCTTACCAGGGTGGAGGGAGTGATGTTGAGACACTTTCTGTTATGGTGAAGAGAGGTAAAAGCAGTACAGTGCTGCATTTTGGAGAAGAAAGGAGGTTTCTCAAGAATACTGCGTGTGTCCCTTCTCAAATGTTCACGGAAAACATGCAGCTCTAAAAAATAAAACCAAAGCCAAAGAAATCCAACATTCCCATCAAGTTTTATTTGAGGGGCACCCAAAAATGTTAGAAGCATGGATTCTTATTTGAGTCTTGCAGACACATGCACACACACACAGAGTCACAAATCAATCTTGTGCGTGTTACGCTGCAGCACTTAAGAATCCTCTTCGTTCCAAAGTTGATTTCTCTGCTTCTGAAACTCTGAGCTCCTTGTGTTGTTGGAACTAAGGCAGCTTGGCTGAAAGGGGCTGAAAGGTGTTGAGTCTTGTCCGTGTGCTGGAACGGGAGAAGCGTGTCTGAATTTTCAATCCAATGCACTTTCAGCTCAGGACGTTCAGTAAGAGTTAGGGGAAATAGGCTCTTGTTGGTGACTTGCAGTGATAGGACAAGGGGCATCGGGTGCAAGCTGGAGCATAGGAGGGTCAATACTGTGAGTAGCATTAAAGGTGTGACTAATGAATGAATCTAATTTTCCTTCTGTGTGGGGACCTACCCTTTCAGGAGAACTGTAAAAAAAGGAACATGGCTAGTAGCCATCCATGCATTGATCAATTTCATCAATACATAGAACATGATGAGGGGCTGTTGGCCTGCCATTGGCATGCCTTAGAGCAAACAGAGTCTGCTTCATGGGACAATTCCTTTTCTACTCTTATCCAAGTCATGGAATCTTCAAATGTATTAGGTTGAAAGAGTCCTGTAAAGGTCATCTGGTTTTGAAGTGATTTCCTGTCCTGCTTCCAGATAGCAACAAGAGCAAATAATTTGTTTTATAGTATTTTAAGCAAACTTTATACAGTTGAGAAGCATATGTCCAGTTCTTCTGTCTGTAGATGGTGAGGGGAAAATCCCCATCTCCCTGGTGCTTGTCTCACTTCTTCAACCCCATCAGCAGAAGGCACTTGAAGCAGCTTGCCTAGCGCAAGTTGTGAGCAAAAGCTGAGGCTGGTGGGTGAAGTGATGTGCCGCAGGCATGTTCTTATCCTGCAGTGTCCTTTTTTGCCTTGTAAGGTGAGCAGTTGTTGCTGTTAACTCTTGTTTGAAAGTCCCAGGTGGGCAGACGAGCTCCCAGCTGACTGCTTAAGGTGAAGCAGCTGCTGTTGGGATGTTGCCTGAGCAGTGACGCAACAGGAGCAGGAGCGGGAAGTCCCAGCAACTGGGTGAGACTCAGTGTCTGGACAACTGCTGTTACTTGCTCACTGCACATTGCAGCCAAATGTCTTTCCAAAGAGAGCAGACAGGTATGAGAGTGGTGTCTGTGTCTATCTTGGAGTGAAGGCTGATCACTGCATGGTCCTCCATGCCTCCACAAGATTTAATCAGACTGCTTTGTTATACCAGAAACTTAGGCATCATCCTCCAACAGCAGTGGGAATCAGCACTCTGTGCTTGGCGTTAAATCCCCTTAAGATTCCTGGAAAGCTTCCACTAATGTTGACCTGCTGGTATTCCTAACCGTTTGCAGAAGACATTTTTCCTACCTTCTCTTAAATGATGCTTGTAGGGCTGGAGCACCACCCTGATGAAGACAGGCTGAGAAAGAGTTGTGGTGGTTCAGTCTGAATTAGAAAAGACTCTGGGGGGACCTTCCAGCCACCTGTCAGAAGGCTGGGGAAGACTGTTCACAAGGGCAGGGAATGATAAGATGAGGGGTCATGCTTTGAAGCTGGGAAAAGGTAGATTTAGGCTGGGCACAAGGAAAAAGTTCTTGAATCAGAGGGTGGGGGATTGCTCTAACAGGTTGCCAAGAGAGGTAGTGGAGACTCCATCCCTGGAGCTGTGCAAGGTCAGGCTTGCTGGGGCTCTGAGCAATCTCTGGTAGGTAGAGAAGTCCCTGCTTGTTGTAGTGGAGGCTAGACTAGATGACCTTTGGAAGTCCCTTCCAATCTAGTCCATTCCAGGATTTTGTAGCCTTTTTGCTTTAGCAAATGAAGTTAAAACAAAGCAAGTGTGAACTCAAAGGTGGTCACAGACCCCCAAATGAAGACAATAACTGTTCTTGGTGGTGACTCTTGGGTGGCTGAATTGACAATTTCTGTAGGACTGGTTTGGTGTGGGCTGTGTAGGTTGAGTTAGCCTAACTTTGGCTTAACAAGATGAATACTCCAGCTGGTTACTGGTGTTAACCTACCCTCAGCAAACGCTGTAATGTGCCCAGTGAGAGCATGGCCAGTCATGGGAACAGCAGGGCTGCTGCATGAGGAGGAGGGATAAGGGAGGCAAGATGTGTATGCATTCATAGAAAGCAAAGCTTTAACAGTGTCACCAGCAGGAGGAAGGAGGTGATTGTGCCCCTGTACGCTGCACTTGTGAAACCACACCTTGAGTCCTGTGTACAGTTTTGGGCACCACAGTGCCTTCCTACCCTCCAACAGATCAAAGATGAGGATACCATGGAGAGATGTAAGATGCTGTCTAGAAAAAGACCCATGAGATACATCTGTAGACCATTACTGATTCTGGCTTTCTCTCATCCCTAAGGTAAGGGAATGTGAGAAGTGGAAAGGAGAGGAATCCAAGAAGAAGTATCTTCAATTTTCCTTTCTTTTCTCTGTCTTTAATTATGCTCAGCTCCAAAGAGGAAAACTTTTTAAAAATGGGGATGTTTGTTTAAAGAAAACCTGAGAAGGCAACTGTAAGAGTAACATGCTTGTGGGTGGCATAGCTGCTGTTGCAGGATGCTATTTTGGAGGTTCCACATAAGTGTTTATCATCAGTCTATAACAGTCTAAGGAGAAGGAAACCTCTGTAGTTAAATGACAAGATGGAAAAGCCTATTAAAAGCATGAGGGCATCTTAAAAAAAGCTGTGTCAGTGTTCTAAGAAGAAAATAAGACAAAAAAATTTCCCCTGGTAGGCTAAACATAAAATTAATAAATGTGTTTTCATTGTTACTGGTAGCAGGAAGCCAGTTGCAGGGTGTATGGGGCCTGTGTGTAATAACCTTAGGACATAAATAATCTGAGATAAAGCCATGGCAGAAAACATGTGTATGTGCTCACTTCTCACAAGCAAGGGGTTGAGTGTTCTTTTGGAACCTTTCTTACGGGACGCTTGTGAGGTTGCTTTTCTCAGCTGGAAGCATTTGAAGGAGAGATTGTGGAACACATTGCATGTTCCAAATTTACTGAGTCCAGATGTAGCTTACCCAAGCTTTAAAGGAACACAAGAGTGAAATAGCCCAGCTGCTGACAGTGGAATGAAGCTTCTTGTTATAAAGTGTCTCAGCATTAGAGAACTTAAAGTTGTCTCATTTGATGGTAGAGAGCATTCATGTGGAATCTGGGAGCCTTGAAACCAGTAGGCTTGTTGTTTCAATTGAAAGGATTCATTAAAAAATTAGTGGTTATTTTACAAAGGACATTGAATAAATACGATGGAGGTGTTGAGAAAGAATCAGTTTCTGTGATCAGGAGAGCCTGATCAGAAGGAGATGTAGAAACAGGTTAATACTAGTCTTTGGAAAGTGATTCTCACTAGGAGGTCAGTGCAGCTCTAAAAAAAGCTAACTGGAGAGGTGGTACCTCTCTGTCGAGGTTTTCACGTCTTAGTTGTACAGTCCTGCAACTGTCCTGATCTTCTGGTGGCTTTAGTAGTTGGTCAGACTGGATTGCTCCCAGAGATCCCTTTTAGCCAGCATTTTTGTGATTCAAAGTGAAGCTAAACTGCTGTTGTCTTTTCGAGGAGGTGGCCAGGATGTGGATGAAAGAGATTTTATGACATTAGTGTTCTACTCAAATTTTGAAAGGATAGTCTCTCAAAAATGACTCTCAAAAATGACCTCTGAAGGAATAAAAGGCACAGGTGAAGAGGGAGGACTTCCGGGTGAGTAAATAATTGGCTACATAATAAGAAACAAAACACCAGAAGAATGTGTTTGAAATCTCCCATGAATTTCCACAGAGGCATCTGTGAGTGCCTACGGTATCCTTCATATTCCTGAGTAGCTTGAAGCAATGTGTGGTAACCAGTTTCTTTCTGAAACTTAAGTTCCTCCTGGCAAAAGAAGATAAAAGGGGGAAGACTGCAAAACTGTGGAAGAGCCTTATAAAACTAAGTGGCCNTAGTCCATTCCAGGATTTTGTAGCCTTTTTGCTTTAGCAAATGAAGTTAAAACAAAGCAAGTGTGAACTCAAAGGTGGTCACAGACCCCCAAATGAAGACAATAACTGTTCTTGGTGGTGACTCTTGGGTGGCTGAATTGACAATTTCTGTAGGACTGGTTTGGTGTGGGCTGTGTAGGTTGAGTTAGCCTAACTTTGGCTTAACAAGGTGAATACTCCAGCTGGTTACTGGTGTTAACCTACCCTCAGCAAACACGGTAATGTGGCCAGTGAGAGCATGGCCAGTCATGGGAACAGCAGGGCTGCTGCATGAGGAGGAGGGATAAGGGAGGCAAGATGTGTATGCATTCATAGAAAGCAAAGCTTTAACAGTGTCACCAGCAGGAGGAAGGAGGTGATTGTGCCCCTGTACGCTGCACTTGTGAAACCACACCTTGAGTCCTGTGTACAGTTTTGGGCACCACAGTGCCTTCCTACCCTCCAACAGATCAAAGATGAGGATACCATGGAGAGATGTAAGATGCTGTCTAGAAAAAGACCCATGAGATACATCTGTAGACCATTACTGATTCTGGCTTTCTCTCATCCTTAAGGTAAGAGAATGTGAGAAGTGGAAAAGAGAGGAATCCAAGAAGAACTATCTTCAATTTTCCTTTCTTTTCTCTGTCTTTAATTATGCTCAGCTGCAAAGAGGGAAACTTTTTAAAAATGGGGATGTTTGTTTAAAGAAAACCTGAGAAGGCAACTGTAAGAGTAACATGCTTGTGGGTGGCATAGCTGCTGTTGCAGGATGCTATTTTGGAGGTTCCACATAAGTGTTTATCATCAGTCTATAACAGTCTAAGGAGAAGGAAACCTCTGTAGTTAAATGACAAGATGGAAAAGCCTATTAAAAGCATGAGGGCATCTTAAAAAAAGCTGTGTCAGTGTTCTAAGAAGAAAATAAGACAAAAAAATTTCCCCTGGTAGGCTAAACATAAAATTAATAAATGTGTTTTCATTGTTACTGGTAGCAGGAAGCCAGTTGCAGGGTGTATGGGGCCTGTGTGTAATAACCTTAGGACATAAATAATCTGAGATAAAGCCATGGCAGAAAACATGTGTATGTGCTCACTTCTCACAAGCAAGGGGTTGAGTGTTCTTTTGGAACCTTTCTTACGGGACGCTTGTGAGGTTGCTTTTCTCAGCTGGAAGCATTTGAAGGAGAGATTGTGGAACACATTGCATGTTCCAAATTTACTGAGTCCAGATGTAGCTTACCCAAGCTTTAAAGGAACACAAGAGTGAAATAGCCCAGCTGCTGACAGTGGAATGAAGCTTCTTGTTATAAAGTGTCTCAGCATTAGAGAACTTAAAGTTGTCTCATTTGATGGTAGAGAGCATTCATGTGGAATCTGGGAGCCTTGAAACCAGTAGGCTTGTTGTTTCAATTGAAAGGATTCATTAAAAAATTAGTGGTTATTTTACAAAGGACATTGAATAAATACGATGGAGGTGTTGAGAAAGAATCAGTTTCTGTGATCAGGAGAGCCTGATCAGAAGGAGATGTAGAAACAGGTTAATACTAGTCTTTGGAAAGTGATTCTCACTAGGAGGTCAGTGCAGCTCTAAAAAAAGCTAACTGGAGAGGTGGTACCTCTCTGTCGAGGTTTTCACGTCTTAGTTGTACAGTCCTGCAACTGTCCTGATCTTCTGGTGGCTTTAGTAGTTGGTCAGACTGGATTGCTCCCAGAGATCCCTTTTAGCCAGCATTTTTGTGATTCAAAGTGAAGCTAAACTGCTGTTGTCTTTTCGAGGAGGTGGCCAGGATGTGGATGAAAGAGATTTTATGACATTAGTGTTCTACTCAAATTTTGAAAGGATATTTCATATTCAGTGTCTCTCAAAAATGACTTCTGAAGGAATAAAAGGCACAGGTGAAGAGGGAGGACTTCCGGGTGAGTAAATAATTGGCTACATAATAAGAAACAAAACACCAGAAGAATGTGTTTGAAATCTCCCATGAATTTCCACAGAGGTATCTGTGAGTGCCTATAGTATCCTTCATATTCCTGAGTAGCTTGAAGCAAAGTGTGGTGACCAGTTTCTTTCTGAAACTTAAGTTCCTCCTGGCAAAAGAAGATAAAAGGGGGAAGACTGCAAAACTGTGGAAGAGCCTTATAAAACTAAGTGGCCATTGAAACAGTGGATAAAATTCAGGTCCAGCAATGGTGAAGTGGCTTGACATCCTGGGAGTAGAAGCAGCAATTGAATGAAAATCATTAGGTCGGTACTTTAGCAGCTGCAGCAGTCAAGAAGCAAATTCGTATCAGGAGTTGCTTGGAAAAGAGAGATCAAAATATCATGAGGCCACTCTCTAAAGCTGTGGTGCATTTGTTATGCTGTGCTGGTCTCCTTATCTCAAAACAAGTGGAGTAGAACTAGAAAAGATTCATAGAAGGGCGACAAGAATGAATAAGGCAGAGGGATACAGAAGGTGTTGGGGGAGCAGTTTCCATGCAAGAACGACCAGCTAGATGAGAGTCTCCAGACTGAAAAAGAGAAAGTGGCCAGAGGTCTGTAAAGGTTTATAAAGCAGTTGGGTAAAGGTCTACAAAGTCATGAGAGCTGTGCAGTGTGGCTGGGAAATGAATACTCCGTGCCACTCTATTTTTGTATTAGAAGAGACAGTAGGTGGAAAAGGCAAGGAGCAGGTTCAAATCTGGGGAAAAAAGGCTTTTCTTTGCCTGAGTGTGTAGGTCAGTTCTGAAATTCCTTGACACGGGCTACTGTGTGTGCTGCACAGTGGGTGTAGAGGTGTAAACTCTAGGTGAGCAGTCCCTGAGCTGTGGAAAGCTGTGTGGTACATCTTTTAGGGAGAGGGAAAGAGAATAGTTCCTATATGGCTACTTTGGTTGTTACTGTTCACTTGGATTTCTCCTCTTGGCTTCTCTCGGAGATGGCGTGGTGGGTCAAGCTGGATATTTAGTTTGAGCCAGTTTGGCTGTTCCATTTGTGCTAAACATCCAGCCTGGCCCACTGTGGTGGTTCTTAGGTGCCATTTTATAAATAGAAAGGTTGCAGGGTGTGGTCCCAGAGAGACCATGCTGAATGATCTAGATGTTAGATGCTAGGTTTACTTGCTTTATTGGATTTAGCTTGGACTGGATGATCTTTAAGGTCTTTTCCAACCTTATCATTACTGTGATACTGTGACACTGCTGATAGAGCTGTTTTTTTAAAAAACATTATGCTGCTCTGTAATTTGAGGTTTAGCACTGCTCTCAGAGACTTTTCTATCATTGTAATATGTTTTTTAATCCTATTTTTACCTAATCATAAATTACAATTAAATATAACTTAATGTAATATGCTATGGTAAAATACAATTCATGTAATCAATTTAGTATAATTAATACAATATGGGAGGTTTTATATATCTCAGTAACATGTTCAAGCTGTGTCATTGAGAGTTCAGTTCTTCTTGCAAAAACCTTACTATTTTACGGTGTTCCCCGTGCAGTCTGGGTTGCTTATGACTTTAGGAGAAGAGGTAAGCAAGGTTAGATTGCCAAGTCTTAAGAAAGCAACGAAGTGCTGAACTTAGAGATACTTTGGTGTTTGCCAAGTTTGAGAGTCAAACTGTTGGAGCTAGATTATGGTGATCAAGGGCACAAAGCTACAAGGGACACACTGGCAGAATGAGATCGATTGCAATGGCCAGACCAAATCGGGCCACTGGAAGAAAAAAGGTCATGGGAGAACATCAGAGGGAAATAGGTAAACTGAACTAAAGGATTTCAATGGGATGCATGAAGGAAGAGTAAGAGAGTTCTTAAGAACCAGCAGGATTTTAGAGAGGAGCAGATACTGATAATAAAGGGAATGCTGCCTTTGGTTTACACTGGTCCATGGACCTGAGATGGATGTAAGTAATAAAGTGTTTCAGTTTCCTGTACCACGGTCTGTTCTTCCCGTGGAAGTTTTCCAAGGGCATTTAAGAAAAGAAAATTGCAGGAGGGGAGCACAGTGTTTTTGAGAGGTTAGTTGTTCTTTGTTAAAATGACTTTTGTTAAAATAATAGTACAGACAAGACTAAAGCAGCTGATATGAACAATGAAGGGATTTCTAAGTGACATGGCCAAAACTTGCTAAGATTACGTGATGAATACTTCCAATAGTCAAGAGAATCCTTTTCTTGCAGGAGACAACACAAGGGAGTGGTGTTAGAAAAATTGAGGGGAATTGCAGATTCAAGAGCAGTTACAAGGGGAAAAGTAAGTCCTTATTAATTACAAGTGTTGCTTAGATCAGCCATTTCCCTAGCCATCAAATTCTTTGAGCTTATCTCTGTGACAGTGAGACCTTCCCTGTGACCTTTGTAATTCTTCTGCTGTTATCCTTGTGGCACTGTGCTTGTGATGGAAGAATGTTTCCCTTTGTGCCAGGTTTGTGGAATTTTAACAGCTGAAGCATAACAATGAAGGGCTGTTAGTAATAGTTAGCTTTGTTTGTTCAGAGGAACTTGCATTGCTTCAAAGCAGCAATAGCATTTTCGGAGTAGAAGGAAAGAGCTTTACTGTCTTTCAGAAACTGTGCCTAACATAACGGTGGACCACTGAGCTCTGGCCAGCTTTGCACTGCAGTGATGGATTGTCTGGTACTCGATTCTGCATACGAGGTGAAGGAGTTTCAGAGAG
Source organism: Upupa epops (assembly GCA_013397515.1). Taxonomy (NCBI): domain Eukaryota; kingdom Metazoa; phylum Chordata; class Aves; order Bucerotiformes; family Upupidae; genus Upupa; species Upupa epops. The sequence goes on from VZRI01008342.1 coordinate 29,172, forward strand.
GGATTGATGAGGTCGTTGTGTTTAATGGAAAGACCCTTTGATTCTTGCTGCAGAGAATGAGACTCTTCCCATTATAGCCTCTTGTTAAATCTCTGATATTAATGGCATCTAGAAGAAGGGTTTTAACACCTGGTTTGAAACTAAATGGTCTTTGATTTACAATGTTCATATTTTTTTTTTTTTGGCTTAAACATCTCATTAGGAATAAGGTTCAGCCACCTCCCATTGGCACAACTGCCCTCCCCAAGGTCACACTTCTTGCAACAGAGATACTGCGTTTAACTATTGCAGATACCTCTCAATTGCCTGAAGTCTCATGGATTGCTTTCTCTTGTCTTGATCATAGAGAAAATGAATTTGTAGAAAAGAGCACTGGTTTGAGACTATCAGAGTCGATGCTGTTGGTTGAGGTTGGTTATGTATTGCTTTTCTCCCCACGTGGCACAACTCTTTGTACATGTGGCATGAGCATTAATGCAGGCTGCTCTGGAAGCCCTTTCTGTGATACTACTGTGAGCAGTTTGTGTTATTTTTCAGTCAGCTCCAGGTTGCATCTTTATAAAATGTGGTGGAACACAGATCTGGAAAATATGCAAAACTGACAGCCCTGGAAACTGAAATCCTCTTTATCCATGGGCTAGATATTGTTGCCTACCAGAGGCAAACTCTGCATCTTGGCAGTGCATCCTGTCAATAACCTGGTGAGATGACCTAGTTACTATTTACAGAACTCTGAACATTGAGTGTGTCACATTTCGGTTTGGTATCTTTGTATGTGATATGTTTATTCCAGTATAGATACAGGTTTGTGTCTTTGAAAAGTGAAGTGCTATCGATGGAAGAGATTGAAATAAAGAGTTTAGACAATATACTAGATGAAGTAAGCCTTAGTATTAGTTAATTAGTAGTTAAGGAAAAGTGATGTTGTTGTTGTGTGGAAGCTGGACAATTTCAGATCAAAGACATGAGACAATTTGAAAAATAGGAAACAGCAACTTCATTGTGGTGAGGATCAGCCTTGCATGTAAGAATCAGGCTTCAGCCAACTTTGCTGTTACTGGTTCGTAACATCTATCTGGACTTGTGTCAAGTATTTGAGACTGTCCTGCACAACATCCTGGTCACCAAACTGGAAAAACATGGGCTGATGAATGGACCATTCGATGGATAATGAATTGGCTGGAGGGTTGCACTCAGAGAGTTGTGGTCAATGGCTCCAAGTTGAAATGGAGAGCAGTGACGAGTGGCATCCCTCAGGGGTCAGTACTGGGACCAGTGATGTTTAGCGTCTTTGTCAACTATATGGACACCAAGCTCTGTGTTGTGGTGGACATGCTGGAGGGGAAGGGATGCTGTCCAGAGGGACCTGGACAAGCTGGAGAGGTGGGCGAGTGCCAACCTCATGAGAAACAACAAGGCCAAGTGCAAGGTTCTGCACCTGGGTCAAGGCAATCCCAGGCACAAACACAGGCTGGGTGAACAGATTGAGAGCAGCCTTGAGGAGAAGGACTTGGCTGTTGGCTAACAAAAAACTCAACACAAGCTGGCAATGTCTGCTTGCAGTCCAGAAAGCCAACCAGATCCTGGGCTGTGTCAAGAGCAGCATGGCTAGTAAGTTGAGGGAGGAGATCCTTCCCCTCTATTCTGCTCTTGTGAGACCCCATCTGGAGTACTGCATCCAGTTCTGGAGCCCCCAAGACAGGAAAGATATTAAGTTGTTGGAACCTGTGCAGAGGGGGGCCATGAAGATGATTGGAATGCTGAAGCACCACTCCTACGGGGACAGGCTGAGAGAGTTGAGGCTGTTCAGCCTGGAGAAGAGACTCTGGGGAGATATTATAGTGGCCTTCCAGTACCTGAAGGGGGCTACAGGTAAGCTGGGGTGGGGCTGTTTCCAAGGGCTTGTAGTGGTAGGACCAGGGGTAAGGGTTTCCAGCAGGAAGAGGGTAGGTTTAGACTGAAAATCAGGAGGAAGTTCTTTACGATGAGGGTGTTGAGATCCTGGAACAGATTGCCCAGGGAGGCTGTGGATGTCCCCTCCCTGGAAGTGTTCAAGGCCAGACTGGATGGGGCCTTGAGCAACCTGGTCTGGTCGGAGGTATTTCTGCTCATGGCAGGGGGGTTGGACCAGATGATCTTTAAGGTCCCTTCGAACCTGAACTATTCTGTGAACTAGATCTTCTTGCCAGAAGTCCCCCAGGTGTTATTGCACAAGTGTGAGGAGGAGGAGACCTATTATAATGAATTCCTAGAACTGATTTTAATAACTTGTATCTCANCAGCAGGAAGAGGGTAGGTTTAGACTGAAAATCAGGAGGAAGTTCTTTACGATGAGGGTGTTGAGATCCTGGAACAGATTGCCCAGGGAGGCTGTGGATGTCCCCTCCCTGGAAGTGTTCAAGGCCAGACTGGATGGGGCCTTGAGCAACCTGGTCTGGTCGGAGGTATTTCTGCTCATGGCAGGGGGGTTGGACCAGATGATCTTTAAGGTCCCTTCGAACCTGAACTATTCTGTGAACTAGATCTTCTTGCCAGAAGTCCCCCAGGTGTTATTGCACAAGTGTGAGGAGGAGGAGACCTATTATAATGAATTCCTAGAACTGATTTTAATAACTTGTATCTCAGAAACATAATGTATATGTTTGACTATGTCTTTGTTTATGTATGAGAACATCCAATATAACCACAACAAACTTGATCGTTGGTGTACATGCTTGTTGTCCAGCACTGCAATAGCATACCTGCTTCTAACTGTGAGTTGAGGGTTAATTTCTGCACGTCACGATGAGCTCTGCTCCAGTCTTCCCATGTAAAGGACTTACGTGTGTCTGTAGTTATGTCATTAGTTGTAGTAATTGATAAGGCTACAGTGGTTGAATGACTACGTGACAAAATGTCATCTTTTATATTCAAAAATATTGTTTTTCTGAAGTCTCTTTAATGAAAATCATTTAAAAAAGCATCATCATTAACAATTAGATAAAATATGGGAAAGTAAGTTTGAATAGCTTTGAAAGAGGCCATTTCAGACCCAGGAAAAAACAATGTATGTATTTTAATTTATTTTTCTTTTAAATATGAATCCACAGAAGAGCGGAATGCATGCTCTGAGGGAAAACCTGAAGAAGCTTTTGAGTATTGAAGCCAGTACGGCAAGAAAGAGCCATTCCTCATTTCACCCTTGGGTATTTGACAACTCCTTATTCCTTCTGTGATGGCTTCATTAACTGCCTTCCACTGCACAGGGTATCATTTCTCTTGTGTCAGGCTGTGCTGGTTTTAAACAGACTTAAAACCAGAAATGAATTTGTTAACAGTGATGTTGGAGAAAGAAAATACAGTGATGATTCAATCTCATTAGAAAGATTTGTTTGCTGGCTTGTTTTCTTCATGCCATATTGTAGGTTCTAGCAAAAAATAAGCAAGTTTGCATTGCCAGGAAGCTCAGGCATGAACAAGGGTGTTCCTCGTGTGTGTGAAAGCTTTGTGTGTGAACACATGGGGTTTTAAATAGAAGCATTGTATTCCTCTTGAACTTTGTCTTCTGGTTTTGAAGACCAAATAGGTTGTGTATTTTAGCTGTAAAATGACCTTTGAAGAGCTTTGTGCCCACCATTATTTTCAATTTTACTTGGCTTATTTTCAGAAAGCATTTATTAACCTGGTCTTTCACTGAAGATGTAAAATACCTCAATTAAGGATTTAGTGGAAAAACTAACCAAAGGTGGAGTAACTCACCTCTGCCTTTCTTTCATATCAGTCTTCTAAACTTTGCTGTCACCTCGGCTGTTTCTGTAAGGAGGAGCCGTGTTGGATACTCCTGGATAGAAACAAATCACAAGCTGATAATCAGCTGGGAGCTGAGTGGGGTGGCAGTGTGAAATGGATTTGCAAATGGGGGCATGAGGGTGAGTCGATTTGACACAAAAAGGTCTGTTCTACTTCACTGTGTTTCGATTATCAAAGCTGTGACCACCATGCATTTGCTGAAGTGCATTTAACAACCACTGCCGTTTAAAATGGTAAAAGGGCTGCAGAACTGAACCCGCTGTGAGAAGGATAAATTTGACAATATTTCCCCGTAGTGGTTTTGTGTCACTTTGGAGCTCACTCAGCGGTTCTTCTAAGTAGTAACTATTAAAGTATAATCTTTATGTTGGAAGCTTGCCTAGTATTAATGTACAGAATATCCACTAATGGTTGTGTTTTAGCAGTGCAGTTTTGTCCTTTAGATTGGTGATTTACATGTTAAAGACTATTAAGTCCTTGTGAAAGCAAAATCTCAAGTACTATCAAGTACTTGTATAAGGCAACATAGAAAAGAGGAGAGAACTGCTTTCGGTTGAATATTAGATGATTTTTTTTAAACACAGCGATCTGAAGTTGCTGTATTAGTGCCTGCCTTCTGGTTTCTCTTGCATCCATGACAAATGTTGGCATGTTTTCCTGCACAGTTTACAAATATCAAAAAATACGTCCAGATGGCTACAGAGATAATCCATGATAGGATGATCTTCTTCCTTAATTATTCAGTGTATGCAGCTCTGATCTCTGTTTTTCTCCTTACTATTCACATAAAATGCACCTACTAACCTTGCATTGCTTTCATTTTACCTGGTTTTTTCCTTTTCCACTAAGCTTGCCTACTTTTTATAGGTCTTCAAGATTGGACACTAACTTTTCATCCAGTTGTAAACTACTTCTTCATTCTCTCCTCAGCTAGTAAAGTCTTCTCCTTCCCAGCCAATTTCTTTCCCATGGTTATCTCTGTGCATTATCCTCTGCTGCTCTGTTCAATGGATCTCCTCCCAGTCATGCATTACCGCCTTCTATTTCATGAAGTCATGTTTTAAATGAGCTTGTTAAAAAAATAAGATCAAATAAACTCCTAGTACAAGACAGTTTCTAATAATGCAAAGAGAAAAGCTGACTGAGTATCCTAAGCTAAAGCCACTTACATTCCCCTCATGCTGTACCACACCTGAAGGCGGGCAAAAGGCAAAGGTGCATCACCAGATTTCAAATTACAACCTTTTGTAAAGTAAGAGTACTTTGTGGTCTGCATATAGTGAAGTTTCAGTACACCATCAATGCAAATTGCTACTCATCATTTTACTTGCAGTTGGGGACTCTGATCCTGCAGGGGATCCTAATTCAAAATTCAAAAAAAGTCAAAATTCACTTTTTCTCTGAGGGAGCACAGATGCTTCTTTAACAGGAGATTAGAGACAGCAGAGTACCGCTAAAGCTAGGGAAGATGAGATTGTGAAGACTGTTTGAGAAGTGTCATCATAGCAATAGTTCCCTTCTAGTCTGTTTCAGCTCTTTTGTCCTAAAGAAGTGATCATCTGCAATCAATTGGCTCAAATCAGAGGGGAAAGCAGTGACATAAAACTGAGACTGCGTTTGTTGAAAAATCCGATGAAAATAGGTGATAAAAATACCTGTCTGGTGTTTTTCTTATTAATTCCTGTAAATGAGCTGGACTTGCATAGTTCTATTATACCCGGGTTTAATGAGTAGGTATTTCACAAATAATTTCATTCACTGTAGAAATGTGTTGTATAGCATTTTCATGTTGCTTTTGAAATTGTTGACCACAGCTTTTCATCTATTGTATTTTATCCCGGAAGAGTTTGCCGGGAACATTTGGGAAGTGAATTTTTGATGGCCACCAACAGCATTGCTGGATAGGTTGGAAAAAACTTCCAAAACATAATTTATGTTGAGTTTTGTGTCAGTGTGCAAGGAAATCAAGTTAATGACTGCATGGTTTTGTTGAAAATGAAGTTTCTTCCTGACTGAGCTATAACCAGGAGACAGATTTCTTTCCAAACTAGATGGGTGAGGGATCATTACTGAGAAAGCTGCTGTGAACTGGCTATTGATGCTTTTCCTCTCGATGATCACAATTCCTGTGCTGTAGTATCATGTCCAGGAAGTTCCACAATTTCATGCCACAAGACAGAATGTCTAGTTATTTCCTAACCATCGCAGGATCCTTTCTCTAAGGACCAGCCCAAAACCATTTTGTAGCTGTGTGGTTTTGTAAAATCAACTGGATCTTGTGGTGTAAAAATCAACTGGATCTGGTCTGCTGAACCACCATTATTCACGACACCTGAAACGTGTTTTCGTTAGAAAGAACAGCTTGTGTCAAAGTCTTTGTCAATGGTCTTAGGAAGCATTTGGTGTTTTGTTTTTAACAGTACCAGCTGGAAAAGGAGCAGGGAAGTGTGGTATAGAAAGGCAAAGATGAAATGTTTATAGATCCTCAAATTGCTGCAGTTCTTCCCTCTTCATCCCGTTTTCATGCACCAGCTGACAATTCTGCCCTCTCCTGGATCATTTTTCTCACTTTATGCCTTTCCTTTTACTGTTTAAACTTCCTCTGATTTTAATTCCAGCTTTCTCCACTCTTCAGGCCTTTATCTTCAAACAGAGATGACCATTTTGGTTTTTCGTCAGTAATTTTGTAAAGAGAAAACTGCTGGCTTGGTAGTGTGAGGAGGAGAGTTCTTCTTTCTGACACCTCAGACTGATTTCTGATGGAAAGGTGGAGGATTAGAGTTGAGTGGATGTCCCAGGCATGGGAGAACGTGTTCTGAGTGACTGGACCAGAAGACTAGCTATCGGGAAAATGAAACTAGAGGTAGGAATCTGGGCCTTGGGATACCAGAAAGGCCAAGGAACTGAGTGCTATCTGAAAGAAAAAGGGATTGGAAAAAAGGAGCTGAGATTTTGCTGAAACTGCAGCTAGGCTTTACTCATCTCATTACCTTTATTCTTGGAATCATAGGATGGCAGAGGTTGGAACGGACTTTTGGAGATCACCTGAGTCCAACCCCCCTGCATGGCAGGTTCTCCTAGAGCAGATCACACAGTGTGGCGGGTTTTGAATGTCTCCAGAGCTGGAGACTCCACAGCCTCTCTGGGCAGCTTGTTCTGTGAAAAGTTGTTTCATTATGGTCAGTCTCCTATGTTCTAGTTTAAACCCATTGCTCCTGGTCCTGTCACTGGGTAATACCAAGAAAATGTTGGTCCCATCATCCTGACATTCACCCTTTAGACACTTAGAAGCATTTATGAGATGCCCCTATGTTTCCTCACCTCCAAGCAGCTTGCAGTGCTCTTCTGTGCGGCCTTGCTGGCTTGACTGATGATACTTAGGAAAGCCATGGTCTGTTGGCACTGTGCCCCACTGCTAAAGCAGTCCACAACAGGGTGAGATCTGAGGTGTTCTTAGAGACTTTGAGCTTTACTCAGGCCATTGTTTTTGAAGCAGCGCCTCCTTGGTGGAAATCACAAGTATTCACTAGCTTTGATGGCAGATTCTTCTCTGAGTTGTCATCACCACCGATAGATATTAGCAGACTTTGGCAGAATATCACTATGAATTTAAGGATTGATTCTTGACTGTGTTAGTCTGTGACAGCTGATGGGTGACTGCCTCTAGCAGACCTTAAAATTCATGCCACTGCAGAAATGAACGGCAGTATTAAAAAAAGATGTGGAAGGGACTCAGTAATCAGTTTGTTAATTGAAGCTGACTCTCGCTTTATGAGAATACAAATTAGATAATGTTGCTCTGCTGCATAGCAAACAGGCTGCATTGCTGGGTCCAGCGATGAGACGCGATAGTGTTACGGCTGGATTGTTTAACTGAAGAAGCTCTGTAGCCTCCAGTCTCATCCTGACGTTTAATGAAGTGATCTTTGAGCTATTGCTCTAATCTAATTGTATATCTGAATGATAAATTGCTTTTCTAAAGTTGAGCTGAGTAAGAGATACATTTCAAAGTAATGATGTTTATAAAGCTTTTAGTTGTACATTTGACAGGGGAGCAGGATTAGTCACTACAGTGAAGACAACTGGTTGGTTTTCTTTGGAAACAAGATATTTAAATGAGTTTTGATATTTATTCACCTTGTGTCTGTATATTATTAGACAGAATGCCTTAAAAAAATACCCCAATGAAGTTCATTTGTGAACCAAGTGAAATGTGAATGTTTTTGACACGCAGCACTCACAGTTTTCACTTGAGGAAAGGGGAACTGCATTATTTTAGAGTGATACTGCTCTCTTGATATCCCCTGCTGCCTCCATGCCTTTTTCCATCCAGGCTTCAGAGCTCGTCACTAGTGGTGTTGCCAGGACTGGCACTAGAGAGTGTACATGTTTAGCCAGACCTTTTGGTAAGTGTGATCGTCCCCCTGTACTTGACACTAGTGAGGTCTCATCTTGAATGTTTGTCTCTGTTTTGGGCACTGCAATAGGAGGTGGACATTGAGGTGCTAGAGTTGGTCAAAAGAAGAGCCATGAAACTGGGGAAGAGCCTGGAGGACAGGTCTGATGAGGAGCAGCTGAGGGAACTGCGGGGTTGAGGGGAGACCTTACCCCTCTTTACAGCTACCTGAAAGGAGGTTGCAGAAAGGTGGAGGGCAGTCTCTTCTCCCAGGTCGCTAGTGACAGGAAAAGAGGAAATGGCCTCAAGTTGTGCCAGGAGAGGTTTAGATTGGACATCAGGAAAAATTACTTCCCTGACAGAGTGGTCAGGGATTGGTACAGGCTGCCCAGGGAGGAGGTGGAGTTGCTGTCCCTGAAGGTCTCCAAAGAATGTGTAGGTGTGACACTAGGAAACCTGTTTTAGTGGGGTTGAGTCAGTGGTTGGAGTTGGTGATGTTGGAGGTCTCTTCCAACTTTAATGATTCAATAATTCTGTGATGCTATGAAAGGAGTCTTCAACATTAGAATCTACAATATGCAGCGTTGTTTTCAGTTTTGGCAGGGGGGTAGGGGATTAAGCCAGTGTCAGAACAAGTGACCCTTCCTGCTGTAATCCAAAAGTGCAATCAGCAAAAATCAGCGTGAGCCCTGTCCTATTGCTTTCTGTGCTGGGCTGTACAGAGTCTGTGGGCTGCTATAAAATGCATGTGCTGAGGGTGTTACATCAAACAGTCAGTACTATGAAGGAGCAGTTCTTTTCCCACTGTATCCTCAGGAATTCTATAAGGAAGGCAGAGTGAACAACCAGTGGATCAACTGAACACAGAACAGTTAGATAAATTTGCTGTTAAAGCTGTTGCAGAACCATTATTTTCCACATGACAAAATTAAAAGTAGAAGCAGGGCTGAAATGAGTGGCGGTTTTTGTCCTGAGTGATAAATCAATAGTCCTAAGTTGTGTAACTGATGGTAAGTTGATGAAGTAACAAGAGGAGCAGCTGACAGCACATTTTGAAAAGTCAAATGCTACACAGGCACAAGCAATGTTGTTTCATCCTTTTCGAACTATCAAGAATTTTGTGGTTTGCTCTTCCACTTGAGTATCTCTCTTTGAATTCCCCAGGTACTTTACCTACATGAGTGCAACAAGAGTGGCCACTTAAAAGAAGCTATTATTGTGGAGGACAGCGTAACCACCATGAAAGGAAGCTGCCTTCTCACACTGCTGCTGGCAGGACTTGGAGTATTAGGTGTGCCAGAGCCAACAACATCAGAAGATACCCGCTGCCACAGAGCTGAGCACCCAGTCATTGCATACAAAGGTAAGGGATAACCGCAAAAGACTTTGCTAGCAGCAGGCTGAACATTCTGTAATTTCTTCTAGGGAGCCTCTCTTTTTAATGTATAATGATAGGGACCATAAGAAAGAAAAGGTGCATTCAGTGTTGTGATGTTGTAATCTGATGGTATTCCATATGTAAATACAACCAGGCTTGTAAAGTTTGCTTGAAATTTGGTGCCCAGTGTGTCATTTCAAGGTAGGTGATTTGTTTTCCTCTGTGATTAAAAGCAGCCTGTACTAATGAACAAGGTTTTTTTTCTCGTCAGGTGCAGGAGAACACTCTGTCTCTGTGCTTAATATTATAATGTTGCTTTTGTTCAACCTTTCATTACTATTGTAGCACTGAAGCTGCTCTTGTTGCCTTTGATATTCTGCGCAAGTCTTAACTCATAGTGAACTTAGTTAAACCTGAGACACAGTGTTATCCTGAAGCCAGTTCATGATCCACCTCACTACCCAATCATCCAGTCCACACTGTCTCAGTTTGGCTGTGAGGATGCTATGTGAGACTGTGTCAAATACCTTACTGAAGTCAAGACCACATCCACTGCTCTGCCATCATCTATCCACCTGGTTATTCCCTCATAAAAGGCTATCAGCTTGGTCAAGCCTGACTTCCCCTTGGTGAAGCCATGCTGACTGTCCCTAATGACCCTCTTAACCCTCATGTGCCTAGAGACAGCATCCAGGACAAAGTGTTCCATCACCTTGCCTGGGATAGAAGTGAGCCTGACCAGTCTATAGTGACCTGGATCCTCCTCCTTACCCTTTTTGAAGATTGCAGTGACGTTTGCTAGCCTCCAGTCCCTAGCCACCTCTCCTGATCCCCATGACTTAGAAAAGGTGACTGAGAGCGGCTTAGCAATGACTTCCACTGTCTCTCTTAGCACACGTGGGCATGTCCCATCAGGGCCCATGGATTTATGTGCATCCAGTTTGCTCAACTTATCCCTAACCCAACCCTCATCAACCAAGGCAGGCTCTTCTCTTGCCTCAAATTCCTCTAGAGAGTGAGCAGTCTGGGCTTTGTTATTAGGACACCTCCTAGAAATACAGACAGAGACAAAGGAAGTGTTCAGTATCTCTGCTTCTTAAACATCTCCAGGGATGGGGACTCCACGACCTCCTTGGGCAGACCATTCCAGTGTCTAACCCCCCTTTCCATGAGGAAGGGTTTCCTAGCATCTAACTTAATCCTCCCCTAGCACAACTTCAGGCAATGCCCTCTTGTCCTATCACTAGCAGCTTGGGAGAAGAGCCCCATCCCCACCTCTCTATAATTTCCTTTCAGATAGAGCGTGAGAAGGTCCCTCCTGTGTTTAATCTTCTCCAGGCTAGACAACCCCAGCTCCCTCAAGTTGAAACAAAACAAGGAATACTTGGAGGATGTTGTCTGTAAAATCCTTGAAGCATTTACTACCTCACTAATTTTTTTTCCTGTATTTGAAATGTTTGTTTTCCACTAGCATTGCAGCTTAGAATGAATTCTAATGAGTTTGTGGCTGTGAGGACATAGGTAAGAAGACAGATTACATTACATACTGCATTCCTCCTGGTTTTCAAAGGAAACACATGTGCAATTGTTTTGTTCCAATGAATTAGGAATTATTGAATTTTAATTGGAACAAGATTTGTTTCCATTGTTTTTCATAAAGTTAGAGAAAATGATGCTGTATTTTCAAAAGCAAGTATTTTTGTTCTGGCATTTTAATGATTTAATAACAGGAATGGTAACAGCTGTCCCTTTCTCCAATACACTGGAGATTGAGTGAAGTGGTTACTGTATTTGTAAACAGAAAACCATCGGTCTGTTGTGAAGGCGAGAGTTTTATCCTGGATAGATGAAATATTAGTGTTTATTCTAATGAAATACATGGTTTTCTTAGCAATCCTGTTGTGTTTATAATTTTGTTTAAAAGTATGCATATGCATACACAGTGTTGTAAATCTGAGTAGCACAGGTAAAATTCTGTCATTTAACTGCTTCATGTCACAGTCTAAGGGCTCACTGCATGTAGTTTTTTCTTGGTATATGCAAATGTAAAAGCTAACAATGGAGATTCAAAGCCATGCACTAGGAGTTGATTATAGAATCATTGGGGATCGGAAGGGACCTCGAAAGATCATCTAGTCCAGTCCCCCTGCCACAGCAGGATCACCTAGACCAAGTCGCACATGAACATATCCTGGCAGGTCTAGAACTTGCTGTTCTATGCATCTAACTAAGCCAATGTTTAAGAGAAAAGCTTGAATTTAGCCTGATCCTAACTTTTAAACCATATCACTCTGTTATTTTTAATTTCTAGTTATGTCCTTCCAGTTGTAGGTTACTATGTTCTAAGGCTTTCTGAATCAGAGACCTCTTCTATTGTCTTGTTTCAATTGCATCTTTTGATGTAGCCGGAGACAGTGTCATAGTTACAGTTCACTGAACAAAACCAACTCCTTTTTGCTGTGAAGGGGCTGTAAGGGGGGGTACAGGACCTTCTAGTGACCT
>VZRI01008342.1:41375-76894 GCA_013397515.1 Upupa epops
GAGATCTCTTCCAACCCAATGCATTCTAAGATACAAAATGGATATGGGAAATACCATTATATAGAAACAATTCTTGTAAAATTGTTAATAAGAGATTTAGTCTGATTTTCAATGCCACGCTCCCTCTTTACCTGTATGGTAGCAATACCATTAATCAGTGTATCACCGTGAAGTACCACAGCTTTTATGAACGGATGTATCTCCTTCACTTCATGATATTCTGGCCGGCTGTACCGCCATACACTCACCACAATAATCCTGTGGGAATCTGTAGTAAATCTTTGCAAGTAGATGTAGAAGCATGTTTACAATGCAGCACAGAGTGTGTGACAGCTAGGTGAGGGCACTGATGTGGGCATACAGTGACTTGTCATTGCAGGACCACTAGTTAAGGAAGAATTGGGATTAGGGCACTGAAGAGAAAGATGACTGTGAGGTGTGTCTTTGAAGCCTGGATGTTAGCAGTGCACTGCTTGGTGTATTGAAATAGGAAAAAAGAGAGGGGTGTGAGAAGAGCTACTCTTCGAATTAATCCTGCAGTAGGAGTTGGCAGGATGCAAGTAGCCCCCTTTCGTATATCTGCATTCCTGCTGACTTCAAGAGTGCCTGTAGGCAAATGCCTTCTGTATCTGTAGATATTGGTAGTGCTGCAAGACTAACTCAGCTTCCTGACTTCGTTCTTAACAGCTATGAACCACTTACTTTGAATGCTGCATGAAAACCCTACTCTGTAAAGTCATCTGAATAAGAATGTTAGATCTACCAGAGTGGGATGCTGAACATCACTGAGGTTGAGTGGTACTGACTGCTAGCTGTTGTAAAGCTTGTAAATCAGCACCGACATTACAGAGATACCACCTTTCTATTTTATTTAGAAATGGCAAAAGCTGCCTTGTTTCTTGTTTCTGTGTCAAAATAGCAGTATACTTGTATGATTTCTCTTCCTTTAAGAGGCTTGGTAGATGGAGTATTAACTGATACATAAAATTAATGGAGTCTGGTGTAGTGTGTGGCTGAGCAGCAAAGTAATGGAAAGAAAAAGTAAAGCCCAGGAGTTGTCACAGTGAAATATGGAAAGGGAGTGCATCTCCTGAAAGAGCTTCCTTTCCTTCCCACTGCCCATCAAAAACTACTCACTCACATGATGTTCCTGAAAAGAAAGATTGTAGTATATCTCCTGTTGTCAAACAGCAAGAAAGAGATTCACCCAACCAGTTCAGAACCTTCACCAAGGGATATCGGTTGTTGGTGGAAGAGGAAAGGGAAGTTACAAAAGGGGAGATGCCTGCACTCTCAAATGATTTTTGACTCGTTCTAAAACTCTCATTTTGTCTCCTGCTCAGAACTAATAATCCCTGTAGTTTGTCTGTCTGCACAGTTAGTGTTAGGAATGCATAACACACCATTGCTCTCTCCCAGAAACTAAAATAAATCAGAAAGTCTGCCACAGATCTGAAGAAGTTTCAGCTCTCAAATCTGCTGACAGGCCTTCCCTAGACTAGACTGAGGCATTTTTTGTCTTCACTGGGAGCTGGAAATTTTATTTTCTGATTATTTAAAGTTTCTAGGAACTATCACAGAGCTTAGGTTATCTAAAAGCAGGACTGTAAGCATGGGCTGAATTGGCAGGATCCGCTCTGTCATGCACAGTTCAGAGATTTATGTAGTGGGACTGGCTGTGATGATGATGTTGGGAGTGCTTGTGGATGAAAAGCTCACCATGAGCCAGCAGTGGGCACTTGCGGCCCAGAGGGCAAACTGGATCCTGGGCTGCATCAGGAGAAGTGTGGCCAGCAGGTCGAGGGAGGTGACTCTCCCCCTCTACTCCACTCTGGTGAGACCCCACCTGGAGTACTGTGTGCAGTTCTGGAGCCCTTATTACAAGAAGGATGTGGATGTGCTGGAGCAAGTGCAGAGGAGGGCCACAAGGATGATCAGAGGGCTGGAGCACCTCTCCTATGAGAACAGACTGAGAGAGTTGGGGCTGTTCAGTCTGAGAAGAGGAGGCTCGGAGGTGACCTTATTGTGGCCTTCCAGTATCTTAAGGGGGGCTACAGCAAAGATGGGGAGGGGCTTTTTAGGATCTCAGGCACTGACAGGACTAGGAGGAATGGAGCAGAGCCGGATATGGGGAGATTTAGACTTGATGTGAGGAGGAAGTTCTTCACTGTGAGAGTGGGGAGAGCCTGGAATGGGTTGCCCAGGGAGGTGGTTGGGGCCCCATCCCTGGAGGTGTTTAAGGCTGGGCTGGATGAGGCTCTGGACAGCCTGCTCTAGGGTGGGGTATCCCTGCCCACGGCAGGGGAGTTAGAACTGGATGATTCTGTGGTCCCTTCCAACCCTGATCAATTCTATAACTTCTTCCTAGGGAGGGAAATGGGGTGCTGGAGGGGGCTGTCGGGGGTGTTGTGGAGTCTCCTTTTCTGTAGACATTTGAAGCCTGCCTGGACCTGGTTGGGGTGATCCTGCTGTGACAGGGGGATTGGAGTGGATGGTCTTTCCAGGTTGCTTCCAATCTGTAGTGTTCAGTTCTGTGACTTGGTTTAGGTGTCCTGCTGTCACAGGGGGATTGGACTGGATGATCTTTCAAGGTCCCTTCCAATCACTGATGATTCTATGTGTCCTTTGCCGAAGTTCTGTCCTCTTCAAGGAGGAATCTACCTCCACATGTGCAAAGGTGTGCTAGTGTCTTTAAATTTTGGTTTTTAAAGGAGATATTAAAGTGGTGAAAGAAAGAAATCTCTGTATGTTACTTGCATGGAACACACGTGCACTGAGGATTCATCAGCTGTGCCAGCTAAGTCCAGCAAAGGCATTAGAGGTTAGAAATCATGTCTGACTTACTTAACTGCAAGGAAACAAGGTGTGCTGACAGAATGGGCACACAGAGACTCATAGTGTGAGATTCTTGGTCTTTGCATACATTTCCATATGTTTAAAATGTGCAAATAAGTGTGGTTGAATCACCACCATCCCTGCATGTGTTTAACTGTCATGTAGATCTGGAGCTTAAGAGCAGGGTTTAGTGGTGGCCTTGGGTCTGTTGGGTTAATCCTTGGGCTTGATGATCTTGAAGGTCTTTTCCAGCCTGGATGATTCTATAATTCTATGCTATTTGGGCATGGAATAACTTAGCAGTTCAGGAAGAAAAAGGGCTGAAACAAGCCTTTAAAATGTCATCTGTATTAAATTCTATTTTATCTGGATATGCTTTCAAGGACATGTGGATGTGAAGTGTCAGCTCTGTAACAGGTGGTAGGGTTTACTAGTGCTCAGCCTCTCGGAAAACATACTCTCTTCATGTAGGAGAGGGATGTGTTTAAACTAGACAGAAAATTCTGTGGTAACCAGATTTCCTCTGTTTAGGAACAGTGAGGGATAAACCATAGGTAAACAGTGTTTAGAAAACAGAATATGCACAGGAGAGACAGTGTTTATAAAAGTTGAATTATTTTACACAAACTCCAAGCCAAAACAGTTGTGTAGTGTCAGTGTAGTTTCAAAGCACTTTGCCACCCACTCTACAGATGCTCAGAACCTGTGGAGCTGATAATTTAAGTATAGTCTTTTTCCCCCAAACATCTGGACTTTGACACTGTCAGACCTGTTAAACACTTGTGCCCTCAGCTGGAGATTCAGACTGCTGGCAGACCCCATTCATGTGGTAGAACAGAAGGGGCCAGCCCAGCTGCTTAACAGCGTATGAGACTAAGCTGGGGGACAAAAAATTGACTCAACTGCAATTTAAGGTGTGAAGATGTAAGTATTGACTGTCCTGCAGTTTACCTGCATAGAATCAAACTTCTTGGGGTTTTCTATCAATAATAAACTGCAGTTCTGAACTTGACTTAATTCATGTTGAGGGTACAGTAGAGGTCATCTGCTCTGGGGCATGTCTTGCTCTTCTAGGCTCCCGTAAAGCGATCAATCAGAATTGAAGGCTGTGCTGCCTTCTCAGAAAAAAGCATCAGTCAACATAATTTTAGAAGCTGTATTTAGTGATATTTTAAGTACATGCTGTGCTCTGGCAAAGTTATCTGTTGAATAAACATGCTCAAATATAACGTCTCAGTCCATAAAAGAAATAAACCCTTCATTTCCAGTCAAGGTTAACCAGAAGACAAGTGCCTGTTGGGGAATGGCAACTGTCAACTGCTTACTGTGAATTTTAAAAGACACAGCTTTAAAGAATGAAGGATATTGTCCCCTTGCTGTTTTCCTGAATCACCCAGTATCTTTGATAAACATCCCTATAAAAACAGGGTATGGCAGAGGGTGAACTCTCCGAGCAAAAGACTTGCACACTGGATATGGTTTTTGTGGATGCCATCGTGTTTTAAAAGTGAGAATTGATTTGCAGTTATGTTGGCATCTGAGCCAACTGCTGGATCATCATAGAATGTTAATAATTTGAATAAATTTCTGATCATTGAAAATCAGCGGTTGCTGCAGAGGTTAGTGGGTGATGTCCTGTGAGCCTTTCCATAGCCTTCATGGCTGATTTGTTCACAGTTGCCCTACTGTAGAAATTTGGAGCATGGGAAACTTTCTGGTTGCTAATGAAGCAGCAGTGAGAGTGTCCTGTCACATTCCACTGCCTGAACAAACTGGGTAGATGGAATTAAATGGATTGTTAATAATTTTCCCTTCTTCAAAAGAGATTGTTTTTAACAGAGATGGGTCATGGTTTGAAGCTGGAAAAGGGAAGATTTAGGCTGGACGTGAGGAAAAAGTTCTTGAATCAGAGGGTGGTGGATCCATGGAACAGGTTACCTAGAGGGGTGGTGGAGGCCCCATCCCTGGAGCCATGCACAGTCAGGCTGGATGGGGCTCTGGACAATCTGTTTTGGTTAGAGATGTCCCTGCTTGTTATAAGGGGGTTGGACTGGATGACCCTTGGAGGTCCCTTCCAACCCAATATGTTCTGTGATTCTGTTCTATGGTTCCAGTGATGTTTTCTTCTGGGTTCTGCACTGCACCTGCTGCCCTTAGTACCTGACACTGACCATAGCCTTCTGTTAGCTATTGCATCAGCTGAGAGATCTCGGGAAATCCCGGGCCACCCTTGGGCCTGGCCTGGGGGCTCTGCCATTTCCAGGAATCCTGGAGATGTTTAGGTAAAATATTTTTACTTTTCCCCCTTAGTTTCTTCATCTTCCACAGACTCTTTGGGTGTGTTTGACAGATTGAGTGAAAGGAGAGAAGCACAATGTCTATTTCACATGCTTGCTTTCTTGCGTCCTGGCTGCAGCACTGTTCATCTGCTATCAACAAGACTTCAGGATGCTGAATAGCTGCTGATTTTGGCTTTGTGGCAAAATTAAATGGCTATTTAACACATTCAGGTGCGACCGCTCTTTGACTTGTCATAAGTTTACACGGTTTACATGGTTTATTAGGGTTGGAAGGGATCTTCAAAGACCATTGGGTCCAACCCTCCTGCTCAAGCAGGATACACAATACTGAAAAGCATAACCTCCCCGGGCAACCTGTCCAAGGTTTAATAACCCTGACTGTAAAGAAGTTTTTCCTCTTATGGAGGTGAAACCTCCTGTGTTCTAGCTTGCATCCATTATCCCTTGACCTCTCTGATGTAAATGAAAAAAGGGTTCATTCTTGACACCCAGCCCTCATGGATTCAGAGACAGTAATTAAATCCCCTTGCAGCCACCTTTTGTCCAAACTAAAAAGTCCCAATTTTCTCAATCTCTTAAGACAGTTGTCCAAACCCCCAATCATCCTTGTAGCTCTGGATGTTGAACTCCCTCAATTAATACTCTATCCGTTGTGAACTGGGGGGACCAGAACTGGATACAGTATTCCAGGCATGGCCTCACTAAAGCAGAATAAAGGAGTAGAACCCCCCTTCATCTGCTAGACACACTCCTCTTGATGAATACAGGTTGATCTTTCCACTCCAGCTTTTTTTCTGAAGGATTTATGGATAAAGATATGTCCTTGTTTTCTTCCATGTCTTGAGAGTTAAGAGCTCACCCTTTTACAAGTAGCTCAACAGCAACCTGACTGAAGTAGCTGTTACTGGTGTCAAATACCTGGAGTTTGACAGTGCCTTTGAGAACAAAAAAACATCCTCCAAAGAAAAGTGCTCATCTGTTGCTTGTGCAGCTGTGGCTTTTCCTTGTGTTCTTGCTTTCTATTATTGGCTTGTGGGTTTCTTTTTTGTTTTTGTGATGTGGGAGTGCAGGGGGTGTGGAGCATGTTCCACTTTGAAGTCTTGGCTCCAAGCTTTTACCCAGATTGGTGTCAGGCTTTACGCAGTATACCCTTTCTGTTACGGTATGACTTGTTTTCTTGGCCTTTGTGTTTTTTCATATGAAATATCAAGACTTGAAAATATTTAATGAGCTGTAGTTTGTGCAGATCGGATAGAATCAAGAAATTGCAGTAGGCTAACCTAGTGTAAAGAAAGAAGCTCATATTGATAGATAGGCCAACATCAAATGAGTCATTGCAAGATGGTCAGTTCTCCAGATAAGGTCTTGCCCACAAGTACAATGTGGTGTTAATAACTGTCTATAGGCTGTTGGCTTTATGCTTCCATTCCCTCCGTACACATAAACATTGAGCAAGCTTCTTTACAAAACTCTATGTTGAGATCAGGTACTGGTTTCCCATAACCATACAGTCTAGTTTAAAGCCCTCTCAGTGACCCCTGATAACCCATTACAAGATTTTTTCCTTGGAGCCAGCTGAACTCTATCTGACCTCAGCTGTCCCAGTGCCCTATAAACCTCCCCATGATCAAAAAATCAAAAATCTGAGTGATGCCACCAGTGTCTGAGCCGTGTGTTGATCTGGTGAGCTTTCTCATTCCTTTGTGTTCTTCTTTGCCGCTGGGTGGATTGAAAAGAGCACCACCTGTGCCCCCAGTCCTTTAAGCAGTGCCCTCAAGTCCTCTGTGATTGATGTTGTGTTTCTTCCCTCAACCTCATCACTTCCAGCTTGTACGACCAATAGTGGATAATAATTGGAGGATTGTGTGAGAATAAGGAGTTTTCTTGTAGTGTTCCTAACCCAAACCCCAGGGAGGCAGCAGAATATTTCCAGAAAATCTTTTGGAAACTCTCTCAACCTTTCCTTCAGCAACTTTGTTTAGCATTGTCCTTTCTAGGATTTTATGTTGTTTACCTTTCTGTACCTCCTTACCTGGTCATCATCCCATATCTCCCTTAATCTGCTTTTAATCTGAATACAGGCTTCTGATCACATTTAGGCTTAAAGCTGTTGGATTTGGTTTTCTGCTTTGGTTTTTGGTTGTTGGTTGGCTGGTTTGGTTTTGGTTATTTTGTTTTAACCATGTAGGCTGTATGCCTGTGTGATAGGTGTCTGGCCCAGATGCCTTCTCCTTGCCCAGGTACGTTTGTGTTGATATATATACAGCCCTTAAAACATCCCATCACACGTAGCCTGTTAGAGTAAATTTTTAGTCATTTCCAGTGGTATCACAGATGTCTTTGCTTCCTGACTAAGCTGCCTCTTCTAATGTAGATTAAGCTATTTACTGCTTAATGGAAATCTCGTCCCAGCTCTGAAATGCTACAGAGATGCCTCCTTGGTCACCCTTGCACCTGGAGTCAGTCTTGTTATTCTCCAGGTGCCCCTTCACTCTGTAAATTCTTTTACTTTCTCCTCTAAACATGAGCTATCCCTTAGAGGCTCAAGAAGAGTGGTGTTTCTGAGTTTACTTCTGACAGGTCCAAGAATACAGTTTAGTCTTGCCTAGGAGGATATCAGATCCCTGCAGCTGATGGTGAAGCATCTAAACAGTGCGAGGGCAGACTGCAATCCCTGCTGTGTCTCTATAGCAGTGGGTTTGAGTTGATGTCAAGGTGATGTCAGTCAGGATGATACTTATGAATATTTGATTACAGAATAATGAGAACAGATGTATGAAATAACCGAAAGGAGAAAGGTTGGCAGCGAATGATACCTGCAAGTAGATGGAGATAAGTCTGTCTCTGTTTTAAGTGCAAAATGGGGAAAATCCCAAAACTGAGACCCACTGAAGTTAGTTGATTCAGTTTTGGCTCTTCCTTCCTCCTTTTTCTTTTTTTAAATTTTAATGTGTCTTCAGGAACCATTGCTAGTATAGTTTTATGGTTCCTAATCTGAATAATTGTGAAAATTGGGAAGCTTTTTCCATTAAAGATAGATTTTTCAGAATTTGGAGGTCCTGTTGCAGCTCTTGGCTTACTTGAACATCACGTTATGCTGCTTGTTCAAAATCTCAGGATCATAGAATGTATTAGGTTGAAAGGAACCACCAAAGGTCCCTTAGTCCAACCCCTCTACAACAAGCAGGGGCATCTTTAACCAGAACAGATTGCCCAGAGGCTCCTCAAGCCTGACCTTCAATGCCTCCAGGGATGGGGCCTCCACCACCTCTCTAGGCAACCTGTTCCATGGATCCACTACCCTCAGATTAAAGAAGTTTTCCCTCATGTCCAGCCTAAATCTACCCTTTTCCAACTGCAAACCATGACCCCTCGTCCTATTGTTCCCTGCCCTCGTGAACAGGCTTCCCCAACTCTCTCATCCTCTCTTAATCACAGAGGTCCTCCAGCCCTCTGAGCGTTTCTGTGGCCTCTTCTGGACACACTCCAACAGGTTCCCATCCTTCTTGTCTTGGGGGCTCCAGAACTGGCTGTAATACTCCGGGTGAGGTCTTAGCAGAACGGAGCGGAGTGGTAAAGCCACCTCTCTCAATCAGGTGATGGAAAAAGTTCTTGGTGACTTAAGCTCTTATTAATTGCACTTAATTATTTTTAAATGCAGTCCTCAAACGACAGATACCTTACAATTTAACAATATTATATAATATTTTTATATATATAATATATAACATCAGGTACATCTTGTTTGTATCCACTTACAAGTGGAAAGGCTCTCACAAATCACTCCCAGCTGCCTAGTGCTAACTTTGCAATGTAGGTTTTATTGTTTGTTTTTCTTTTGGAGCAGGTTGGGGCTCTGGTTCCGTTTCTGTGAATGAGAGAAAGAAGATTCGAAGGAGCTGTAATGTTATATCATGGCTGATGCCTCATCACTGCATAATTTCTCTAGAACTCACAAGTGATTCTGGGTGTGTAAAACCTGTGCTCCTCGCTGTGCAAACTGCTTTCATCTAGGTGGGGGTTCAGTCTTTTTTCCTTTACAGCTCTTTGTATTTGTATGCGATGTGAGCGTTTGAACAACGGAGCATAAACAATTCAAAACCCTTGTTCAGAAAAATACGAAATCAGTAGTCATTGCAGCAGATGTTGCTGTCTCTTCCCTGAGGGCACAGACAGTCAGAACCCAAATTCCCTGTAATTATCCCAGTAACAGACATATGTGCACACATAAGAATGCAGAAATACCTACTTGTGGCTGGCGAGGCTCTGGTAGGACAAACAGCAGTGCCTGCTGTACTTCACATCAGACTGGAGTTTGAGAGGTTAGAGAGTATTGTAAAAGCAAGTCATTCTGACTATGACTGCTCTACCTGGACAGCAGCTGGCAAATCAGAGAGACAGGGAATTGGTGTCTACTGAGAGATCACAGACTCACATAATGACAGAATGACTGCATTGGGTTGGAAGGGACCTCCAAAGGTTACCTACTCCAACTTCCCTACAACAAGCGGAGAAATCTCTAACCAGAACAGACTGACCTGACCCCCATCCAGCCTGACCTTGAATGGCTGAAGGGATGGGGCCTCCACCATCTCTCTAGGCAGCCTGGGCCAGGGATCCACTACCCTCAGATTAAAGAACCTTTTCCTCAAGCCCAACCTAAATCTACCCTGTTGTAGTTTATTACCCCGTGGGAGTCAGGTAGGAGAAAATATGTTTGGAATACGGTTATGAAAGAAGCTCAAGGCCACTCATGTGAAGTCAAGAAATGTATATTTTAAGCAAGTTTTATTTTCTGGTTTTCCCATCAGTAATAAATAAATTTCTTATAGCCCTCACTTATTACTTCAAAAAATTGCTCTAAAATTGGAGTAGTTANAGCCCAACCTAAATCTACCCTGTTGTAGTTTATTACCCCGTGGGAGTCAGGTAGGAGAAAATATGTTTGGAATACGGTTATGAAAGAAGCTCAAGGCCACTCATGTGAAGTCAAGAAATGTATATTTTAAGCAAGTTTTATTTTCTGGTTTTCCCATCAGTAATAAATAAATTTCTTATAGCCCTCACTTATTACTTCAAAAAATTGCTCTAAAATTGGAGTAGTTGTTAAAAAAAACCCCTCATAATAAGGTGGTGTGCCTTCTGGAAAATGTCAAGAGGTTTGTGCTCTTGGGATTAGTTTTACTGTGGGTGATATAAAGTGGAGGGGAGCTTCAGGAGCAGACAAGAACATCTAGATAGGGCTAGAGCTACATGGTTGTTTCTTGGCTTCTGTAGTTCTCTTTGTGATGGAAAGGCAAGCTTCAGTGTTGTGTTGGAGAATAGAAGGAAGGCAGCTGCCTTGTTCGTGATATGAAAAGACCTCCAGAATACTGAATCTTGAAAGGGAGCCATAACTTTGAGGTTGATTTTGTGTTTTTGTTGTTGGCTGGGTTCCTTTTCCCCCCTCCCTGTAAACAAAGATGAGTTCTGAACTGCAGATGGATATCTGACACATTTTCGTGTTTCCAAAGAGAAGCCAAATGTAGTGCGGTAAGACTTAAAAGAGGAATCTTTCAGTTTGTGGTTGCTGATTTAATCGTGCTGGGCAAAGTTGTAACTGTCTTTTATTTAGGGTTGGATTGCATCAGCTTACCCTGCCTAGAGCATTGTTTTTATTTTATTCCTCAGTGGGAAGATATGATGTTTTCTATTCTTGCATCTTCCTGGATCCCTACTTTAGAAGCTGTACAGTTCTGCCTAATTACCCGAATGCCTGTTTTCTTCAATCTGTTATCTGCATTTAAAAATATATTCTTAAATTGAAAATTAAAAACAAATTCTTACACAGTTTTCTTTTCAAGTATATTTTTAATTTGATGAAGAGTTTGGGATTAGCTACTCTAAACACATGTTCTTAATTTTTATTTCCTTACAATTTTTAAAATGAATTTTAAAACCCTGTATTTGATAAATACATCAGTGTACACAGCCCTGATGTAAATGGGCTCTCTTATCGTAAGGGCTATGTGCAGTATCTTCTTCATTACAGTGCAGTACTGGCTATTATAGCAGAGTGCCTGTCCTCATCCTTCAACTTTAGAGAGAAGCATGAAAAGGTGTCAGCTGATGCCATCTTTTTGAACTAGTACTTTTCTCTCCATATTTGCTTCTGGTTACTCCATTTAAATCATTAGAGCCTTCTAGTACTGAAGTCAGTTGGATCTGTTACATCCATGACCCTCTTTAGTCTTGACATCCGAGTGTTTGAACCATATCCATGAAAAAAGGGACACTCTAATGCCAGTGACAAGTGAACAAGGAATTTCACTGGGGCATTGGGCTGGGATTGACTTGGCTTTTCAATATTTTAATTTTTTTTAGAGTGGATTTACTTCTTTCTGTAATGTTTAGATCTTAAGAGAGTTGCTGACTCAATTCATACTGGTGGAGTATTTTGTGCTTGTCATTTAAAAGTCACAGTACTTGGATGTTTCCTTCCTCCTTCTATATAACTTCAATTCTGGCACTAAATACAATGCCAGCGCTATTTTAAACTCTGTGTCCTATGACAGGAAGATTGGAGTAGATGATCTCTAAGATCCCTAACCACCTAAGTTGTTCTATGATACTCTAAGAAGCATTTATAATTATTTCCTTTGCCTCTTGAACTAAATTCTAAAGCAAAACAGCCCTAGGAGCCGTTTGGAAAGAGGCAATGAAGGCTCCTTGTTGACTTGGAGCTGCAACTGTTGAATGCTCCTGGCTTTGCATCCTTCAAGGAGGCTGCACACACAGCCTAGGCACAGGCACTCCACAGCATCTCGCTGTGGGTTTTTCCCAAACCTCTTGCGGAAGAGAACTCTGCAGCAGGGGCAAAACATAGAATTATAGAATCATTAGGGATCAGAAGGGACCTTGAAAGATTATCTAGTCCAATCCCCCTGCCACAGCAGGATCACCTAGACCAAGTTGCACAGGAACATTCCCAGGTGGATTTTGAACGTCTCCAGAGAAGGAGACTCCACAATCCCCCGGGGCAGGGCAGCCTATTCCAGTGCTCCATTACCCTCACTGGGAAGAAGTTCCTTCTGATGTTTCTATGGAACCTCCTCTGTTCCAGCTTGCACCCATTGCCCCTTGTCCTAGCACCAGATGACACTGAGAAGAGCCTGGCTCCATCCTCCTGACACCCACCCCTCACATATTTATAGACATTAACATAGTCACCTTAGTGATGTAGTCCTGTGAAACAACCTGACAAAGCAGTTGAGATGATAAAGCTCGGGAGGCCAATGGGCCTGGAAGCAGATCTGCTGATGAACCATTGAATATAGAAAGCGAATGTCTTGAATTTCACACCTTAGAGAAGCAGCCCATAACAGACAGGCCTTCTCATCTTTGCACCGAGCTGCTGTCTTGAAAGTGTTCAGCTTCTACCATGAATCTCCCGCCCTGCTAGTCTCCTGGAAGAAGTTCATACTCTAAGATGAGTGCAGTTAGCCTATGTTTTTGCTGAGATGCTCTGACTCCTGGAATCAGTCTTCTCGGGAAAAGAAATGGGAAAACATTTGCTGAGCTTACCTTTATTTGTTAGATTAGACTTTTGGTTTATGATTTACTTGTCTTCCTCAAAACAAATGTTGCATTTAATAATTTCCTGGTTAATGAATCCAGCAGGAATATTCTCACTGGAATGAGCCCGTTCTGGCTTGTTTGGCAACGGTGCTAGATGCAAGCTAAGTACAAATATGTAAAGAATGACTGAAAGTCATTAACTACAATGCAATGATGATGTACATCAAGTACAGATACATGAAGAATGCCATCACAGGTATGTAAAGAATAACTTGCATTTGAATGGGTTCAAACACTACCTACCAGAAATAGGACTAGCATTGTTGTTGTGGAGCCTCATGGCACTGTGACCTGAGGAGAACAAAAAGTATTTCACATGTGGTGTGGACTTCTCTTCGCTACAGTGGTAACCAGACAAGTGCTGATGGAGCTTGGTTTGTAGCTGCTTTTTCAGAAATTCAGCTGAAGGGGAAAAAAACTCATCTGTATACAGCGTCTTGCATTGTCAGGTCTGTGTTTGTAACTTTCTTCCCATTATTTACTTAAAATTATAGCATCCTAGAATGTTGGAAGGGACCTCTAAAGGTATTTTAATATCTTCAGCTTCAAAAACATTTTCCTCATGTCCAGCCTAAATCTACCCTTTTCCAGCTTCAGACCATGACCCCTTGTCCAGTTGTTCCCTGCCCTTGTGAACAGTCTTCCCCAGCCTTCTGATTGACCCTGTTCAGGGACTGGAAAGTTACTAGCAGCATCCCTCCCACCACCTCCCCGCCTGGAATCTTCTGCTGTTTGGGCTGAACAACCCCAACTCTCTCAGCCGGTCTTCTTAAGAAAGGTGCTCCAGGCCTCTGATCATCTTCCTGGACTCCTCTGGACACACTTCCTTCTTGTGGAGAACTCCCATCCTTCTTGTGGAGAGCTTTTTATTGTTTTTAAGGCATGTTGATTATTGATAAAAACTATTGAAGACATGGATTCCTTGTACAGCAGTGCTGAGCAGCACAGGCCTTTAATGCGTTTAGAGAAGGAAGTGATTTTGGTGATGAAGTGAAACTGGTCCCCTTTCAGACAAGCAGAGGTTAATTGTGATTGGATTCAGACCCTCTGTGGCTGAACGGTGATGAAGGAGTCCTCTTTTTTTTAATTGGAATCTTTGAAATAATTTTTGCACATATTACCTTCCTTAGCTTGAGCTCTGGTACCTGAGTTACTAGCAAGGATATGTTAAATGAACTTCTGCGAGGAGAAAAAATGGTTAAAGAGCTAAACCACCTGGTGATTTGAAATGTAAGGAAACAAAAATCACAGATAATAGTGAAGGATGCAGCAGGCTCTAGCATGACACTTCCCTTTCTTTCCATCACAGAGTTTTTCCTCAGGTTGTTCCAAGTGAATTTATTATTCATGGATAGGCTTGTACTGTAAGGGCATTTTCAAATAAAGAGCTGACAATCACACTGAATTGGTAATGACGAGGACACGCAGAAATTACTGAATAAAATATTTTCTCACTCCTGATTTTAAAATAGTTAGGGACAGAGGAGCCCTGGTGTGTTCTAGCAGCGTTTACGTGTGCGTGTGCCTGCCCTTAAAGAGCGAGTGGTGGAAATAAATCCTGAAGTAGTGTGTTGAATGAGTGAACAGGCAGATCACTTCCTGCTGGCTGTGATACCTCAGTTAATAGATTCCCCTGGGGTTAATGGCACTAGTACCAGAGCAGTAGTTGGGTGGTGTGTAATGGACTCAGTGAGGCACATCACTGTGGATGCCTCTGGCTTGTCTTGGTGTCTTTGAAGAGGATAGTGACGTGACTTGAGTTGCACAGGAAGAGGAGATCTAAATTAGACTAGAGTCATTATGCAGTTTCAGGAGAATGAGGATTATTGGATCTTTGTTAGATTAGATCCATTTAGTTATAAAGTAATTTCAGCATGCAGCAGTATATTTGCCTGCATCAAAAATAATGTGTCCTGCAGGATGAAAGGAGTGGTTGCCTCCCTCTACTCAGCACTGGCGAGGCCTCATCTTAAGACATAGGTTCAGTTTTGAGCACCTCAATACAGAAGAACATTGAGATACTGGAGCGGGTCCAAAGAAGAGCAACAAAGCTGATGAAGGGCCTGGATGACAGGTCTGATGAGGAGCAGCTGAGGGTATTGTGGTTGTTTAGCCTGGAGAAAAGGAGGCTGAGGGGAGACCTTATTGTTCTTTACAACTACCTAAAAGGAGGTTGTAGTGAGGCGGGGGCCCATCTCTTCTCCCGAATCACTAGCAATAAAACAAGAGATAATGGCTTCAAGTTGTGCCAGAGGAGGTTTAGACTGGACATCAGGGAAAAAGTCTTCCCTGACAGAGTGGTCAGAGATTGCAACAGGCTGCCCAGGGAGGGGGTGGAGTCACCATCCCTGGATGCATTGAAAAAACATGTAGATGTGACACTAGGAAACTGGGTTTAGTGCACAGAGTGACGTTGGGTTGGTGTTTGGACTGGGTGGTCTTGGAGGTCTCGTCCAAACCTAAAGATGTTATGATTTTTATTTTCGTCTGTTGAGATTAGTCAATTTTTTACACCAGTGCCACCCAGAGATTTCTGTTAATACTGCAAATTTCACCCGAGGTGGCATTGTTAGTATCCTTAGCATTAGCGTTACTGTTAGCACTAGGGTGAGTGTCAGTATTATGGTGATGGCACTGCACGTATGCCTAACTTAGTGGTCATTATTTTCAAAAATAGCTGTCTCATTCAGACAATGTAATACTGAAACTTTTAATATCTATGTTAATTTTTGTAATTAAATCAGGAGGGTTTGGTTTTCTTTCAACTTTATTGTTTAGTACTAAAGATCATGCATCAGTTACATTCTAAACAGACCACTCTGATCCTTATTAGTCATTTCCCAATTTATTTTACGCTTTACTGTAGCTCTACTTTGAAAGGCTGAGCAATGAAACTTAGGGTAGGGAGAACTTTGCTATTTTATTTGATGGGAGCTGTAGAGCTCAGCCTTTGCTAAGTCCTTGGACAATCTAAACCAAGCAAGGTGTGGCCTGTTGGGCAGATAATAATTGTAAAGACAAGAGCAAGATACATTTATGAACTTCAGGTTTTTTTAATTAATATCTCATGTCATTCTTCCCAGCTTTGATTCTTAACTGCCTTTGTCTTTAAAGCTCCTTAGGAGACTTCCTTGACCTTTCCTAGGACCCAAGGGGACTTTCATGTATTTGTTTTGCTATAGGTTTATGAGCCATGGCAAACTTTGTTTCCTATTAAATCTAAGCTATTAAAAACCCCCTCAAAAATCCAACCCAAATACCTGAAACCCATGGGAAAACCTATAGGATGGGATTCACAGCACATGAAAGAGCTGCCACTTTCTTGAAACCAAACATTTTCAGTATCCAGCTTTTAGTTCCATGGGAAAACATGAGTTTTCTTCAGGAATGTTTTTGTGTTATAAGATCTGCAGAATTCAGCCCTGTAAGACTGAAAATATACACTTCCTCTTAGCAGCAAAGTAGTGTCTTGGATGTACTGAAGAGACCCAGCATGTGATACTAGTTTACCGTGAGTTTTTAAGAATACTAATTTATAGACCTTTAACAACTTGTTCTGCATTTTTGACTCTAAGGAAATAGCTTGTGATAGAACTGAAAGGTCATGTTTCACCTCAGGCTTCTCAGCTAGATTTTGCTGTTGAGATGAGAATAAATTCAATTATTCTGTTGATTTCTCTAGGACGACTGAGAGCAGAATTTCACCAGTAACCTTCTACTTTTGCAGTTTCCATGGGTTTTGATTGTTTTGTTTGGATTTTGTAGGCCCCTTTCAGGGATTGGAAGGTTGCTAGAAGCTCACCCCCTCTTTTCCTCTTCAGGCTGAACAACCCGAGCTCTCAGCCTGTCTTTGTAAGAGAAGCGCTCCAGCCCCCTCTGAGCATTTTCATGGCCTCCTCTGAACATGCTGCAACAGTCAAGTGCAAAAAAGTTTCCTTAGGGCTCATTTGTGTAGTCTTTTGTACGTAGTTATAAATAGATCACGACTATCACGAATACATTTAAATATATTTATATACAGGTGTGTATTGGTTTTTTGGCCTCCTATCCTGCTAGGTCCTGTGCACACAGTAGTAGCTGATGGCAGCTGCAATCACATTATGTGGCCCCACTCCTTCCCTGCCCAGACTCTGATTTTTGAATCTCTCAAGTTAAGATGAATTCAGCTACACGTTCTGCAGAACGCTTACAATCTGACATTGGGGGCCTGAATTTGCCCAGATGCATACGGACTGGCATTTAAAATGCAGAAGTTATTTTTCTGACACTCAAGTGATTCTGCTGCAGAGGTGCATCTGTTTTTCCAAAGTATATGCTGCAGCAGCTCCTGCACGGTGCGTGTAATGTTTCTAGGCGATGGCTGAACACATTTTCATAGGATCATAGGATCATAGGATGTTAGGGGTTGGAAGGGACCCAAGAGAAAAAAATATGGAACGCTTCACGAATTTGCGTGTCATTTTGATATAGACTAGTATTTTCTCCTGGGGCCCCTGTTTTGAAATCTGCTAAGACTTTACTATTTAAATTAGGAACAACTCATAGAACCACACAATCAATAAGGTTGTAAGAGACCTGCAAGAACACCCAAGCCAACCATCAACCCAACTGTACCCTATTCACTCAACCATGTTTGCTAGGGCTACATCTACATGGCTTTGGAACATCTTAAGTGTGGAATCATCCAGAAAGAAGGACTATACATGGAGTTTTTCAATGCCAGTTTTTCCAAAGGGAAAATATAGTCACAGGTGAAGAGAGCTGTAGCTGGTGATACCAGTATCACAAGTGGCACTGCCACCACAGTCTCCGGGGTTGGTGCTGCTTCTTTTGTTCTAAAAGATCATGACCAGGTGCTCAATTTTGTCTTTATTGTCAGCTTCACCACCAGTGTTGAGAAGACAGTTTCTCAGCCTCTTATGCCATACACACATACATAGCTCTTTTCACCTTTCATGTGCATTCTGGATCACCGCTTTAGGACTATATTTAAAAAAATAATAAATGTTTCAATACCTGAGAACTGGGAGAGCAACTCCAGGTATGGCACTTTTGTACAACTGCCTTTTAAAGAACCTCTGATACTGTTAGAGCAATTTTATGCTGTGGGGGGAAAAAAAGAATTAAAAAAGCATGTCTTGTACCCCAAATGACACTGACTGTAGCTGTCCTGCTGCATATCCAGCCAGTCATTTGAATGCAAAAGTAGCTACTAATAATGCAAATATTTAAGGGTTCAGTGTGCAATTATTTTTAAGTATGTAATGTTGAAAGCAGGAATTGATTCATATTCTGAATACAAATGAAGCTTCTTGCTCATTTTCAGCAACTCACACACTTTTCCACCCTGTTTCATGTGTCAGTGAATTGGTCCAAGCAAGGAAGGTTAAACATAGCAAGAGGTTCACTGCAATGTCAGTTATTTTCCCTTTTGATTGCTCATGTCTCAACCTTTTTATTGTGAAAAGGACAAAAAGTCCAATTTGTTTATTTTTCTCACTGTTTTGCATTTGATCTGATCCTATCTGCTCCAGACTCCTAGTGCTTGGCTGCTTCTGATGCATGGAAAATGAATCTTACTTCACCCGAGTATGTGGTGGTGAACTGTAGTTGTACTGTGGTGTTTCCGGATGTGCCAAAGAAGGAAAAACAAATCTGGCTTATAAATCAGATTATTTCACTCAGGCATGCATTGGGTGACTGCTGTCTATGTTTTACATTCTGTAGCATAGATTACATGATATGGGGGTAACAATCTCCTGTGTTTCTTTAGAGTGCTGTACTGGAAAAACATACAGCCCTATGGTGTCTGCTAATGTAATGTTGGCTACCTGATAGACTTCAACTATGATATTTACAGTAACAGTTCTATTCTTGATTGTTTTTAGAAATTGCCCCTTGGTTACATGTATTCAGAGCAGAAGATGCTGTGGACTTCTCACAGTTAACATTTGACCCAGGACAGAAAGAGCTTATTGCTGGAGCAAGGTGAGAAATCTATTTTCTTTTCATGTTGCATCAGACCTGATAGTGCTGGGTCAAAGGTTGGACTTGATGATCCTAAAGGTCTCTTCCAACCAAGGATAGGCTGTGGTTCTGTGATTCTGTGGCTGGAGTCTGATGATAAATAACATTGAACCAGATTCTAAAATCAGTTTGCTTTCCTGTGGCTCCTCTGACTTCCAGCCTCACTAAACATGGACATTGTGGTTATTTCTCATGTTCCTGACAAGAATTCATAGATGGAATGCCTGGCATGAAGGAGCCCGATAGCTTACACCATTCTCATTTTTAAGAGCACTGCTGTGGAGTGCTCTCCAACCTTGGCTGCATACAGCAGAACAGGCAGATGCTCTATGACAATGTGACAAAAGTTTCCATGGCATAAAATGTGATCACAAGTCTGGCTACACACTGTGGCTCTTTGTGCTCGGATGATTCTAATAATAATTGAATTCAGTGCCAGAAACTCTCTGTTACAAACTGCAGAATTACTGGTAGAGGCGATGATATTCATCATTTTTGCATAGTAGGACAGTACTTTGCAGGCTGTGACCAACAATGACACTGTCTTAGCTGTCAACATTGAAACAGTGATTGTCCTGGAACAACAAGTTTTTCTTAGCATATGAATTACAATAAAATATTCTGGTTGGCAAAAAATTATAGCTACCTAAACTTAGTAGATAAATCTGCTTTCTGAATATATTTCACTCTTGAATTAATGATGTTCCAGACATTTCATTTTTCTGTTAGTGCAGGAATATCTCCCGTTTCTCTATTCATTTCTTAGCTGAAAATGAGGTACAAAATAGAGAATTATGAAACCTGCTGCTAGAAATATTTCTCTTTCTCTGTGCCAGTGGAAGTTGTTTATCTACAGGGGTAAGCCTTCCTGAGTGTGGAGATATGTGTCTTGAGCTCACCTGAAATGGGATATCCTGTGCACTCTGGTGATGTTTCTATCCTGTAAGCTGCCAAATGAAATGAGGTGTGAGGATTCAGCTAGTGCTGTTCTGTAAAGAGCTGGCTGAGCATCTCCTGGGTCCCATGGGATGGTGTATTGGATCAATGCACACTCTATACATCTCAATAACAAATGAAAAAAAGGTTGGGTTTTTCCCTCCCTCTGCCTTTTTTTTTTCCTCTGTACTGTTCATCTCGGCAAGGAATATGCTCATTTAAACTTGGTCTTTTGATAAGGTCTTTGGAATCTCTATGAGATAAGCTTTGGATGATCTTGTTGAGTGGTGAAGGACTGCAAAAAAAATGCCAGCTGGCAGTTCTGCTTTTTGCAAAAGAACCCAATACAGACAAAGCAGTGGGATTTATTTGATTTCTCTAAAGTTAATGCTGCTTCAGACCTTCATATCTCTTTCTCTGGCTAAAATCACTAGGTGAAAAATATATGATCATTGTGTGCCATGAATCATAGATTCTGACACTGCCAACCAGTCATTAGATTGCTGTAGCCCCAAAAATTCAAGTGTTAATCTTACACCTCTTACATGTAGTCCATGATACCAAGTAGAATAAATTATTTTACTGAATCATAAAATCAGAATAGTTTAGGTTGAAGGGAACTTTGAAGGTCATCTAGTTTCTATCCCCTGCTATGGGCAGGAACACCTCCCTCCAGGCTGTCCTGGTTTGAAAATAACCAAATTTTCAGATATTAGTTATGGTGCTCTTATGCCAAAAAATCATTTCATTTTGAAGCTGGAGGTAGCCTTCCTAGCAGACCTCCTGCATCAGTGTCAGTCTACAGGTGATTGGTGGACTGAGTCTATAAAAGGGGAAGGTACTTCCTGCTTCTTCATACTCTTCATTGTCGTCTTCATCATCTTCACCTTTCTCCCACTTCTGCTGCAGTAAGTCTTGAGAGACGAAGAGCTCCTCTAGGAGAGAGCTCCTGCAAGGAGTGGGGGTGGGGTGCAAGCAATGGCTCTCAAACCCCTGCCACCGAAGGGTGGAGGCCAAAAGAANTTGAAGGCTCAGATAAAGGAAAGCCAGCACCAGCTCGTTCCTGTCCTTAGCAGCGAGCCGGAGTAAGGGCAACCCTTCCACATAGCCGCTCTACCGTGATCGCCTCTGAAGATACCAGACAGAAGTGAGCTCTTAACCCTCTGCCTCCCTTGTTGCCTGACCACAAGGGAGAAGAAAGAAAGGGTCTGCATAAGGCCTGTGGAAAGCCCTTGGACAAGACCTCAAAAAGCCTATTTGCCATAACAGTGTGGTCCCACGTGACTTTGTCTCCACCGAGCTGGCAAGATCTTGTATACTCTGCCACTGAGAGAGATTGAGAGAAGCCTCTACGAAGAGAGATCACACACAAGTGCTGATCTTCTAAGCCTTTGGCAAATAGAAAGAGTCTGGAATTCTATTGTATCCTCCACATTTGACACCACTCGATCTGCTGGCCACACTTCTTTTGATGCAGCTCAGGCTGCAGTTGGCTGTCTGGGCTACAGTTGCACACTGGTGGCTCCTGCCCAGCCTTTCATTCACTAGTACTACAGGTCTTTTTCCAGGGCTGCTCTCTAGCCTGTCTTCCCCCAGCCTGTATTGATAGCTCTGGTTGTCCAGTGCCTGACTGTTGCTAAGCAGTACCATTAGTGAGGGCCTCAGAGCAAGAGGAGTATCTTAAAAAATGAATTGTGTTAGCCTGAAATACCAGTAACAAGAGTCAGTTACTCTGCTTGCCTGGGACACTTAAGCACAAACTGTGAACAACATTGGTTTAGAGAGCTTAGAGAAATGGGGTAGAGGGATGGCGTGGTTGGGGACTGTTAGAAAAAAGTCAGAGGGAGGCATTTGTCTGTGTAAGGTTCGATGCAACGGTCCAAAGTGCCTGGTGAAATCAAGCAAAGATTACAGATTAATTTATGAAGTTGAATTAAGGGAATAAGAGTAGTTTTTATTATGGATGATAGGTTTTAAATTTGCTTTGGAAGAATGTCACAGTTTTTTCAGCAGTTGGTCTGCGTTTAACGTAAAAGGCATTTCTTTTTCTAAAGAGGAGTGTCCTAAGTAGTATGGACTACTTATGTCCTAAGTAGTTTTATGTCTATGTAAAATGGAAACAAGTAATCATAGATTAATGGGAAAAACTGCAGAAAAAAAGAATGTATTGGGGTTTAACCAGTTAGTACATCGTGAAGACTTGACTTTTGATGTAGGACAATGGTAACTATGTTCCCATGAAACTCTATCATTTGCCCCAGGCATTGTTGTTAACATCACATGCAACCTGGCAGACCAAAATAAATGAGCTCTCTTGCACTCTGCAACCTTCTAGAGAATTCATTTGTTTTTCTAAAAAAACAACTAAACATATGGCAGGACAGAATTCGCTTCTATAATTAAGCGGCATCAGTGAAGGATTAGTCCTAGGGCATTAGCTCCTCGGTCAGCTCAGGGAAATGAGAGACTGCTTTATTCTGAGAAATCCTGATAAAATTCTCAGACTGATATTTCTCTGTGTGTTATTTAGTGGACTGACTTAGTGTCTAATAAAATACGGTAATGATGTCTGTGTTTCAAAATGCCAGAGCGTGGAGATCCAGGGATTTCCCCAAGAGCAGCCTTGCCTTATTTTCCTACCTGGAAGCGCTTTGCTGTATTTCCTGTAGCATTTTCTTTGTTTCTCTCTTGGAAAGGTCAGTTGAGACAAGAAAAGGGAGAGAAGGACACAGTGGCATCTGGATTACCCTGGCAAATTGTGCAATCCCTTTTCTCTTTCCTGTTCCTTCACAATGCACTGA
This sequence comes from Upupa epops, assembly GCA_013397515.1. Taxonomy (NCBI): domain Eukaryota; kingdom Metazoa; phylum Chordata; class Aves; order Bucerotiformes; family Upupidae; genus Upupa; species Upupa epops. The sequence continues at coordinate 63,892 of VZRI01008342.1, forward strand.
ACACCAGCTAGATCAAAAATGACTACAAAGGTTCCAGCCATTCTGGTACAGCAAGTCAACTAGAAGAATGTCTGAAACCCAGTAGGTTGGGGAAAAAATGTTGAGGTTTGAAAGAATTAATTACGTTTTTCTTTCAATCCATTTTCTTTTCCTTTGTTGGCTTGAGGGGGCAGTGGGACTGTGATGTTTTAAGTCTTATTTGTTTTCTTAATGGCTTTATCCATACCATGCAAGAGCAGTTAAGTCAGAAGAAACTTGTTTGTTTGAAGGAAAAAATAAGTAATCCTCTGCTTCTCTGCCTCCCAAACCTCTTGTGCTTGAAGTTATGAACTGATAGGGACCTAGCTGGAGTTCTTTCATAGGATGTGCTAATTTATTTTTAAATTCTACTTGAGCTAGTTCAGTTATACTTTGAAATTATACTGTTACTTATCAGAAATAGGTTTCAAAGCTATTAATCTCATTTTTAAATTGTATAATATATATTTAGAAATATCTTACACTATTTTTTACACAGAGCATCCTAGTAGTGGTGGCTTTCTCAAGTAAGTTCTCCTGCAAGTTAATTAAACTTGCTTTGAGGATTATAACTTGCTTTGAGGTCCCTTATTACCTCAGTCACTCCTTATCTGGCTGATGAAGGACTTGTAACAATATGACTTTTCACTTAATTAGATGTGTGGATGGGAACATTAATTTGAACCATTACCACTACTTGCCATAATAATAGAACGACAAATTAAAGGATTCATTAACAGTGGTTTAAGAATCTCTATTAAAGTAATAAATAACTGTACAGGATGGCTTTTTGCTGTTGTCTGCTCCCAGCAGGAGAATCTGAGAGCTTCTCATTAATGAGATCTTTGAGCATTCCATATCAAAAGAATACACAGGCACCAGGATTAGAGCTCTATTCTTTGAACTCCTATCTGGCTTTTATTGTTCGCTTAACAGTGGCTTCAGGATAATCAATTTTCTTTCCACTGATTGATCCTATCTAATATAAGGTATGGTTTAATGTTAAATCTAAGAGAAAGTATCATTCTATAGGTTCAGAAAGAGGATGGTCTTTCTCCACCTGATGCTTTTTATTCCTATCTTGCTTAGGGGTTCCTAAATAGTTTGACAAGCTAAGGCTCTATACTAATCTTCCTTGTGCTTTGCTCCTCTGCATAATTTTCTACTAGTCTGTTTCAGAGTGAATAGTCTGTTTTCAGAGTAAACTAATCAATTTACTAGCCCCACAAAATACTATTAATTTTCTTGTGATTTCCCATCTGACCATTTTTATTAGTGGAACACAATGAATCATCAAAGATGCTGTGGGAGTAACTCAGGGTAATACCATAGAATCACAGAATCATAGAATGTATTGGGGTTTAAGGGACCTCTAAAGGTCATCTAGCCCAACCACCCTACAACAAGTAGAGGGACATCTCTAACTAGAACAGAGTTAACTCAGAGCCCCATCCGGCCAACGTTTTCCTCATGTCCAGCCCAAATCTACCCTCTTCCAGTTTCAAACCATGACCCCTTGTCGTATCATTCCTTGCCCTTGTGAACAGTATTCTCTGGCCTTCTGATAGGTCCCTTTCTTCAGGCTGAACAATCCCAACTCTCTTAGCCTGTCTTCATCAAAGAGATGCTTCAGCCCTCTGAGCAGTTTCGTGGCCTCCTCTGGACACACACCACACCACACTCTGGACACCACTTCCTTCTTGTGCTGGGGGCTCCAGAACTGACTGCAACTCACTAAGTGAGATCTTAGCAGGGCAGAGCAGAGGGGTAGAATCCCCTCTCTCATTCTGCTGGCCACACTTCTTTTGATGCAGCCCAAGATGTGGTTGACCTTCTGGGGAGCAATTGCACACTGGTGGCTCATGATAAAAACAGAAATAGCAGGGTTAAGTGTAGCCTCTTTTGTGGAGAACACCGCTGTTTCAGTCTTTAATTTCTCAAGAGTCCCTGCAATTTCAGAACTTCTTGAAAAAGAGCAGTAAGAAGACCAAAAATCACTGCGCCATAATTTTTATGTTGAATTAGTATGACCTCTTAATCTGAAAATGTTTTTTCTCTATGCAGATGCTGGTTTTGCATGGTGGGCAGTTGTTAGGGAGCTATTTCACTGTTTTCATTCACTGAGATTTCTGTTTCCTGCAAACGCATTGGCTGTGGTGTTTTTTCAGCATTGTAGTTTGGCCATTTTCATGTCCAACTAGATCACTTTAATTTCCTTTATTTTCAGTGTTTTGTCTTTAGCTTTTTTATACTTGTTATTGTATCTTAATCTAACCGAATTAGCTTTCTACATGATAATTTTTTTTAATTTATATAGATTGTTTACCTTCATAGTATTATTTTTTTATTTTTCAATTATTTCTTTGCTTTATTTCCAGTAGCTGATTTTACTACCTTGTAAAACTAGAACGGGCTTTTCCCCAGAACTTTCCCATCTTCGTCATGGGATCGTGACTTCTTGGGATTGTGACTTTATGCTTAGTAGTTGATTCTTAGACAGCTTGTACTTTTCATTTTCAATCTCAGTATTTTTTTCTCCCATGCCTTGAGTTTCTCTGTTTGCTGCAATCTCTGCTGATTGACTCCAGCTTTCAGTTGCATATGCGCAGCTGGTGTTGGGGTCTTTGGTTTGGTGTTTGCTTTGGGGATTTCTGTTGTTAGGAGTTTTTCAAAGGCTTAACCTGGAGTGCATTTTCTTAAGCTGGATGTGCCACCTTCATGTTCTTTGAATTCATGTTTGTGCTTAATGCAACAGCATCTCTCACCGCTTTCCTTCTGTACAGCTTGCCATTTCACAAAGGGAATGGTAAAGAGCTGGATTTGACAACCATTGCTAACAGGCTATACTTTGGGGTCTTTATGGGTTGGCAGTTGTTTTTGATATAGACATGCTAAGAGACACAGCAGATTGTATTTTTATCTGTAGCCAAGCTGCAGGAATTCGCTACAGTAGGTTGAAATACATTGTCATCAAGGAGGTGACTGGAGCATGTTTCTTGTGAGGCTTCATTCCATTCCCACTGATACTAGTGGAAGGCTTTGGCAGTCAGCTGGAGCATGATCTCTATTAGGGAGTCTTGGGTATCATCATGCAGCTAGAAAAGCTATTAACTGCTGTGAATGCAGAGCAACATTTTTATTGACTTCTGACGAGCTGAAAGAATAGAAGATGCTGCTTTATCAGCTAGTTGTGTTTTCTTCTCATTGCAATGTCCTCCTGTTTGCAGATTTAAGGAATGCGTCTGCTTTCCTCATCCATTAAGTACCAAATGAAAACAAATTTACCAATTACTACCAGCGTCACATCAGTTTAATTCCAGGATGCCAAGTTGTATTTGCCTTCGTTTTATTAACACCGTGTTTGGACAGGAAACAGGCCGGTGTGCCTAATAGGTCTCTCTATGCTTCAGAAATGTACATGGCCAGTTCTATTTCACGTCTTTTTTTTTGCCCTCAAGGCATAAATGCACTAGAGGAAAGCTAAAGGGAGAGTGAAAATGGCTATTCATGGGACAATCTCTAAAATACTGACAAAAATACACTCACCTGCTGCGAGCAGCGTGATCGCTCTGCACATACCATGGCAATGGTCACTGGCGTTTTCTCTGGACTGCCAGATTTATTAATAGCATGTTTGTATTTTTACTGTCACACTTGTATTTTAAATTTTTTATTATTCTCTTCTGCACCCTTCCTGAACAAGTTCTTACGGTAGAGAAACCTGCCTTACAGTGTTAAAATGTTGTCTGTAGAGCTAAATGGGTTGTGGCTCACTGACGTGAAGGTAGGCATTTTAGTCTCACTAACTTTTACAGCATCAATATTACTAATTCCATACTGGAATTGCTAATTCCATGCTAATTCCATACTAATTCCATTCTATCAAGAAACATGGAATTGATCTTGAAGATCTTCGAGTCCAACCATTAGCCCGACTGTACTAATAGGTAGAAGTGTTACACTCTACCACGTAGGATTCAAATCTCATTTTCTAGGAGAAGCGTCCCATCCCCCACCCAAACTTTCATCCCCGGTTTTAATTCACGTTGACACTGTGCACTTATTAAACAGTACTTAATAGTAATTATTGTATATACATATTTCTTAATAAGTACTTAATTGCTTATTAATTTATAATTTTTATGATTTGGGGCAATAACTTACTTTTTAATAGGCTGAGATGATGCCAGGATGAGGGACCATAAAAAGACAATAATTTGCTAAAGTTTTAAAATACCACATGAGTGATAAATCTTCAGTGGATATCTCAAGGTGCTGAGAGAGTTGACAGGCTGGGGGACTTTATTGCAGCTTTCCAGTACCTGAAGGGTGCTGTCAGGAAAGATGTAGAGGGATTCTTTGTTGGGGAGTGTAGTGAAAGGACAAGCAGTGACAGTTTCAAACTGAAAGATGGTAGATTTACATTCGATCCTAGGAAGAAAACCTTTCCTGTGAAAGTGGTGAGACACTGAAACAGGTTGTCCAGAGAAACTGTGGCTGTCTCATACCTGGAAGAGTTCAAGGTAGGGTTGGATGGACTCTGAGCAGCCTGATCAAGTAGTAGGTGTCCCTGCCCATGGACCTTTAAGGTCTTCAATGACCTTTCCAACTCAAACCATTCTATGAAGTAAGCACAGAGATTGGCGTGGCACTATACTGAGCACTGACCCAAAACGTGTGAGAGCAGACTTGTGTATGTTTCTTTGCTACCTGGGGTGATGAAAGCGGCACAATCAGAGATGGTTGATGGAAGCTCATATGCAGTGAGCAGAGGAGAACACTATGTTCCTTGATGAGTATTTCTAAACAATACATTTTGCACAGTGAACGTGCTTTTTGCCCTTACAAAGACAGTGTAGATGGGTTAGAAATACTTAGAATCACAGAATGTACTGAGTAGGAAGGGATCTCTGAACGTCATCTGGCCCAAGAAGCAGGGACATCTCTAGCTTTCTGATATTTCAGTGTAAGTCTTTCTAGTCAACTTGCATGTAGCTGGTGGATGAAGCCATTTGTAGACATTGTCCTGCAGTGTGGTTGGCATTTACTTTGCTCGCCCACTTCATGTCTTAAGCAAGATGTTAGTTATTTCTTCTTTGTGGTCTGTCTGTGCTAATAACAAGCACTCTGGTTTTACTTAGTCTTATGTTTTCCCTTAACAGGCTGTCTCTTGTGTTTTGAGTAACTCCCTTCAGCAGTACTGTTAGGGAAGACTAGTGAACTGTTTCCTGTACATCTGCATTTTAAATAGACCATATATATACCAGGATAAAAAATAGACATAGATGCATCTCAGAGTGCATGGAATCACAGAATGGCCAGGCTTGGAAGGGACCTTAAAGATCATCCAGTTCCAACCCCCCTGCATAGACTGGGACACCTTTGCTAGATCAGGTTACTCAGGATTCCATCCAACCTGGCCTTGAACATTTCCAGGGATGGAGCAGCCATATCTTCATTGGGCAACCTGTTCCAGCATCTCATCACCCTCACAGGAAACATTTTTTTTCCTAATGTCCAACCTAAATCTCCCCTCTACAAGTTTGTAAACCCTTCCCTGTGTCCTCTCACTATGCACCCATGTAAAAAGCCCTAATCCAGCTTTCTTGGAAGCCCTCTTCAGATACTGGAAAGCTGATATATGGTCACCTCAGAGCCTCCTCTTCTCCAAGCTGAACAACTGCAATTTGCTCAGCTTGTCCTCGCAGGGGAGGTGCTTCGGCCCTCTGATCATTTCACTTGCTCTCCTGTGGCTACATTCCAGGACTCTGTGCCCTTCTTATGTTGGGGACTCCAGAAATGGATACAGTACTCCAGGTGAAGTCTCACAAGGGCAGAGTAGAGGGACAGAATCACCTCCATTGACTAACTGCCAATACTTCTTTTGATGCAGCCCAGAACAGGGTTGCCATTTTGGGCTGCAAACACACGCTGACAGCTCCTGTTAAACTTCGGTGGTCCTCAGCCTCAAGTCCTTCTCCTCAGGGCTGTTCTCCATCCTTTCTCCTCACAATCTGTATTTATGTATGGGATTGCCTCGACCCAGGTGCAGATCCTTGCACTTGCCCTTGTTGAACAGTTTGCATGAGTCCACTTCTTGAGCCTTGGCCCTCCAGTGTGTTGACTTCACCACACGGTTTGGTGTTGTCAGCGAACTGATCGAGGGTGCATTCAGTTCCACTGTCTGTGTTAAACAGCACTGGTCTGAGTACCGACCTTTGATGAGCACCCCTTGTCACGCCTCTCCATTGGGACACTGAGCCATTGATTACAACTCTTAGGATGCGACCAGACAGCCAGCTCCTTATCCAACGAGGGGCCCGTCCATTGAATCCGTATTATTCCAGTTTAGAGATCAGAAGGTCATGTGGGACAGTACTTTGCACAGACTTCCCATGGTAGTGTATTTTGTCTGAGACACATGCTTTGAAATTAATTCTTCTGGGTTTTTTTGGACAGTTTGGTTTTGTTCCTGATCCAAGGCAGGATGCCATTGGCCTTTCTTGCCACCTGGGCACACTACTGGCTTATATGTAGCCAGTTGGCGACCAGTACTCCCAGGTCCTTCTGCCAGGCCGCTCTCCATGTATTCATCCCCCAGCCCATAGCTCTGATGGGGGGTTATTGTGGCCAAAAGGTAGATCTTGCACTTGGCCCTGTTAAACCTCATCCCGCTGGCCTCTGCCCATTGACCCAGCCTGTCCAGATCTCTCTGCAGCATCTTCCTCCCCTTCAGCAGATCAATAATCCCCCCCGCAACTTGATGTCATCCACAAATTTACTAAAGGGGATTCTGTCCTCCTATCCAGGTCATCACTAAAGATGTTGAATAGAACTGGGCCCAGCACTGATCCCTGGGGGACACCACTGGTCTCTGTACACCTGGTCATCGAGGCATAGAGAGATGTGTTTATCTCAAAAACATGTGGTCTAATTGTAACGTAGATTACACTTTTACCTGTTGCACTGATGTCACAATACAGTTAAATTATGCATATTGTTCACCTTTCTGAGGATCCCAACCTTTAACTTCCCCAGGTTTCAAGCAGTGCCTTTGCATCACTAGTTCATGATGTGTGTGAGCTCCTCCCAGGTTCTGTAGGTGCAGTGTAGAGAAATAGAGGAGTGAGAAATCTAGCAATAGAAGAATGGGCTTTTGAAGAATATGCTTAGTTCGTGTGTAGCTCCTGCTGTATCTGTGAAAAAACCCTCCACTAGTTTCAAAGAAGTTAGTTTGTGCCTCTGACCATTTCCTCACATCGGTTCTGAAGGAAAACTGGAGCAGTGACTCGGATATACATGTATGCAGTATAACTACTCTAAGTCCTATGCAGCCAGTCCTTAAAGCTGCAAATCTGCTTTAGAAGTTGCTTTAGTCCTTAGCCCATAGAGCTGCTTGATAAGACAGTCCCAGAGTCAGAGACAGTCCTGACTACCAGTCACTTCTTAATTGTATTGTGTATTTTATATTAATTAACTATGGTTTTAAACACTCAAACTTTTTTACTGAAACGTTAGTAACAATTTTTATCTACTTTTTTTTGACTCCAGAAACTACCTCTTCAGGTTGCAGCTTGAGGATCTCTCTCTAATACAGGTACAGTTTATGTTTGTTTTCCTCGATCCTCTGCATGATATAAGTAAGTGGATGTTTAAAGCAGATAATCAAGATATTCCTAAACTTCATAATTACAGATAATTCTGTATCTGGTCTTGTTGTCTTCACTGCCCTCTGTTACACAAGCCACAGTGAACAAACCAGCAAATGTTCAAGGGTGAAGTATAGTGTGAACACAGGCATTTTAGTCATAAAAGTAGGCTTGAGAGAGGTCTTGAGAGGTCATTTAATCCCACCCAGGTGTCCCAGGGCAGGATTAAGGCTCATTGCTGCTGTCCTTCCCTGGCATTTACTTATCTGAATTCTTACAAGTCTTCATCCCTTAAGATGCATAACTATTCTCAACCTTTGTTGGGAAATGTTAAACCCAGAGAGAGCCTCACATGGGAAAGTGTGAAAGTTTAAGTAATGAAAGAGCCAGTAACCATTCCTGTGGAATCTTTGAATTCAAACTTAGCAGTTACTAAGCTGAGCCAGGAGTATATTTATTATGATTCATGAATTTAGAGAGCTCTAAAATAAGTTCTGTTAGAATGACAGTTCTCCTTGCTGCGATCCCAGTCATCCCAACACGTTAACACGTTACACCACATGTTATACCCCAGGTATAAGTGAAGTAAACTTCAGTTTCTGGGACTTTGGGGCATGTGAAGTTTCTCACATTGACATGTGTGAAAGAAATACTTTAAATATTTCTTAGAGGATATTATGGGATCTAAATATTAGAAAATATTATAAAAATATTAGAGGATACATGTAAATATTAAAGGATATAAGGTTTACCAAGTCAGCCATTAAAAATTGCAGTACTTTGATGCTGCAGATCTTTCATACCTGATACCGTGTTGAGTGGGATAGGAACAAAGTAAAAGTTACTTGAAATCCTTGTAAGATAGAGTGATGGAATTGTACAGGACTTAGCATTTGTTTGCCAAGGGAGTGAGCACTGACACTTTCTGTAGGGACAGAACTTTTCATTTAGCCCTTTTTTCTCTGTCACAACAGTAATAATTTAGTGAAGCAGTACCAGAATTAAACTGCACACTTTGATTTCTCTCCGCCAGCCAGCCTTTGTGAAAACATGTCGATGTTTAACGAGGTAGTAAACCAATAAACCTCACATCTAGAAGAGAAGCTGCAGGATGAGGTGCCAGCTGTACGAAGCTTTGAGTGTGGTGCAATGTTAGTACAGCTCGAAACAAGACAACCTACACACCTATTGTTTTAGAAAATAGCTCGAGGTCCGTCTGTGCTATCACACGTCAGGAGAGGAAAATTGCTTAGTCCACTTCATGAACATCAAATACTTCCAAGAAGTAAGAATGGAGGCAAGAATGATGATTATAATTTGGATCCTCTTTTCCTGCAGTTTTCAGAGTTTCATAGCTGTTTATCTTCTCTACATCAATGCTTAAATTTCTTTAGCTTGATTCATCAAATTAGTCTTTATTACCATACTTTCCTGTCTGGAAAAACAGAAAAGAGAATGCCTCAATATCTTAACCATTAATGCACTTCAGTTCTTTTTGTTTAAACAAATTTCCTTGTCTGTAATGCTGAACAATCTCTTGGAAAGTGACATGAGTTTGTCCAAACACGCTATTACAAAGATAAAAGACTGTTACCAAACTGTAACAGTAGGAATCATTTAGTTACAGCAAAAGCTTCTCTGCAAATCTTTTGTTTCCAAATCTCTGTATGTTTTTTGAAAGAAGAATAGTTTATAAATAAAGTATCAGCTTGGTTTGTCAGCAGTCATTGTAGTATCAGAGAGCCCACTCTCTGAGCAGGAGGGTCTGGTTGAAGCAGGGAAGCTTGAGGGCAGCCTTGGTTGCAGAGACCATGAGATGGTGGAGTTCAGGGTCTCATGTGATAGGAACAGAATACCCAGCAGAATCACAACCCTGGACTTCAGGAGTGCCAACTTTGGCTGTTTTGAGCAATTGCTGGGGGAAATCCCATGGGACAGGGTACTGTCAGGGAAAGGGGCCCAAGAGAGCTGATCATCACTCAAAGACCACTTCTTTGAAGCACAACACAAGTACATCCTGACAGGAAAGGAGTCAAGGAGTCTCCTTCTCTAGAGAAGTGCAGAACCTGCATTGATCTGTTCCTGTGTGACTTGGTCTAGGCAATCCTGCTGAGGCAGGGGAATTGGAGTAGATGATCTTTTGAGGTCCCTTCCAATCCCTAATGATGCTGTGATTCTATGATTGGTTTGTTCCTAACAAAAGAAGAGAGTAAATTAATAACTCCTTGGTTGCAAACTTTTGCATAATTACTTTGGACCAAAATGGACCTTGTTTTCTCCGAGGGAATATACCTATAAAAGTTTGGAAACACAGGATTGTTGTCTTCTAAAAGAAACCCTGATCCAGCTGGGTTTGAAAGCAAGCCCTCATAATAGAAATGCAGACTGGACGTTCATGTGTTAAAAGGGTAATGTTTCCGTTAGCTCAGTGGAAGTTAATCCCTTGTAAATGTGAGGGTTAGCGGACTACTAGATCGCATCAGACAGGATGTGTGTACAAACCTCAGCTGGGACTGTGCAGCGAGACACTGCTGCTTATTGTGGGTATATCCAAGTTGTCATCCCACATGTCATGGTTCTCTGCTCTGCACTTTATAGGAAGAGCCTGTTGTTTGAGTAAGCAAGTTTCATGTGATAGTGCCTGTAGCGAACCAGTATTTGATGTGTCTCAGCATTTTCCTTTGTGTAGCAGAATAAAAAGAGTAAAAAGAGGAAAAGCCTTTTAAGCTCTTGTCCGAGAAGCCTGGGAGTCGAATTGTTCAAACCTGACTGTTGGCACAATGCATGCCTGGCTGTGATGGGTCAGGAAAGAGGCTCTCACTGGGCTGTGGGTGTAGAATGATAAATGTTTTATGACTCTCACTATAGCAGTAGTAGATCGAGAGAGACAGACAGACAGAGAAGGCCTGACTCTGCTTGGTTTTATTCTGTGGCCTTTCCTTTGTTATTGCTCACCTTGAGAAATAGTAGAGTAATCCGTGGGAGTGTCAAGGTGAAAGCTGGATTTCCTGAAAACCTGTATATTTAAAATATTAAAGCTGACATTTCAATAGTCATTAAGTTAATAGATTTCAAAAATGTTTTAAAAAAGATACCTGGCCAATGTTAGGATGAGCAGCGCAGCCTTGACATCATGCAGAGGATGGCTCTAGGTGTCAATTTCTCCTTTTTTTTCCCCCCAAATTCGTTGCCAAAGAGAGATTCTAAATTCAAATTTGTTGGTGTCTGCCTTGATGACAAGTTTGCTGGCGTATCTGTAGAGTGACAAGCTAATTCATGCTGGCTTATAGAAGTCCTTACACCACAATTTCCATAAACATTTCTACAAGCCATGCGTTCGTAGGGGACTGAACCGAAGGACATCCCTAGCTCGTGACGGCTGTAGGGTGACAATACTGAAATGTGTGGCAGACAGGGATTTAACCTTCTGTTTCAATCCTTTGGAGCAGGAGGGAACAAACAAAAGAAATGAAGAAAACCACTCTGTTGGGTCCTCCTGTGCCTGGTATCCACTTAAGTGCGAGTCGAGTAGACAGATTTCCTCCCGATTACAGATGGTGTTGTGAGGATGGAGCAAGGCTTTTCTCCATGGTGTCTCCTTAGAGATCAAGGGGCAGTGGGTACAAGCTGCAGCATGGGATGGTCTGTGTAAACAGAAGGAAAAGCTTTTTCACTGTGATGGTGACAGAGCACTGTAAGGGTCTGCTGGAATAGAAGTGCTTTTCTAGACAAATGAGTCTGAGCACAACCATTTAGCTGGCATTCTTAGCTGGTTTATTTCTATTTTTCCTTTCTTGCCTCTGCTTGTTAGGCTGCATTTCTTGTGTGTTTGCAGTACTTTTCTGTTCTCCTTTCACAGTAAAGAAGAAAAGTAGGCAGTAAAATCTTTCACTTCCACTGGAGTAAAGCTCCTCTTTCCTTTAAATAGTAAACATTTGTGTTTTGTTTCCAAGATAAATGGGAAGCCTAGATCACCTGAATATGTTGGTTCATTCATTCTCCCGAGAAATAGAGGTAATACAAATTGAGTTAGAGAAATAGAAATAGAGAACTGAAAAGCATTTATATATATTTGACAGTAGATATTCCTGAAACTGCTAAAGTCGATTTTTCAGAGGCGTAATTTAGCCCTCTCTGATAATTTTTCCTGCTGAGGATGGTGGTCATCCAGACTGATTTACATGCACTGACAGTAATTGTGGAGACATCTTTCCTAAGAAGGTGGCACTCCCAATTACACTTTCACCAACATGAGGATAGAGATACAGCTGCCTGGGAGTAATTACCCAGCAGCATGTGTCTGAAAAGGAATCGGATAACTGCTTTCCAGAGATTGGGACTGTATGGGATGCTTCAGCTAATTCTAATTCTGCTCTCTAACTGGACAAGCTACAGATCTGGGCAAAGGGGAACCTCATGAAGTTCAGCAAGTGCAAGTGTAGAGCCCTGTATCTGGGGAAGAACAACACCAGGCACCAGTACAGATTAGTGGCTGTCATGCTGGGATGTGACTCCATGGAGAAAGTTCTTGGAGTCTTGGTGTACAGGAAGTTATCAATGGGGCAGCAGTGTGCCCTTGTGGCCAAGAGGGCCAGTGGTATGCTGGGCTGCATCAAGAAAAGCGTGTCCAGCAGGTGTAGGGAGGTTCTTCTCTCCTTTGCACTGGTGAGACCATGCCTGGAGTGCTCTGTCCAGTTTTGTGCTCCCCAGTTCAAGAGAGACAGGATCTGGAGAGAGTACAATGGAGGGCTATGGAGAAAGGCTGGGAGAGCTGGGGCTGTTTATTGTGATTGTTTATTGAGAAGAGAAGGCTAAGAGGAGATCTTACCAGTGTGTCTGTACATATATGAAGGGTGGGTGTCAAGAGGAAGGGACCACTCTCTTCTCAATGGTGCCCAGTAATAGGACAAGGAATAACAGAAAAATATTTCCTAGAACACAGCAAGTCCTACCTTAACATAAAGACAAAATTCTTTACTGTGAGAGTGACAGAGCACTGGACCAGGCTGCCCATAGAGGTTGTGTAATCTCCTTCTCTGGAGACTTTGAGAACTCACCTGGAGGCAGCTGTGTGGACTGATCTACATAGTTTTGCTTTGCCAGGAGGGTTGGACAGGGTGATCTCCAGACATCTCTTCCAACCCCTAACATTCTATGATTCTGTGAACTCAGTGCTGGAGCAGCATTCTGTGAGCATGGGACAGTACTTGTGGAGGAACACAGGTTCTTCTTTGAGAATCCGACTCTTTCTGTGCAGCCTCTATACTGAGAAAGTGCAGGAATGCTGTCAAGTATCTGAAGGGGGCTACAAAAAAGCTGGGGAGGGGCTTTTTAAG
>VZRI01008342.1:77008-115120 GCA_013397515.1 Upupa epops
TGGACTGGATGAACTTTTGAGGTCTCTTCTAATCCTTGATGATTCTATGATTCTATGAATTTGCAGTATGCTTTGAAAGAAATTACATCTGTAATACAATGTCTGGAGACACGATTATTGATTTAAGTTTCCAGATTCTGACAGTGAGCTTTCTTGTCTGTTCTAGACCATAACAACTGTGGGAGTTCAACCACAGTTTGGATACCATGCAGATTTTAAGAGCAGACTCAAAGACACATCTCTGTCCAACAGTTTTGCTAAGGACATAGAGAGTAATTCTAGATGTAGAAGGTGAGTTCAGCTCACACCTGTGTCAGCACTACCTGAGTTTTTTGAAGTAACTGCTGTGTCTGGTACTAGCTTCTCATAGTTTTCTTTTAATTCCATTTAAACATAAATAAGGTCATTCATTCATTCTGAAGTCCCGTGTTGTGGAAAAGGCAGTAGCTTCCCACTCTATGTGCCATTGTTTATCTGCCAGTGGAAATCCTGTTCACGTGTCTTTTCCTAGCTATTTTGACAGTTCTGGAAAGTTATTCTGTACCTCCTCGTGCTCATCTTGGGGTGATGGAATGACAGAAGGTCAAACTTTTGTTCTTGTTTTTCCCACCACCTTCCTGTGAGGTGAAGAAAATAACCTCGTGAGAGGAGAGACTTTATGGGAAGAGGACGCTCATCCACTTGGTGTTCAGACCATTGCACACGTTTTAATTTCCAGTGACTTTTTTTCTGACTCCTAGATGTAGATGGAATAGTAGATGTATTCTACTATTGCAGTAGAGTTTTGTGTGTTGTTTTGTCTGAGTACCTGGTCAACTAACAAAAAAGAAGAAAACATCAAATCTGACTTAGGTTTGATACCGTCAAACACACAAAACCTTTTGCAGTGGCATTTTTTTCCTCACTTTGATTAGACTACAATTTATTAATGAAGTTTTTATCATATGTCAGGACAGGTCTGAAGAAACAATAATGAAGAAACAATAATAAGATCAAAACTATATCCTCATGTATTTATGAAGACTGCTCTAGGCTTGATTCCATGATCTCTACTCCTCTGGCTGTCAGTAGTGTTACCTCTAGAATATTTTGCTACTCAGCATGAGAAAATCAAGCTGAATGAGTTGTACTCAACTACATGGATGCTCAAGGAGCTCCCAGCTAATCTCAAGCATAAAAAAGAAGTCTGCAAGTGGTGGAAGCAAGGGCAGTTGAACCTGAAAGATACAGTCCAAGGAGGTTGAAGAAGGATGAGGAAAGTCATGATGCATGTGTGATTTAATCTAGTGAGGGATGGGAAGATCAGCAAGAACATAATTTTAAAAGCAATGACTCAGGTAAGAACCAGATGCCGTCTCGTTGCTCTTTATGACACGGTGTTCAGATTATACATGTCGGCTACCCACCAAAGGAGGCTGAGAAGGAAAGCTGAAACTTGAGAAACGATGCATGAAAAATCATGTCTGAATAACCCACAGAAGCACTGTAAACCAAGAATGTTGTTTCATTAAAATTTGTACTGTTGTTGATTGTTCTCCCCGACCAGTTATGCCACACAAAGAACTGCTTTTGGTTTTAATTGAAGACAGAAAAAAAAGTCCTATCATTCTTATTTATGAAAAATGACAAATCAAATGTATGTGAAGCTACTGATTGTGCAACTGCTTTTGAATGTGGGTGCCTATTAATATAATTATGAATTACCCAGGCAAACATTGAACACATATTTTTGTCGTGAAGCAAAAGCCGGTTTCTAGAATCATCAAGGTTGGAAAAGACCTTCAGAATCAAAACCAACGACTCCAAACGACTAAACCATCTCTAAGAACATCATGTCTGCCTGGTTTTTGAATACCTCCAGGGACGGTGCTGCCGCCACCATCCTGGGCACATTCTCAATGGGACTTGCAGGCTGCAAAGAAGGGTAACCAGGGATGGAGTGGAAGAAAAGAATGGATGAATCCAATCAGACTGAGGCACTGTAAATGCTTTCTAGACTTGATGCCATGTATACAACTCACAGAGAATGTGGAGTTTGCCTGTGTCAGGAAAGAAAATGCATCTTTTAGTGTGACAATACAGTCACGGCAAGGCAAATACACCTTCTCCTGCAGGGAGATCACAGGAAGGAAAATTAATTGTTAACTGCAAGAAGTAAATAAGAATGAGTTATTTGTTTTTATCTGTGGAGAAGCAGCAATATTTACTAGAGTTTTCCAGAACAGCAGGTGTATGTGCAGTGCAGAACAGAACAGAGAGGATCTTGGTGTCCTTGCTGGGAGAAGCAGTCATGCGTTAACTCCCTGCTGCTGCTTCTCAATAGCCAGCTGAAAGAAAAGTACCGGAAAGCAGGAGGTCACTTTTTGTCCAAAAATGCACAGATTTAATCTGGTTTATGTAGCAAATCAGAGTCAAATAGATGAAAGAGCTTTAGTCATTGTAGCCCAGAAAATGGAGTTCTGGAAGATAAAATCTGAAGAGAAAAGAGGATTAAAGCCAGTAGTTTCTTCAAGAAGAACATCTGGTCTGGCTAAATACACTGAGCAAAAACCAGCTCTTTAAAAAAGGCCACAAAATGGTCACAGAAGTAGAGTGTCCCTGGAAGCCAGCCAGTGAGGAAAATTGGGAGAGACAAAACCCGTCAGATCACCACTGCAGAGAAGACTCATAGAGTGCCAGGGCGGGTTGGTCACAGTGTAAATGCAATAACAAGGAGAAAAGCTGCTGCTGTGTTCTACCAAGCTGATGTGTGTAACTGTCAGCCAGGTGGTTGAGACTCCTCAGATGCACATCTCTACCAATAGATCCTGGGTAGTCATTCTGTTTTCAGACTGAGACATAGTCTGCTGAGAGCTGAGTAAAACCCCAGGGACTGCCTGAAGCTACTTACAGTCAATATATCTGCGGTCGGGGCAGCATGTTGTATATTGATCTGGGATCACATCACTCTGCATGTGTTACCTGTAGTTAGTGTCTCAAATGAGACAAGTCTGTAGCAGACAGTGGGATGGTGCACCTAAATCAAGATATCTTCAATACCAAAAGTAGGAAAGGGAAGACTGAAAGACACATGTATAACAAACTGGAGGTGCATGAGTGTGGCTACCACAGCTAACGCTGATGGTAGCATTAGCTGTAGAAGCATGGACTTCTACATGTGCTGTCTACCAGGCTTATTGCTGTCATGGGAGCGAAGTAGCAGATGTTTGTGTTAATTGAATAATGTGGAGATATCCTTTATCTCACCTGCCTGTGGTGCAGACACCACTTTAAAATGCCTGTTGAACAAACAGTGTAATTACTGTGTGTAAAGGTGTAAATGGGTGTAATTACTGATTCTGATGTTAATGCTCTGTTATCATAGCCAGGGCAGTATTGGTTGAGTTCCTTTTCCTATTAGAATTATTTTTCCCCTCCTGTTGCATTTTCAGATGAGGAGAATAAAGGCAAAATCTGCAACAAAGGCTTCAGAGCAGTCATACATCATTTGATCTAAGACACATAAGAGGAGAGGATGCTAGGGGAATCTTCTAGCAACCTTCCAGTGCATGGAAGGGGCCTATCAGAAGGTTGGGAGAGATCTGTTCACAGGGAACAGTAGGATAAGGAGGGATGTTTTAAAGCTAGAAAAAAGTAGATTTAGACTGGACATAAGGAAAAGGTTCTTAAATCTGAGGGTGGGGGATCCCTGGAACAGGCTGCCTGGAGAGGTGTTGAAGGCCCTATTCCTGGAGACATTCAAGGTCAGGCTGGATGGAAGCTCTGTGAAATCTATTCTAATCAGAGACGTCCCTGCCTGTTGCACTGGGGTTGGGTTAGGTGACCTTTAGAGGTCCCTTCCAGCCCAATACATTCTGTGATTCTATGATTCTGCTTCAGAAGATGGAGTGTCAAAATGTATGTTTTCTTGTCTGGAAATTAAATAGACGGCGGTTCCTACAGGAAGTTTTAGAGAAGTGGATTGACATCTCAGTATTAGTCATCTGCTTGATTAGCAGACAACTCTGTGACTTGAAGTTTGTTTAATCGTTGAGGACAGTGGAAAACAAGACCCTCATAGGGGGAACATCTGATATCTCATATAAGTTTTGCTGCTGTTGCTATTGTTGTTACTATGAAAATTGGACTGCAAAACTCAGCTTCTCCTTGAAGAATGACTTGGACAGTGGCATTATGCGTGTCTGTCTCCAGTGTTTGCGTTATGCAGTGCAACCACTCTGCAATGTTCTTGTAAAGAAAAGCAAGTAAAAATCCCACCCTTCCAGGCTCCGTGTAGGACATACTCTTTCCTTGCTGTGCCTCAGCAGTTGGAAATCTGCTGAATAATCCTGTTGGTTACCCAATAAGAAAGTAGAACTGCATCTGCTCTTTCATGTTGACATCAGCTCTGCAGGGCCGACTGGTGTAAGAATAATGAAAACATAGAATACTTGGTTTGGTGAACAATTATACATGAGCAATTGATTTATGAACAGATTAATGCTTGGAGTAGGTTGACGTTGCTGCTTTGAATAGACAGAGTTAGCTGTGTCTTGGCATTCCTTAGTACCTGCTTAATTATCTAGAAGAAATTTGCAGCACTTTTTCTTCTTCAAGAGGCTTTTAGCCTTATTTTACAGGACTTGATCGATAATTGTGGGAACAGAAGCTTTTCAGCCATCTCTGTGGATGGGAATTATCTTCCTGGACAGAAGACATAATATTGTTCATATGGCAGCATCCTCCTCCACCTGTGTTTCAATGGCAAGCCTAAATGTTCACTGTCTATACAAACTGTGAGT
Source organism: Upupa epops (assembly GCA_013397515.1). Taxonomy (NCBI): domain Eukaryota; kingdom Metazoa; phylum Chordata; class Aves; order Bucerotiformes; family Upupidae; genus Upupa; species Upupa epops. The sequence goes on from VZRI01008342.1 coordinate 81,790, forward strand.
CTGTTGTAAAGTAGTATTTTACCCAGGTAGAAAGTACGGGGCCTCCAATGCAATTTCTGGAACAATTAACACTGTTGCTGGTAGAGGCCTTTTTGATGTCATGGTAAATTTTAAAGTAGTCTTACTAAAGGGATTTTAGCAGTATTGTTTTTCTCATTCCAGAAGCTTAAAATAGTACTAATGCTTACAGATATTACTTAAAAATGATAAGATTTCTCTTGTTGACATTCAAACCAGAAGGATTCTTGGCTTCTGCATGATCTTGTAAGACTAGTTTTAACATTTTAAGCTCTGAGACCATGGTTAGATCTTCACACCAGTACAGAGGATGTTTGTTGTGAGCTTGGGAGACAGACATCTCAGGTATTTGTAAGAGACAAAGGAAAACCTAACACTTAGAAAAATCTGTTACTTGATGTACTAGCTGTAGGCAAGACCCTGATATGACCTATTTCTTGAAGAGACGAGGAGTCATGTTGTTATGAACAGACGTTATAACATGCGCCAGAGTAGCAAGTCTGTTTTACATACAGAAACAGCATGTTGAGGATGGAGAAGGAAGAGTAACGATTGTACTGTTGAGGTGCTAATGTCAGAATGTCACCACGGAAAACCGGTAAGCTCCTTATATTTCTGTATCTCCTGCAAATTCAGTATGGAACTGTAGCACATGGAGATAGTATGCAATATGTCTGCCTGGATTTACATTATAATTTAGTGATTCAGCAAGTTTAACCATTCAAAAACAACCACAAACTTGACATGTAAAACCTGCTTTTACAAAGAACAAGACTAGACAGACTGACAGATCCATCATTAGACGCTGAAGAACTAGCACCCAGAGTGCTGAATTCTCAGTTCTGTTAGGTGCAGCAGGTGTTGCAAGGTGTGCTGAATTTATTTGTAAGTCAGTTTAAAAGATTAAATACAGTGTCTGCTTCCCAGATGTAGGTTTGTTGCATAGTCTGGCAGAGAGAAAGGATGCACCGAGACAATTTTGATTTTATCTCCATTCCTCTTATCTGCAAGTGGAGTTTTGCTCCATTTAAACAGTAGTTTCCAGAACATCACCTTTTCCTCAGGATTAATAAGCTTCTTGAATGAACCACCAAATGTTTTCAAAAGGATAAGTAAATAAAACTCCTCTTGGTGATGAGAATCTGTCAGTCTGACAGATCGATGTGTAGGCAAGCTGGGGATTGTCCATGCTTCTATCCACCCTCTCTTGCTCTGTTTGCGGCTGAGCACTGCCTTCTCTCCCACTTGGTGCTCCTTTTCTGGTCTGTAAGGAAAGAGTGGGTTTAGGACATTTTAGTTGACACTTTAGTTGACACAACCAGATCACTGTAGGACCAAGGAAATGCAGTGGCACAGGGGAGGCAGCAGGAATTTCTGGCCAGGAGCAAGACCATCTTGGTGTGAAGTGAGGCACTGAAAAGGACTCTGAGATTGCCTGAAGGGATCCTGGAATCACAGCACCCTAATCCTAGGGAACTCTTCAAATCACCAACCTTATTACTAGACATGAAAGCATCCTATTAAAACCAAAGGGGAAAGCCCACTTGTTATTTGTTTTGCCTAACCCTTATTCTCTGTTTCTGTTTATCAAAAACAGGAAAGGGAGAGAGCTATCGTTTATGGGTAGTGATTATAAATACAGCAGTCTTGAAAACCAGCCAGTTTTTTTAAATCACAGAAGAATCCAAAATGTCTAAAGAACACTTATTCTTTTAAAATCAAATGAAAAAGGAAAAAAAAACCTAAATAAATGGGAATTTTTGAGCTGCATTTAGTAGGGATTGGTGGGTCAGGCTGTAAAGCAGCAGTAGAGCAGAACTCCCCTGCCACTCAGCAGTTCTTTTTAAGTACTGCTGCTAGAGACTCCAGGGCAGCCTGGAAAGACCAAAGGCTGGAGCAGCAGTTTAGAGCATGAGGGGAGAACAAATAGCATTATTTTTCTTTATATAGAAGGTTCCAAACCTCTTTTATCACTTTTTCTCTTAAACCATGATATCCTTGAAGGAGACATTTTCCCTTTACTGGTCTGTATAATCTGTGACTCTGGATGAATCTGGTTCTTCTCAAACAGTTGCTTAAGTTGAACATATATTCTACTGGGTTATAAATATCTGCTTCTTCCTTGTCTTCCTTCAAACTGGTGTTGGTGAACTACCCCTGGAAGTTACAGAGTTTAATTACTTGGACATATTTTGCTTGTGGAAGAGGGATAAGGAAATAAAAGTTATTCAGAAAGCAAAGCCACCTCCAGATAAAGCTCCTAGGCCCCGTAGAGGAAAAAGGTCTTGTACTGAGTTGATGTTGGGCACAGGGCTGTAATGAAACTGGCCTAAATCTCACTGAAACTAGGTGTAAAGTTTATGTGTCATGGATGGCACTTCACTCTCCCCATGTGATTGTCTTCTGTGGAGCTGCATGGATGTGGATGTTAGGAAGAAGTTCTTTAGCAGGAGGGTGGTTGAACACTGGAACAGGTTGCCTAGGGAGGCAATTGAGGGCTCATCCCTGGAGCTATTCAAGGTGAGGCTGGACAAGATTCTGGGCAACCTGATCTAGTTGAGGATGTCCCTCCTCACCGCAGTGGGATTGGACTAGATGATCTTTGGAAATCCCTTCCAACCCAGGCCATTCTGTGGTTTATGGAATGCCATGCACTTACTATGCTGATGAAAAATGCACTGGTATTAGGGGGCTTTATAAAGATGCAACTGGAGAATGATTACTCAAATCATGGCTTTGAAAGTGTTAAAGAAAATGAGTGAGGGAAGTCACCATCTGCAGGCAGCACACTGATACTCAAATTCCCACCCGTTTTGGGCTTCGTTCCCATCTGCTCCCTACACCGCAGTATTTAAACTCTGCTTCTTAGGCTGCTCAGATTTTATTTTCATACTCTCACTGTCAGGTAAGGTGCTGTCTTTTGTCTGAATTTACACTGCTTCAATATTTTATGTTGAATGCCTGAAAGAGAGGCTGGATAGACACCTTGGAAAATAGTTTTATGATTAAAAAAAGCTGCAGCCAGCCCTTGGCAAACTTCTGTGTCATTTTTATTGGCAGAACTGGAAGCTGTGTGAGTTTCTGTCCTGTGCCTTGGAAGCTGTGTAGACCTCTGGCTGCTGCTAACCACACTTCAGCCCTACTGCTTTTCTTTCAAGGACCTGCCTAGCAGACTTCTGTCTGATCATAAGCTCAGTCCAGTGTGATCCTTGTGAGAAGCACTGGTTAACATGATGATAGCAGAACCGTCAGGCTACGGAAGAGACTATTGGAAGCCAAAAAGTTAAAAGACAATGGTAGAAAAGTTCAGAACTAGGTGAAGACAACAACCTGAAAAGTTTGATCATGACAAAAAGAAGTTAGCTCACTAAGACCATGGAAAATTGTTGTAGCCAAGGGAAGGGTATCTGGGGTTATTTTACAAAGCTTCAGCACATTTTAACATTGCTTAAATGAAAGCATTTTGAATTCTTCCCTTAAGTAGTTTCATTTTGAGCAGACTTTGTTTATACTGAGAGTGAAAACAGCTTTAGGAAATAGAAAATGGAATAGTCTAAACATTTTTATGTTGTTAAACTTTCAATTGATACTGAGTTATTTAGAAGAATGAACTAGAATATTTTCTCTATTTGCTTTGGCAGACGAATGTCCATCATTTTTACAGCTCCATCTAGGACCTTGTCCTGCTGGCAGCTGCAGTGTGGTGCTGGCGAGTAGAAGTGATTTGGTCAGGAGCAGAGAACAGAAAGGGTTCATAGACGTTAGTAGACACAGATGTAAGTTTTCAAGTAAAAATTGATTTGCACAACATTGTCCAGAGGAAATTATTCAAGAGTTAAATGTATAGTTTTGTTTGGATTTCCAAATGCTGACTGCTACTTCTCTGTGAGACTCCTCTGGGCTTTTATTACCTTCACTTTCTGAGCATGGATTTGCTAACAACACAATTTGATGGTTTGGTCACCAAGAAGTATGTCAGACCAAATCCTTGCTTTATTTAGTGGGACATCATTGTTCTTCTTCCTTGTGAGAACTTCCAAGCTCTGATTTTAGCATCTATGTCACACAGCAAAAGTCTCTGTTGCAGGCAGAATGGACCTTGTGCCTGGCATGTTCATAGCTAGTTCCAGTGGACAGTGATCCTATTTATAGTATGGAATGGGGTCAAGGCAAGGCAGAAGCTTAAACAGAAACAACATAGTGATGTGATTCCTGGACTAGTGCCCTGGAAGTAGAAGCAGGTGGCTAGTGTTTAAATGAAATCAATGCAGTGCTTGGGCACTCAAGCACAAGGAATGGAGTATGAGAACCCAAAGTTTCTGTTACTGATTTGAAATAGGGGTTTCGTTTGTCTTGAAAATACTGTGGTTGGATTTTTCCTACAGATCAGCTGGAATTTTCTATGTCAGGTAAAAATGGACGTGCATTAAGTGCTTATGGTGACATAAAACTGGGCTCTGCAAAAGGTGAAAGAAAGGGCTGATGACCCAAGAAAGGTGTAGAGTAGCTGATCTTGCAGGGATAGGTTTAAGAAAATCAAGGTTGACCTTGAGTGGAATCTGCGGAGGGATGTGAAGAGCAACAAAGGCTTCTACAAGCACCTCAGCAGCAAAAAAGGAGACTGGATCCCACTGTGGTCCCTCTGTGATCCAACTCTAGTGCCTAAATGTAGTCCTGCTGCTGAATGAGTGAAGAATCCAGTGACAAATGACATAGGGAAGGCCAGAGTGCTAAGTGCTGCCTTTCCCCAGGTTTTGCTGGTAAGACTATCCTTCAAGAATCCCTGTCCCCCGGGGCCTGTGGAAAAGTCCTGTATCTTCTGTGCTGTCAATTCCTAATGCACTTGTAGGGCAGCATCTAAGATATCTCACGCTAAGTCTTTTTCCCTCCCCTTGTTGAAACATCAGCCTGTTCCAAACAGATCTAAATGTCAGCACTGCATGCGTGTTTCGATTTCCCTGACTTCTCCTAGCATGAGGGGCAAACTGGAAAAGGCCATCGGAGAGAGCAAGAACGTGTTTATTGCATGGGCACAGAGCGCAGCCAGGCAACAAGAAAACACAACTGATTGATCAGGCGTGGCACAAAACAATCTCTAAATGTTCTTCCCTCTGCTTTGAATCGGGGAAAGAAATTTGAAAAAGAAATGTGTAGAATATGCAGGATTTTTCACACGTGAAATTTTTGCCAGAGGAACAAGTCAGAAATAGGAGACACACAGGCAGAAACATAAATTAGGATTCAGATAACAGGATTGTGAGCTCTGACTAGAGCAGATTCTATGTCAGTGGAAAATGTTTCCAGTATATAAGCAACATATGAGGGAAGAGAAGGCAGTGTGTTATAACACCACCAGAAGCTGGTGTTATAACAAAACCACAACTTGGTTTGGGTCAAGAACTTGTTTTGGGTCAATCTTGTCAATAATTAAGGTGGAATTTGAATTATTGATTGTTATAGTATCACAGTAATGATGAGGCTGGAAAAGACCTTAAAGATCATCCAGTCCAACCCAAAACCAACCAAGGAAACCTAACATCTAGCTCATGCCACTCAGCACGTCATCCAGCCTAACCTTGAACACTGCCAGAGATGGTGACTCGACCACCTCTGTGGGCAGCCCGTTCCAAAACGGGATCACTCTTTCAGTGAAAAACCTTCTCCTAATGTCAAGTCTAATCCTCCCTCAATGGAGCTTAAGACTGTGACCCCTTGTCCTGTCTTCAGTGTCCAGGGAGAAAAGACCGACCCCTGCCTGACTCCAACCACCTTTCAGATAGTTGTAGACAGTGATAAGGTTACCCCGAGCCTCCTCTTTTCCAGGCTAAACAGACCCAGCTCCATCAGCCTCTCCTCATAAGGCTGACCTTCCAGCCCCTTTACCATTCTAGTTGTTCTTCTCTGGACTCGTTCCAGCCCCTCGACATCCTTCCTAAACTGAGGGGCCCAGAACTGAACACAGTACTCCAGGTGCGGTTTAACCAGTGCTGAATACAAGGGGAGGATAACCTCCCTTGCCTTGCTGGCCACGTGATTCTTGATGCAGACCAGTCCTGGGCACATTGCTGACTCATGCTAAGTTTATTGTCCACCAGTACCCCAAGTCTCTTTCCACCTGAGTACTCTCCAAGATCTCAATTCCCAGCCTATAGTTCTGCCTGGGGTTGTTAGAACCAAAATGCAGAACCCGAGCGTCCTCTTTGCATAAGAAGGCTTGGCCCATATGTGATAACAGTTTCATATTTTTTCCATTGCTGTGAAGAATAATGATGTTAATTATAAATTACATTCAATTTCTTGTTGCATTTGCTGGAACTCTTTTTAAACAGCCTCAGAATATACTATTGTAATGACAGTTTTTGTGCTCATTTGAAGTGAAGTAAGCTAAGGATGGTAATGGGCGATTAGTTCTATTAGGAATTACAAACAGAAGGGTTAATGGCAGGGTGGCTGGTACTAGATGAACTCTAAGGTCCCTTATAACCCAACACGTTCTCTGATTCTATTTATAGAAGCCTGTACTGGGTCAAGTCATAACTAGTATCTCATACCTCCTGTCTTCAGCCCACATTAGGTCTTCAGGAAAAGTGTAAGCATGAAAAGGTATTTCCTCAGAAAGCTTTCCCAGCTCTTTGAAACCCAGGAGATGAAGGCAATGTCTTGGATGGGGTTTTATCCAGATAGTTTTCAGCTGTTACTGTGGATTTGCAAGTGAGGTAATCACAGAAGCTGAACCACACCACTCACTTGAGCCATCTCGGAAAGAACAACCCCATGTTCCAGTATGGGTTGGGGACCAACCTGCTGGATAGCAGCTCAAGGGAAAAGGACTTGGGAGTACTGGTGGACAGTAGCATGGCCATGAGCCCGTGTGACATATTCTAGGTGGTCCTGCTCTGGCATGATGGTTGGACTAGATGATATTTTTTTGCTCACAGCAAGTAGTTAACAGATTTTTTTCATCTTGTTCCCGTTTGTACAAGTGCATGGTTCAGTTTGGAATTGAATTCCTTTATGTGGAGAACCTGCCTCCTAAAATAAACCCCATAATAGATGTTACTGTGGTGGGGACAGTGGGAGGGATGTGAAAGCATGCATTCTAAGTGTATTCAGGCTGTTACCAAGTCAGAATGGTTATCTGTGCTCTGCCTTGCCTCAAATTTGCATTATCCCCCCAGGATTCTTGATGTAGCAATCTCTCTTCATTAAAATAAGAACAACAGCCAAATGATTGAGATTCCTGCTTGGTTTATCTGCTGGGGAAAGCAGGCATTCTTTCAACATCTAGACATGACCAGCTACATCACTACTAGAAAAATAATGTTTGTAAGAAAACAACTGTCAGTTAGCACATCATCAACCATGATTCTGTATGTAATTTAGATTGAGATTAAATCCAGTTCTTGGACATGCATGATTCGTTTAGTGAGACAAGTTAGCATTCACTGATGCTGTGACTACTGTGCAATAGAAGTTGCTCATGTGAGCTCTGTGAGGAAGCATTTGATGAGCTAACAGGTCTGTTAGTTAAACTGTGATAGTTCAGTCAGCACTGAGTGAGTTAATCCCACTACAGATATGTTTGGAATAGAGGAATTCAGATTAAGTTGGTGAGTACAAAACTAATTCTTAATTGCCATTAGTCCAGTGCAGCAGTTTGTTGGCAGTAGATTTAGCACAGGGGTAGAAGAAAGATGAGGAAAACCAGCAAAGCCTAATAAAATTCATTGTCTTCCCCTTCCTATTTTAGACTTCTGGTGTGAGAGTTTTCTTTTACATTAATTTTATTTTAAGGGATCTCATATTCTGTTAAGAGAACTATGCTTTGGGTGTTCTCCACATCTCTACAGTCTAGACTTTGTGGGCTTAACCAGAATTACTTCTCACAGAGCTACTTTGAAAATAATTGTGGATTTTAAAAAAGTGACACTGGCTATGCATGTTGTTTGGAAAAGGAAAAGAGGAAGGAGGAAGGAAACTCAAAAAGGAGGTGATCATAGGGGTGACCATAGCCCCCTGGTTCCCCATCCTGTGCACTGCTGGGGAGGTAAAGGGGTCTAAAGTGAAGGCATGAGGTCGATACTGTGAGAAGTGGTGATCAGGGGGAAGTGATTTAGATTTGCTTTGTTTCTCCTCATAGAATCATTTAGAATCATTGAGGTTGGAAGAGACCTCCAGATCATGAGCAACCTGGTCTAGTGGGGAGTGTCTCTGCTCATGGTAGGGGGGTTGGAACTAAATGACGTTGAAAGTCCTGTCCAACCTCAACCATTCTATGAATCAGTGACTTAAATTCAACTCTATTTTAAATTGGCAACAGAATGAATTTATTAGAAACATGGTTCTAGCATGATTCCTAGAACGTGCTAGCATGGTGTAAATATTCACATGCTCTCAGTTCTGGCCTGCCTTCCCTCAGCTTTCTTCAGTAACTCACAGATTAGAATGAATATTAACAGTATCTGAGTTCACAGCACCACAGTCGACACAGATGTATCCAGATAAGGTGGATAAACATTGCTAGAAACTATCTAGTGCTGTTCCTGTGGAAGTGGCTAGAGAAGAATGCGTTATTTTAATCCATTTCAAAAATGCGATGGGCTTTGTCCTTGAAAACATCTGTCAGTGAGACAGGTTACTGATGGGAAATTCCTCTTTTGCTTGAGGAATTTATGTAGTTTCTGTCACAGATAACATCCAGGTCACAAGGATGTCCCTACCCAGGTTTTCAAAAGGAGGGTCATTCAGCTTCCCGTGCCACACGTAACAAGAAAGATTGGCAGACATGCCTGCTCCTCTTTAGTAGGACAATTTGTGTGTTGTAAAGCTGAAGTGGGAGGTACTCATCTCTTTCCTTGGACAGAGATCCTGGTCCTGCAGGTAACTTCAGGTAGAGCCTTTTTCTCTACTTTAATATGCCAGCTACTGTAAGAGTCTGTGTGCTGGAAAACAGTTGAAAATTCAGGATTAAAGTGTACTTCAAGGGAATTTATCACAGGAAAGATTTCTTGGCTTCTGTCTGACCTGAGAAGATAACAGTCTTGATTGTATTACAATTTTCCTTTAAATATGTGTGTTCCTTATTCTTTAAATCTCTGTCCTGTCTTTCCCCACTGCAACTCTTCATGATTTGTAATCATTCTGTTTTCAGAGTGGAAGAAGCATGATTGCAGGTGCAAGTTTTCCCATGAGTACTGGGGACTCAGTGAGTTGTGTTGTGTTCCTTGAGTTTGGGTACAAGAATTGGGTTGTCTCAAAAGGCATGGAAATATTTCAGTAGGTGTTTTCCATGGAGAACAAACCCACTGCAAGGAGATCTCACTGAATGTGCCAGACTGACAGAGACTGACTGAATGTCACTCTTAAAATCTCATGTCTTTCAAAGGACAAGAATTTTGATTTGACTGCTGTTGCTGCCTCAAGATTCTCCAGTCTGCATCTCACTGGGTATTGTGGAAAAATGCCAAGCAAATGTCTGTGCCATTGAAGTGTTTTAAAACTAGAACATTTTCCTCCTTGCTCATTAAGGTAGATACACATCCAGTCTTGTTTGTTCTATGAAGTACTTTTTTAAAATCAAAATTAAAGATTATCCTTTATTTTTTTCACTTAAGAATACTGAGACTTCTTTGTTGTTACACACATTGCATTTAGAAAATTCATTTGTAGTTCTTTGAGCTTTCTGATTTTGCAGCTTTTCAGAGGTGCACTCAGAGCAGCTAGTCTAAGTTTCAAACCCACTTCACTATTCACAGGGTAGTAAGAGCTATAAATGAATGGACTTGGGTCTAATTCTAAAGTTTTTCAGTCCTTCAGGCATATGCTGAGGGGGATTTCCTACTAGAAGCTCTGGGCAAGAGCTATCCCATTTCTACAGTGGATATTGAGGATGTTTGCAATTTCTAGCCTTTCTTCTGCTTAGACAAAACTCCCTTTGATTTTCGAGTGTTTTGCTATAGTAAAAGCTCTGGGATTTGGAACACTGACTTCAAAGGACTCACTTCAGCAGAAATAGCACAGGAGACTTAGACTTTTAAAGAAATAATTCCTAATAATAGAGAAGGTCTTTTGTTACTTGTAAGGCTAAACTGTTACCCAGTATAAACCATTGTCAAAAAGCTAAGAGCTATAACATACCCATTGGGGGCAAATTGTCAGTAAGGTACTATTTGGTGGGGGAAAGTGATATCTGCGCAAAGAAATAGGAGCCCCATGGCTGCATAGAAATGTTTTGTTCGCAGTAGAACTGGGCATGCTCTTGAGTGAGGTTTATTTCTGATTTTTTCATAGCTACCTCCACAGAGCTTTCAGCTTCTGGGAGAAAAATCATAGGCTTGTAGTACAATACTGTTCTTCCAGAGTACCATCAATGGGGCTTCTAACCCAAGAAAAATGGAAAAGAGACTACTAGAGGAGGAGGAGAACATCACGTAGTGATGACATCATATGTTTCAGATATAAATTTCTTCAACTGGACTTTCTGTGTGAGTTCATTGCTAAAATTTCTACCTGTCACGGACATTTAGGAATGCTTTCTCAACACTTAATGGTGTTGAGTGTAAAAGCTGAGTTGAGCTTCCTGTGAGTGTCACATGTGTACTGGCATATGTGATCGGGGGAGGGAAGTAGGAAGGGTAAAGTTGGAGATAAATTGTTACGATCTGGTGGTGGTGATGACTGTTCCGGTGTGTGTCTGCTTTTCCAAGACTCCTTGTCATCGTGAAATGAGCTAAACCCTTTTATATAGAACAGGGTGTGTTTTCTCTCTAAGCAGCTGTTCTTTTGTCTCTGCAAAAATGGCCAGTCACAACTTAATTGGATCTGAATGTTTTAGAAGTGACATGCTGGTTTCATGTAGGTAATGCTAGGTTGCCCCATGCCCATGACCTCCACTAGTTAGTAGCTCAAATGATGGTTAGCACATATTCTGAAGGTGAAAAACTCGATGCGTCACTTACGTTACTCCAGACAATTCACTTGGGGACAAAATGAGGAAAATGAATGAATGTTCCAGATTTTTCATAGCCTCACTGTTATCTCAATTTTCATCATGAAATTGTGGGTTATAAATGCATCACGGGTCAACTTGTTCATGCTGCTGCTTCTGCTGCAACTGAAGTACATGATATTGTCTGGGAGACTTTTTCGTATTCTGAGCAGGTACTCTCCTTAATCCTGATGCTTCTGTTTGCCTTTCTCATCCCTGATCACTGTATAATGTAGCAGCCACACTCCAATGATTTGCTGCTAGCTCCAGGTTCAGGTTTCCTGTTTTAATAAGCATCTTTGTGTTTAATGAGAATTTTTATCAGTCTGCTGCTCTGTTTTTGCCTGTCTCCACAGCTCACAACGTTATCTCAGTGCTGATGACACTCATTTATGTGCCTCTTGGCTTTTTATTCCTCTCCAAATTTTTACTGTTTCATCTCTCAGATTATTTTAGTGTTTGTTGAATTAAATCAAACTATTTTCAAGCAAGTGGAACCAAAAAAGTGTTTCCCTTTCTGTGAGAGAAGTGTGAGTTGTGCAGCCATCACCCCTGTTGCCAAGTCCTTGGAAATCTGACAATGTTTTATAAAATGTCTTTATAAATATCTTTAATAAATATATCAAATAATTGTGTCTTATCCTTAAATGGAAAGAGGAAAACCCAGTCTTGATTTACTCAACTGGCCAATTCATTTAACTAGAAAAGTGTAAAAGATTTCATGTTTGCGTCTCTCCTGTTGAACCATGTGTTTCTTCATTGGCTCTTCTGCACAAACTGGTGAGGTCTTATTTCTTCCACTGCTAGCATTATACTTGCTCTCTGCTTTCATCTTTCTGAAATCTTCTTACCTTGATTTAGGTCACATACTTTAGGGAAAAAACATATATTAAAGTTTCTTCAGCAATTTTTGTCTCTCTGCTGCCTTGTCAGGTGCTATTTTCAAGCTCTTAACAATATTTTTGTTATTCTAAATATACATTATTGTAAAGTCAGCATAGTGTTTTATCTGAATGATGGGTGGGTATTGCCATTGCTAGAATCAAGCCTGCAATTGCCAAAACCTAATGCCAAAACTATTTCAGTAAATATGTAAACAAGAATGGAAATGATGGTAAAATTATTATTAAAATTGTTATTCTGTTCCTAGTGAGACATTGTGTAAAGGATTATGTACATACAGATAGAAATACAAAGGTTTCTTTTCCAGTATTACTTAGAAGGTGTTATAAATATCATCCTCCACCATATCTCTCAGGCTCATCTGCTTTGTGAGCTTATCTGTGGAAGCTATTTATCTCTGGAAGCTATAATACAGCTGACTTTGACATCTCAGGGGCAGGATACAGATACAGTATGTTGGCTGCGATGCTCTGAAATTGTTTCAGGAAGAGTTTTGATTTTTACAGGGTCTTTGGAGGTGCTTTATTTTCCTTCATGGTCAGAGGCTGAAAAGGCTGATTGCTGGTCTACTTCTTTAGTGTGGCATCCCACACAAACATGGCTGTCTTGAACAGCAAGTCAGTGAGGGGCAAGATGGCCCATATTCTGGTTCTGCCTCCTGCTTCCCATATCTATGTCTCTTAGCAGAAATGAGTAGCTGTAGAGGAAAGTAAACTTCTCTGCACAGGGCTCAAACACGCATCTTATGGCACTGTGGTCCTACTTACTCTATTATTAAACCGAATTGCTTTAAAGCTCAAGTGTGTTAACACAGATGCTAAATCCACGTATTGTTTATTCAATACATTAAATTTACTGTATGGAGTATGACTGCAGAATGTGCATTAAAAATACAACATGAAATCTCATTCCTACCTGCTGAATGGCTGCCAGGTTTGGGAACAGGAGAGCATTCTGTTGTTTTACCACTTCAGCATAATCCTGCATTCAATCTTTAAATGGTAACAGCCTCACAAATGCATATTGGAACGTTCAAAACCTTGAAAGTCACAGTTCAACAGTTTTGGTCTTTTCGAGGAACTTCCTGGGAGCCGAATTAAAAACCCTAATTATGACCTTAGGTGTTGAGTTGCTAACTTTGAGGTTTGGAACAGAATTTTCCTCTATAGACCTGATTCTTGGGTATAAACCAAATAGGAAATTATATTTGCAGAAAACACATTGGAGAATGGAGAGGTGGATGTGTAGGTGGTGTTTGTGTGAGGCTTCAGTCTTGTACAGTCTTGTGTCATTAAAGTCAATGGAGTAGTCCAACACTAAGAGTTTATGCATCTTTGAAACTATCCATTCTTCTCTTACATGCTTAATTAGTTCTCTCAATGTTGTCGCACTAATTCTGATAATTTTCAACTATTTATTTGCATAGGCAATAAAAGCTAATTAAAACTTTGGTTATCTCATGAATTGGCAAGGTATGTTCTTCTCACTTTACATACTTCTTCAGTCTGTGAAAAAATATTTAAAGTAAAATTACGTTGATATCAACTCCTTGAAGCTGTATAAAGCTTCATTTCGTATTTCAACCAAGAAATATATGTCTAACAAGAGATCTCAGTTCTTATTGATTTCCAAAGCTTGGGAAACTTGAGCAAGATGTAATGTTTATTTTCATGTATTTCACACTGCTCACTTTGTAAGAAACTATCGTTTCCTACCTGGGGATGAACAGTAAAATCTGGTTGTGAACAAATAAAAGCACACTCACTGGTTTTCCCAGAAGAATTGGCTGTTGCATATAGTAACTGGTGTTGAGATACTGCATTGACTGTAACAAATTAATAACATTGTCCTTACAGTGTTGGGCTTCTTGTATGAGCTGCTGGCCTGTCCTTCCTATGAAAGCCAAACAGGGATGCCTTTAGTCCTCTGGAACCAGCTCTTCCTCTTTTGTTAAGCCAAGAGGAAGGGAAGTTAAAGGGAAGGCCCTTTTTAATGTTTTACTCTAGTTTTTCCCCAGAGAGGTTGATCACTCTTGAAAGTTTGTCAGGAGCCTATTGACAAGATAGGCAGCTCCAGCAGTAATATAATAGGTGCAAGGACCAGAGGTCGCCACTCTATGGAAAGCAAGGAAAATGGTTCCTCTGATGTATAGAGGGGTATAAATCTTTCTTAAGTGGTTTTACATATTTAAGCAAGGATGTCATTAGACCTTCAAATTTCTGGTAACCATCAAGACCACCACTAACTCTGTGGCTGCTAATTTGCTGCTAATGTCTTGATGTTATACTTCTCTGTGACTCGTTTTGCATTTATGATCCTGACGCTTTCTTTATGGCCTCTTTAAGCTCAGCTTTTGGGCTGCAGCATACCATAGGTGTTCAGTGAGAGGTAATTAGGCAGGCTGCAAGGCACCCTGTCAAACAAGCCACAACATTTTGAAGCCATTCCATTCCATTGCTGGACTGATGTGAACAAGAAGGTAATACTACTTGTGTTTGTTGACATATTTAATAACGGGTGTTAGTATTGTACTAAAACTACTCGGAGCATTGATTAAATACATGGTAGAAGAGATGAAAGCAAGCAGATAATGAGGAAGGAAAAAGGAGATATTATGTAGTTGTTAATTTTTGGCATTGTGTAATTAAACCATCTTCTTTAATGTTATCTTTGCCAGTATCTAATTAGCAGAGCCATCTGCCTAAGAAGTGCTGGACCATCTGTCTGCAATAGTGTTCTGTTCATTTTCTGGTTCTTGACTAATTAACTTCTTTCTCTGTAAAATGTAATAGTACATTCTACACTTCAAAGAAGTTAATACATCAAAATGCATGTGAATGTGTGCCTGTGTACACATGCACCTCTTACAGACATCTGGGCAGCTATGGGAGCACAGTTCTTCCAGGAGATCTGGCAGTACTCACAGTGCATGTGTGCAGACTGCACTGTTGGTGAAAGCCACATGGGTTTTGTTGACCTCTAAGTACACCTCACTTAAGACATTCTAAATGTCCAATCCTTGATTGTGTTAAAAGTTACTGTCTGTATTTACTGAATAAAGTTATCATTGTAGAATGGGGCCATATTAATTGGTAATTTTCCATTTTTCTGGAAAATCACTGAATAATTTTGACTGGAGGGGACCTGCAGTTGTCTTTCCAGGAGGACTGGCTTTGCTGCTGCGTGTTGGACATGAAAAGAACCTTTCCACAGTTATTTCCTAAGTGGCAGGGACACATGAACATTATTCCCTGCTTCTGCACTTTCTGCAATTCTCATTTTGTCTTACTCTAAGGTATTTGGATAAATCAATTTCCATTGGAGTGTTTCTTTCCATTTGCTTTGGAGCTGATTTCTTTGTATTTATTTAGTTTGCCTGCTGAAGAGACAATAGTTTATCTTGTAAGCACATCTCTTTTTCATTGAAACAGAGGGGTTGTTGAAATATATGTTTGTGCTAGAGAATGTGATTCATTTTAATACTCTTCTGTAATTTGTAACTTAACATTGATGTGTGTTGGATCTGCATTTCAGAGATAATAGTTCCGTTATATAGCTTCAGTTGGAATTTGTTTCTACTCGAGATGAAATTTCTCTCCTCCCACTACCCCCAGAAAGGCCAAGAGGGGTGGAATCTAGAGTTTTTTAAGCACTTTACCAACATGAATGAAGTTATGTTTATAACATGGGTAAAGTTGTTTGCAATTGAGCTCTTGCAAAAAGATGCCTGCCATCTGTTTGAAAGTTAAGCTCGAGCTTAAGAGTTAAGCATGCACTGAAGCCATGCTTCTGATCAGTCATATAGTTTTGACATAAAATCAGGAGTTTTGTAGTTTGAGTTTTTATTTTAACTGAAGAAAACAATAGCTGTTCAAAAGCAAACTGTAACTTCTTCATCAGACCAGGCTAGGTCACGTTCAAGTTGTTCTCAGTCTTTAAAGTTGACCACAGGGCTCAAAATCTCACCACAGACATTTTGCACTATTTTACTAGTGACTGTTAGATAATTAAAATTTATTTATGTCTGCTAGAATCTAGAATGTAGTTATGCTGAAGATTAGGAAATCAGAATCAAACTCGGGCAGACTAGTCCTTGTGAGATGAAACCTTGTGATTGTGGCTATTTCTCCCGTAGCATTAGGTACAGTGAATCACAGTGATGATCCAAGCTTCACTTCAGATTAAGATGCTGAAAAACCACAGCAAAACTGTATTTCTAAGGAGAAGGATAAGTTGACCGACAGATAACCAGCAATATGCCTGAGCATGTAACTCAAGCATGGGCTTGGATAGCTCTGAGGTTCATATTTCTGTGTGCACTGCGTTTATAACTCTTTTCTGTTGGTTCCAGGCAGTGGAATGGCAATGTGACGAAGCTACTAAAAGAGCGTGTTACAGTAAAGGCAAGTCAAAGGTAAGTGTACAACAGCTGCTCTACTTTAATGAAATTCATATATTAATAGCAGGTGTAGTTCCCTCTATAAATCTCTACCTTATACACTTTTACTGTCTCCCTTTCCAAAGTTGTAAGAAAGGAGTCAGATGTATAAGCAAAGGAATGAAAACCAATATAGGGGTGTGGGGTGAGAGGTAACAGTCACATGGTTCTTTGCTGAAATGATCAAGAACTTCATTTTCCAAGAATTTACTGGTTTGACTCTAAACCGTTTCATATGTAATGGGCTGTATTCTCATTCCATTTTCAGTGCTGTAAATCCCAGATAGCTGTTAATTACTTTGTGAAATCCTCACTTTATTTCCCTATGTATTAGATAAAATTTTAGGAACATTTCTATTTCAAATCTACTGGTAGTGTGAAGAAAATGATATGAAATTCACTAACTTTGTAGACATGGGGCATTTTTAATATTGGAAACTGATGCTTTATTTGGCCAACTCCAATTTCTTGAATTCAGCACTGCTGAGGGTGATGCTGAGATGTATTTATGCTGCATTCTTTAATGGATGTCCTAAGCTGAAGCTAGTTATCACATTAGTTATGAAAACAGTTAGAAATGCGTGTTGTCTAAGTCTCTAATTACTATATCATTAAAGTTAATGAGTTAAAACATAAATGGAAAGCACATCAAGTGTGATAACTACAGAAGAGCCACTTGCTTTCAGACCCCCGTTTGGTGTAATGTGTCACCATATGGTATTGATGTGCAAAACTCAAGACACATCTAAGCTTCCCAAATGCATTCCAAATGCTTCTGCCATCTCATGGGAGAGGAGTTTCTTCTGCATAGTCACCTGATCACTGACCTAACTCCTCCCGTTAAAATGTTCATTCTCAAGCAACGCTGGAGTGTACACTGTCCATTTCTTTTGGTTATTAAAGAGGAGCAATGGCCTCACTTGAGAAGCAGGGCCATGCTGCAGGATTTGCCAGGTATATTCAAGGTATAAATAGCCTGAGGAAAGAAATGGGTTCAGTTTTACTTCAGTATCTCTGTCTTGAGCAGGAAAACTCTGGTGACTTAAGGTACATGCAAAGGCTTTAATGGCAGAGATAGCGTCAAGCAGTGTTTTTATCAGCAATCTTACTTGTTAGTTTGTGGCTAGAAAAGAAAGAACTTTTGGGGTCTCTTACTTTCAGCATATGTTTCATATAATAAATTTCTCCCTGGAAAATGTATTCTTCTTCATGTAATACATCCCTGAAGCCTTCATCCCTAGTTCTCTGATGACAATATTTTGAAGTAAGAGAGTTGCTGAAGTGACAGTAGAGTATATCCTGTTGCTTTCCTTGATCAAGGTGCACACACAGTAGAAACTGTCACAGTGGGACTAACTGCATAACCAAAAGTTTGCATCTGTTGTACAGTGACTTTCCAAGTCTAAAACTGTGACAATAACATTCAGCTTGTCTGACAGTGTAGATCTGGTGTTGAGATACATGGTTTAGTGGGCATGGAGGTGTTGAGTTGGCGATTGGACTTGATGATCTTGGAGGTCTTTTCCAACCTTAGTAAATCTTCTCAAGGTCATCTGGTGACAGGACAAGAGGTAATGGGTGCAAGCTGGAACAGAAGAGGTTCCATATCAATATCTGAAGGAACTTCTTCACAGTGAGGGTAACGCAGCAGTGGAACAGGCTGCCCAGGGGGGTTGTGAAGTCTCCTTCTCTGGAGATGCTCAAAACCCTCCTGACCATGTTCCTATGTGACTTGGTCTAGGTGATCCTGCTGTGGCAGGAGGATTTGACTAGATAATCTTTTGAGGTCCCTTCCAATCCCTAATGAGTACGATTTTAAAGTTACAGTGCAGTGACTGGGATCTAAGATGGTGAATGAATAATACTGAATTTGAGACTAGTAGCGCATGTTTGAATGTTGTGTTTAAGATATTGTGTTTAGGATAAAAACCACATTCAGCTCAACAGTGCAAAAGCATATGCTACTGTGTGGTAATTTTTCAAGAATACTCATCACTGGTGAATTGCATTTAGGAATGGACCTTAGTGTAGTATGCACACACAAAATTTCATTTCTGCTCATCACATTCTTTGTAAGAAGCTTATGATTAGGAGTTCCACTGTCAGGTTAGATTAATGTATATCACAGTAATGATGAGGCTGGAAAAGACCTTAAAGATCATCCAGTCCAACCTAAAACCAACCAAGTAAACGTAAACATCTAACATGTAGATCATGCCACTCAGCACCTCATCCAGCCTAACCTTGAACACAGCCAGAGATGGTGACTCGACCACCTCTGTGGGCAGCCCGTTCCAAAACCAGATCACTCTTTCAGTAAAAAACCTTCTCCTAATGTCAAGTTTAAACCTTCCCCGATGGAGCTTAAGACTGTGACCCCTTGTCCTGTCTCCAGTGTCCAGGGAGAAAAGACTGACCTCCACCTGACCATAACCACCTTTTTGGTAGTTATAGACAGCAATAAGGTCACCCTGAGCCTCCTCTTTTCCAGCTCCATCAGCCTCTCCTCGTAGGGCTGACCTTCCAGCCCCTTTACCATTCTAGTTGCCCTTCTCTGGACCCATTCCAGCTCCTCAAATCATTCCTAAACTGAGGGTCCCAGAACTGAACACAATACTCCAGGTGCGGTCTAACCAGTGCTGAATACAGGGGGAGGATAAACTCCCTCTCCCTGCTGGCCACACCATTCCTGATACAGACCAGGATGCCATTAACTCTTCTGGCTTCCTGGGCACATTGCTGACTCATGCTAAGTTTGCTGTCCACTAGTACCCCCAAGTTTGTTTCTACCTGAGTACTCTCCAAGAACTCCATTCCCAGCCTAGAGTTCTGCCTGGGGTTGTTATAACCAAAATGCAGAACAAACACTTAGACTTGTTAAAACTCATCCTATTAGAGTCTGCCCATCTCTCCAGTCTGTCCAGGTCCCTTTGCAGAGCCCTCCTACCCTCCAACAGGATGGACACAGGCTCCAAGCTTGGTGTCATCCGCAAGTTTGCTCATGATGGATTCCAACCCATCATCAGTATCATCAATGAATATGTCAAACAGGACCGGACCTAATACTGAACCCTGGGGGACACCACTAGTAACAGGTTGCCAACTAGATGCGACACCATTAACCGCCACTCTCTGGGCTCGTCCATCCAACCAGTTCCTGACCCAGCACAGTACATTCCTGTCAAAGCTGCCATCTTAGCCAGGAGTATATCACGGGAGACCGTGTCGAATGCCTTACTGAAATCTAGGTAAACCATGTCCACAGCCTTCCTCTCATCGACCAGTCTAGTCACTTGATCATAAAAGGAGATCAGGTTAGTCAGGCAAGACCTACCCTGCCCAAACCTATGTTGACTGGGCTTAATCTCTTGGCCATCACTCAGTTGTTGCATGATAGCACTCAGCACTAACCATTCCATAACTCTGCCCAGAACTGAGGTGAGGCTAACAGGTCTACGGTTACCTGGATCATCCTTCCGACCCTTCTTGTGTATGGGGGTCACATTCACCAACTTCCAATCATCCAGGACCTCACCTATGAATATGCCATTCTAATAATGACCTCTGCGATTGCTTCTTAGTATTATCATTAGATGGATAAAGATTTAGTGTTTCATTTATAGCTGCAGCCTTGTTCCTCACAAGTAGAATCCTTATATTTCATTACTTTTGAAGTTAGTCCTGGGAGAAAGTAGTTCATTTCTTAGTGTTGTCACAGGGATTTATCTTTTTTTAGGGGTGTGCAGACTTTGTGGCCTAAAGGCTTCATGTAGAAGTGGTTGGAAAATGCAGAGGTACTGACTGAGGCCACCTACCCAAATGGAATAACTCCTGTCATTTTGAACTGTTCATGGATCTTTTATTATCGCTGCTGTGACTGAAGTTAAAATCAAAGTTAAAGTTGAGGGCCAGAGAAAGGACAGTCAAATTACTTTTGTCTTGTATTGCCTTTTGACCAAGGCCAAAAGAACGTCACTTGTCTGTACAAGGAGAACGTGTACAGTCCCAGTCACAGCTGAGAACCCTTACCTTCAGGAAACAGAACTATCAGGCCAGGTGGAATTCACTCCAGTGCCACAGTGAATTGACCCTCTTAAAAAGAAATCCACCGGGAGACAGAATTCCAGTTACAGTTGTCAGAAAGATGGTTTGCCTGCTTGCTGTATAAATAGATCCAATCCAAGCTGGAAGGTTTCTGAGGGTTGCATTTCAATAATGTTTCTCTGGGTGTCTTCAGATTTGAGGGCAGACACGTGTGTCAGAAGGCGTGAGACAGGAAACACTGGAGACAAAACACACAAGACCAGCCCAGAGTGTGGCCTGGGAGAGATAGAGAGCCTGCTGTGGGTCAGCTATTCGTTCAATTCCTGGCTTCTCTTAAGCTCTGCTGCTCACAGGGTAGCGTGGTGCAGGTGGCAAAAGTAAAGGTCAGTTGGCCAATGGTGCCCTGCAGCCAGAGCCCAGCTTTGAACCCTGAAGCCACTCAGTGATTTTGAGATAATGGTCAGTTAAACACAACTCTTCTTTTGCTGCTGTTCTTGAGCAAGAAGTTGCAGAGAATTTTTGCCTCTAGCTGTTAGCAGTGGTTGTTGTTCTGAGGTGTCCGTTTTAGGGACAGTCTGTCACATTTGACAGTGTAATGCAGGCTTGACTTTTGAAGGCTGTTGTTTGTTACTGAGGCTTCAGACATTTATCCACCAATTTCAAGTGTTGCTTAAAATAACCAGAGCCTCCCAGGAATCAGCCAGACAAAATGATGGCCCTGTGGCCAGCATGTGTTAGCATTTAGAAGTCTAAATCACCACAAGTGGTTAAGAGAATAAATTTGGCCATTCAGACTGGCACTTGTGGTAGGGACTGTTATAAAGAGAAACTATAAATACACATGGTAAATATACCATGAGAGATTAAATAAACCAAAGAGAGATTAAAAAAAAAAGCCTATAATTGAAGTAAAGTCTCTTATCGCTTGCGTGTTTATGATTCTCTTGATTCTGTTTCTGTGTGTTTGTACCACAACTTTCAATAAAAGCACTAAAAAATTAAACACAAGGGTGTTTACAGTGCTAACCTATACGGGAAACACTGCTGCCTGTGGAGAACCATATGCAGCCAGATTGTCCTCAAACTGCCAAGCTGATCTTAAACTGCAGTAGCAAACTAGCTTCCTTGACTGCTCACTCATAGGTTCTTAGAATGTATTGGGCTGTAAGGGATGTCTTAAGGTCATCTGGTCCAACCACACTTACAACAAGTAGGGTCATCTCTAACTAGAATAGATTGCTCAGAGCAATGACCTGGAGCCTGACCTTGAATGGCTCCAGGGATGGGGCCACCAGCACCATCTCTCTAGGCAGCCTGTTCAGGGACCCAGCACTGTCAAATTCAAGAACTTTTTCCTTGTATCTAGCCTAAATCTACTCTTTTCCAGCTTCAAACCATGACCCCTCATCCTCTCATTCCCTGCTTTAGTGATAGGCCCCTTTCAGACAGTCCCCCCCAGAATCTTCTCTTCTTGGGGCTGAACCACTGCAGCCCTCATAGCCTGCAAATATTTCTGTTAGTTGCTTTTTTTTTCAACAAGGTGTGCTGATGTGAGGGTAGAGAGTGCCTGATTATTGAATTTCTCCCTTTCATAGGTATTTTGTAGGAGTATAAGTAAGTATGTGGCATAGAGGTGAAGATGAAAGGGAGAGTAAGACCGCTTTAAAGGTGGCCATCCAACCTACCACCACTGTCTAAACTAAAACCCCTTTGGTTTTGAAGTCCTTTGCATTCACCTATGCTAACTTCTACAACACACATGGGTTTTATGCACCTCTGAAAAGCTACTCCAGAGCTAGAAATTTGAAGACTTAAGATGACTGAAGTCCTTTTTCAGTGTATTTTTGGGTGGTGCTTTACTCATGACTAATGTTTTGGTTTTTCTCATTGCTTTACTGTGTTTTTGCTCTACAAAGAGAACAGCCAGTTGTAAAAACTGTTCACAAAGTTATGATCTGATTCTATTCAACAAAAATTTGATGTGAGATACCTTACTTGCCCTGTCACAGAGTGGATTGTTTTGGATTTGGCACAGGACTTGGGAACATTAAAGAGAAGAATCTTGTGAATTGCAAGAATGTCAAGAGTTTAAAAAAACTGACATTTTTGAACAGAAAGAGTGGGAGATCAGTGTGCAAGTAATCTGGCAGTGGCACTTTTTCAGAGAGCTCTGGAATATGAAGAGGAGAGGTTGGATGGGATTTAATGTCAGTACCCACTATTTTTCCTACACTTACATTCCCTGGCTTGCTCCAAAGGGTATGATGGAAACAGTCTGAAGAATACATTACTGTCTTACAATGTTATACAAACCTTCCTGAGTGCCGTTCTCTCTCACGCACACATACAAAATGCCTTTTTTCTTTTCTTTTGTAGTTAAAAATACCCTACAATGGCCTCAAAGTGAAATAAGCTCTTCTTTAAAGGCTCCTTACACTGCCCAGCTCTGTTACATGACTGCATGTTTGCTTCTGTTTGGTTGGAAGAATATTGATGTTGATAAGTTCAAGATAAAGATGTAACTTTAGCCAGTGGGAATCAAATCTTAATTCTAAGATCGTTGACACTTTCCCTTAAAGGCTCAAAGTGAAGCATTTACATGAGAGACTAACACAAATGTCATTTTGGGGAGTATTTCTTGAAAGAAGTGGGGTTTTTCTCTGGGATTTTATGAGGCAGGGTGGTTTGGGTTTTTTTTAAGATTGATTTTGTAGGAGGAAAACTATAGACAATAAAATCTGAGGGTTTTCTCAGACATCTTTTTTTGCCCATCTTCTTTGCAGTCTGTTTTTTGCCTGATGATTTTATTCAGGATTATATTTCTTGGCTTCCAGGGTGAGAGTCTATTTTCAAGCTAAAGAAGCAATGCATTTAGTTTAACTGCGGGTCATGTAAAGCAACTTGCATACCATTACTTTCACATGGATTTACTTACAGGATTCTACTTAGAATTGTGTAACTGTAATTTCACAAGAGTTTTTTTTAATATTTACATTATATTACCTTGTGGAAAAACGCTTGAGAGCATTTAAAGGGAAGATTCCAGGCAGCTTCATTTTCTCCAAGCGTCCCGTTGATTTTGTTTGTTTTCTTAGATAGGGATATCAGTTTTAGCTGGAAGAGTGTTCTGATCATTCCTACATATAGTTCTGGGAAATTTTTAGTACTGCAGAAAAGTGTTCTGTCTGAATAAACACAGAAATTACTGTTGGTTTCAAACTTCTGAAATGTGAGAAGTTAAGATCATCCTAAAGAAATATGTAAAATTATTCCTTAGGGGTAAACATCTGCGTATTAAGGTAATGAAATTTCTCCAGACACTAAACAGAAATGTGGATACTTCTGCTGAAACACACTGTGAACAATTATGAAACTAGTGGTGACACATCTAGTAGTGACAAATTTTATTTCTACAGGCTTCAACGTACACTTGTTACTGGCAACCTGTTCTTTCTCCTGCTTTCCTCCCGTCTTTCTCCCTTGGCCTGACCTGTCTGTCTTGGATCAGGCATAATTGACAGCAGCATCTGTCACTTCAGAGTTTATCTAAACCTTTGAAAAACAAACTTAGAAGAAATCTTCACTGCTCGAGTGGTTTAATGTTATCCTGTTAGGAACTTCTCCCAAAGATTGATGGATGCACGTGTTGTAGTTAGGACATAATGTGTATTGTGACTGCTAACACATGAGCTGTGATCACACCTTGTTCCTCTCAATTTTTATTTGCAGACACAGCCATGGAAAGCAAATAGTGATTAGTCCCTCCTGTCCTATATCCCCCTGGATTTGGTGTTGCTGAATATCGCCTTTCTTTTCTTTTCTGCATGGCAGGAGGAATGCCAGAACTACATCCGAGTGCTTCTTGTTGGAGGCAACCATCTCTTTACCTGTGGAACCAATGCGTTCACTCCCATTTGCACCAATCGGACGGTATGAGTTAAATGTTTCATCCCACCTGCTCAAGTCTCTGTCCTGAGCCAGCAAACTAGAAGGCAGAGCCTGCTGTGATTGAGTTCAGGGTATTTGCGTATTGATGGGTGAGCTGGTGGCTCAAGTGCTGACTTGGCAAGCAGCAGGATGAAAAGGAGAGTTAACCAATGATCTCCTTTTTCTCAGCTGTGGGAGGGCACAGCTTTGAGCAGCTCAGTTCCAGCGCCAGTTTGCGTGAACTTTATGTATTTCTAAGACTTCTGCCACTCTGTCAGGTTGGGTTGGCATCAGCTGGCTTAGTTCTAAACTGTAGCTGGGGAACTGTATCGTGTGTCTGTGTAGATTTAGAGAAGCTGAGAGTACCTGTGTGAGTGATTTCTGGTTGGTAAGAATGGGAAAACTTGGTTAAGAAAATCTTCATTCTGTTTCTGAAAGAAAACCCCAACCTAGTGTATCAAATTCCTGTGTATCCAAAAACAGGAGCCATTAAGGGTCAATAATAGTCATAGCAAAAATTAACATGTCCCTTTTGGACTAAGATGGCTGTTTATTTCAGGTGGGAAGAGGCATTTAAATATGAATAGCCATACCACAAAAACCCCTCCTCGGCACATTTATTGTATTTAAACATACCTCATACGTTTCTTTTCAAGCAACTTATTAATGCTGTGATACATGGTTGATACAATTAGAACTGCTAAATGAGACAGGTAGTTCTGCAAAAATGGAAAGCTCCTTTTTTAATCTCATTGTTCATGGGAGCTTCTTCCCTAGAACACACCTACGAACCAAACTGATCTTTCTCACTGCCTGACCTCTTGCTGTGGTGAATAGCTGAACTGATCCTGGCAATCACCTCTGGTTTACTTGTTGTAGTAACATTGAGCATAGGCATAATTAATTTTTGAGTCACTTTTGAAATTGCTAACATTTTAGGCATGGTGCATGTTATACATACCAAAGCAGCAGCATGACCAGACAATATTACAGTAAAACTTACTGCATGAGACAGTTTCAGCTTGAGGTAAAGGTCAGCTCATTGTTGCTGTATGGTACAAAGCAGATAACTGGTGTTTATAACGGTTTGATTCAAATCAGATTGATTCAGGTCAGTTGAGATCATAATATTCAGGTCATTTTAATCCCTTTTTCTCACTGTTTCACAGTTAAGTAACTTGACGGAGATACATGATCAAATCAGTGGCATGGCTCGTTGTCCTTACAGTCCGCAGCACAACTCTACTGCCCTTCTCACTTCCAGTGGGGAACTATATGCAGCTACAGCCATGGATTTTCCAGGAAGGGATCCTGCTATTTACCGCAGTCTGGGGGCCCTTCCTCCTCTCCGCACTGCCCAGTACAACTCCAAGTGGCTGAATGGTGAGTCCTGATGGACCATGAAACTCAACTACTTTTTAACTCACAGTATCCATGTTCATGGTCTTGAAATTCCATTCTGAAAAGGCAAATGTTTTTGGAGAACTGTATATATCATTTAAAAATTATTTGGAATAAAACATCATTTCATTTCACTAGGAAAAGGATTATGACATGTAATTAATATCAGTTGTAGGTTATAGATGTGCACTTACATTTTTAAATCATGATTAGGGGTGCAGAGACGAGCTGCACTGTATCTCTGAGGAATGCTTCCGTGGCAAAGCTGAGTCAGCAAGAGCACTCTTTTGTTGAGAGCCTCAGAAATCTAATGCAGAGAATATAGTTTAGAGGTAATGATGACTTCCCTATCAGGTACCAGCCTTGGCAAGCAGAAGAAGTTGTGATTTCAAGATTATGGCAGGCTGACGTTTTTGGCTCTTTTTCTAACCAAAGGAATGGGACTAGTCTGCAAAATATATCCCAAAATGCTGTTGTAGCAGTAACTGCTGGTAAAGATTTGGAGAGAAGTATTTGGGGAAAGTCTGTGACCTTCTTTGAAGGTGAGCTGATTTTAGAATGTTTATGAGCAAAACAAAATCAAGCTCTATGGAACATAATGGAATGTAGCAGTGTAAAATAAATGGAAGAGGAAAAATGAACTCGTCACATAAATGTTCCTGTTCAGGCACCTGTCGTCCACACAGCCATGGTATCAGAACTAATTGCTGGGCCACACCTGGGTGCTTCTGTCAAACAGAAAGTTATTCACACCGACTTTGTAGTTTCAGTGGATCCTGTAAGTGCCAAAGGGCATGCTAATAGTCCCCTGTGGACTACTCCAATTGATCAGGATAACTGTATTTACATTTAGTCTGCTTAAAGCTTCAGCTCTGCCTATACATTCTCCATTACAGCTTATTCTAGGTGCTCAGAGTACCTTTGCCATGGGGGAACTTGGGTTCTGCCTAGTGAAGAGAAAACTTGGGGGATCTTATAACTGCCTTCCAGTACCTGGAATATCTGAGCAGAGTATAGAAATGTTTGGGCTGGTTCTGCTCTTCCGGTAGACATATATACCCCTTTTTCCTCTAGCTGTGCTAAGCAGTTGGTTAGTAGATGGTCTTAAAGTAGTTCTTCTGAGATCACTTTCTTTCCCTGTTTTACTATTCAACAATTATTAATCTGTAGCAGGTGCCTTTAGTCCTTTAGAGTAACTTTTTCTCCAGTAAATTTCTTTGTAGGTGGTTAGTGGAGTTTAATCCATTCCTATTATTGTCTGATAGTGAACTTATTATTATAAGTATGGCTTTTACTAGGATTTGTGGGATTAATGGAAATGTCTATAATAATCCAAGGTTATCCTTTCTTTTTTTCTGTTTTTAATGAAAAGCCAAGTAATTATCCAGTGCAAGATTTTCTTATTATGTAATACTTTATGTAACTTCCTGAATATGTCAGTTGGTCTTTAGTTTTTAGATAAAGAGACCTGACTGGAAATGTGCAAAGCATATGCTGCTGGTTGTTGCTTAATTTAGAAGAAGATGAAGGATTTCTTTAGTATGGTTGAACCCCCTGTAAGGCTGGTATGTTCTGTGGCACTTACCATCCTTTTTGCCAGTATCCTAAATTGGGAGGGAAATGCCTGCTGATTTTGAAACCCACCTTAGGCTTCCTCACTGGAAATGCTACTAGAGGAAGAATTTCAGCAGTTGTGCTCTATTTATCTTTTCAAAGCTTCTGCTAGAGGGCTGTGGTAGAGTGGGACAGCAGTAAGCTGATGGAGTTGAACTTATTACAAAACTTAACAGCATTTCTTTATCCATCTAAAACAATTTTGAATCATTTAGGTTTGAAAAGACCTGTAAGAT
This sequence comes from Upupa epops, assembly GCA_013397515.1. Classification (NCBI taxonomy): domain Eukaryota; kingdom Metazoa; phylum Chordata; class Aves; order Bucerotiformes; family Upupidae; genus Upupa; species Upupa epops. The sequence goes on from VZRI01008342.1 coordinate 109,358, forward strand.
CATCAAGTCCAACCATTAACCTAGCACTGCCAGGTCACCATTAAGCCACGTAACTAAGCAGCACATCTACGTGACTTTTAAATAAATACCTTCAGGGATGGTGGATGACTCTACCACCTACCGAGGCAGCTTGTTCCAATGCTTGACAGTCCTTAAGTTAAAGAAATTTTTCTTAATATCTAACTTAAACCTCCCCTGGCACAGCTTGAGGTCACTGCCATAGTTATTTGAGAGAAGAGACCAACCCCCACCTCTGCAACTTCTTTCAGGTAGTTATAAAGAAAATAAGGTGTCTCCTCAGCCTCCTTTTCTTCAGGCTAAGCAACCCCAGTTCCCTCTGCCACTCCTCACTGGCCTTTTTTTTTCTAGGCTCTTTGCCAGGTGTGTTGCCCTTCTCTGGGCACACTCCAGTACCTCAGCGTCTGTCTTGTAGTGAGAGGCCCTGAAGTGAACACTGTGCTTGGAGTGTGGCCCTACCAGTGTCAAGTACAGGGGGATGTTGCTGCTGGCCACACTATTTCTGATGCAGACCAGGATGCCATTGGCCACTTGGGCAAACTGCTGGCTTATATTCAGCTGGCTGTTGACCACCACATCCAGGTCCTTTAGCACTGGAACCATGCTTTCTCAAGACTGCAAAGTTGCAGGGTCTTGTTGTGACTGAAGCCCAGGACTCGAACAGTAAAGACAAGTAGCAATTTCCATGAAGACAGTATTTTTTTACCTGTCTTAGGTAAAATTGCAAGGTCTATCTTCTTTGTATGAAAAGAATAGAAGACTGTTGAGGACAAGGCTTGCTTTTTATATCTCATCTAGCCTGCTTTTATCAGGAGGAAGGAAGAAAGCCACCCACACAAGATCTGCATCCAGCTGTGGAGAGGCGTGACAGGAACATCAGCCTCTTTGATGCTGCAGAAAACTGTAACACAGAGCGAGTCAGAGAGAATGAAAGAACTTAGAACTGGAATACGTCTCAGCCAGGGAACCTTGGGAAGAGGGACGAGTTGTGAGGAACTTGAGCATGTGAAAATCAGCATTCACTGAAGAGGGAAGGAGAACAGAAATAGTAGCAGACGTACCAAACTCTAAGGTTAAAGGAAAAGGGGATGATTATGAAAATGGGCTTTGGTTTTAAGTACCCATTGAAACTTACAGATTTTTCAATAGATCCTTAGAACCCAAATCTGTAGAGGTTCTGACTAAATTACTCGTTTATATTTTATATTCTTATTGCTCCCCCAATATGCTACCATACAAAAATGTCTATCCTGGGGATGCAAATTGCTCTGAGCTGCAGGTGGGACTCTGGAGAACTCGAGGAGGTACTAGAGATTTCCATCACCAAATTCGACACTGGCAACTTTCCATCAGAAAAATGGTATAGTAAATTACATTATGCTGTGTAGAAAAGCTTGGAAACTAAAATTATTTGAAAGACGCAGCAGGAAATTTGTATTGCCATATTTACAAACTGTTCTTTAGAGAAGAAATCATTTTAGAATTTATTTACACCAGTAACATATAATGAGTGCATCCACAGCTATGATTATACTGAATTATATCCTAAAATCTATCAGCAGAATAACAGAAAATAGTATTTAAAAATGTCTGGCGTATACAGTGTTAATGTTTCTTGCAGTCCTTGCTCTTCTACAGCCATGAAATCGTCAGTTTTGCAAAAGGAAAAGAATATAAAAGAACTCGTGGAAACGAGGCATTGCAGAAAAGTCACAGTCAAAATAGACGGGTAGGCAGCTGTGCTAGAGCAGCGTTTTAAGTGTGTGTCCTAAATATGAAATACAGAGGAAAAATAGCTATTAATAAGCAATGATTTCTGGCAATTTTATACCAGGAGTCAACATTTTACAGTTACTGAAGATGGACACAAATAGGATAACTACAAGTAATATTACTTTTAAGGTGTTTAACACTTCAGGGGAATTTTACTCTATTATTTGTCCTTAAACTTTCATGAACTAAAATGCTTTGGTCAATGTAATGCAAGATCAGTACTGCTTTCTTACAGCTGTGGAGGGCTGCGCTGAATTAGTACACTTAAAGAATATACAGGGATAACAAAATGCAAAGAGCACTTGGACTTCATTAGTTATGTGAGTGAGGCGAGAGAAAATAATAGACTGTCATGTTTGGAGCTAGAATTATTCCTATTATTTTAAGCTTTCCTTTTGGAGAGTGTTTTGTGCTGAAGTTTGAACCTTATTGAAAGAAAACACAACACCTCAAAGGCATTGTCTTTGAATTTAATGCATTTTAAGTATTCAGCAGAATAGAAATTATTTGGAAGAAATGGATTTGTGAAGGCCAAGAGTATGAGGGGATGAGGCAGGTCAGTGAACAAGCTCCACTCAGATTTCATTCAGCATGAGAGACCAGTATCTAGCCTTCCAGAATTTTGAATATGCTGTGCATGCAGATATCTATGTGTGTCTGATTTTGTTTATATACATATCCTCTGGTCTGTGTCTAGAGCTGACAAAAGTCTGATTTTAGCATTCTTTTCATATTTCTGGGTCATAGTTGACTTTTGGCCCGGTCTCTGAATGCATTGCCCTTGCCATATAAGTGGGCACTTCTCACAGGGACAGTCAGTGGAAATCACAGGTGCTTCTTGCACAGATTTTAACTTTATAATCTTCAGGGTTAATTTCTGTTACCTCTAAGAAGAAAAACAAATCCTGTCATTTGGTACAATCTGGACACAGGACTTTTCACTAACTAGGTAAATTAAGTCATTAGTCTACTTCAAAGGAGGTACAAGGCAACTTTCTTCCTCTGAAGCTCAGGAAGCAAGAAGAGGCCAGACATTTCTCAGATGCTCTCACACAGCCCTTTCAGGCCCCTGTTTCTCTTGCTCATCTCAGAGAAATTCTACATTTTATTCATCCTTTCACCCACTGAGACTATATGTCGACACTAGTAAATAAAAAGGACCAGGAAATAAGGTTACTCGTGAGAACAAGGGAGATTAATGAACAGGAGAGCATTCTCCCTCCTTGGTAAGTGCCTTCTCATTAAGAATAAACGCCTTGCTCCCTAGAAAATGTAGGTTTGCCTCCAACTTTGAGAAATGTATTTAGATTACTTCAGATTGAAGACTAGCTGACTGCACATGGTTCTGTTGTCTTTTTTGCAGTAACTTAGAAGAGTCTGTGGGGAAATGACCTTGCAGGACAGTCATACTGCTTTAGGAAGGAAGCTGGAGAGATTCCCAGGCTTTGTGCTAATGAGGCAAACTTCAGAAACAGCACATGCCAGCGTGTTTGTCAAGAGGCAGCACTAACTAGCCAGCTCATGCTTTCCGTGTCACGTTGACAAACTCATTTGCTTGTTTCCTGATCCCATTGGTTTCATTTACTTTGGGAAAGTCTAGTCATCCTGATGCATCCGTAAATTGAATCTATAAAACCCTGTAAAGGTCTGTTGATACTATTGCAGATTGTCATTCTCGTTTTCATAGAATCATAGAATGCATTGGGCTGGAAGGGACCTCCAAAGGTCTTCTAGTCCAAGCCCCCTACAACAGGCAGGGACATCTCTAACTAGAACAGGTTGTCCAGTGCTCCATCAAGCCTGACTTTGAATATCTCAAGGGATGGGGCCTCTACCACCTCTCTTGGCAGTCTGTTCTAGTGATCCTTCACCCTTAAATTAAAGAACATTTTCCTCATGTCCAGCCTAAATCTACCCTTTTCCAGCTTCAAACCATGACCCCTCATTCTGTCATTCTTTGCCCTTGTTGTTCTTGCTGTAGATGTACCCTGACATGTCCCAGAATCCTTGCACTTGTCGTGATGCTCTAATAATTCACCAAGTATTAGATTCAGAACTATTTGCAAATTCAGCAGGAAAGAAGTAACTTCATTTGCTGCATTAAAACCTTTCATGGGAAGATCTCCTTGTCAACAAATAGGAGTTCACAGCACAGTATTTGGAAACACACGAACAAATTTTTCCTAGAGGGCAATCTCCTTTTGCCTTTGAAGCTTTGAAGTTATTCAGTTCATTTTTCCCTAAGGGATAATGAAATAAATAGAAGTCTGACATGATAAACCTTCCATATCCACAGAATTCCCCCAGATAACTCTGACATTATTACATTTGATGCAAATGAAAACAGTTTTCATAAGTTTCAACAGCAGGTCACGTTTTCATCAGCTCGCAATCAGTAAAGTGTATGCACAGATGTTTGCAAACGTATTTATTGAATCCATTAACTCCAAGTAGTACTTTTATTGATGCATGTCTTACTGTTATCAGTGCAACTTCAAGATGTTGTCTCCAGAAAGTCTGACATGGGGTTTTCAAGAACTCTAAAATAATTCGGGATGCATTTCACTTTATTCTATTCTTACAGTTTGTGAAAGTATTTTGTCATTCTTTTTTTTTCAAGTTTGAGTGCTTCTGGTAGTGTTTGTGGCTCCCCATTGAGAACTTGCTGTCTCAATGTAGAGACTTTTCTGTATCAGTGGGTCTCTAGCAAGAAACATCGTTGTGATGCCTCATTGTGAGGTAGAGTCTCCAGGTTTAAAGGTTGGACAGGATGTTTCTGTGAGTGGAGTAAATTGATGTTGAATATTTGCACAGTAAGTAGAGTCTTTATACACCAATAGAGATATTTTTGAGATAGAACCCTACTTGCTGGTGGAATATCAGCTAGAAAAAGTAAACATTGTTGGAAGGCTTTATTTTTTCATGCTATTTCAAGTGGTTGTTTTTGGGTTTTTTGTAACATCAACCTTTAGTGGATATTGCTTAAAGTAAGAAGTACGGTGGGCAAGTAGCCCAAATTGTACTAGAAAAGTGAATGTGTGTTGAGAATGAATGAAACATAATTGTGCTGCATAAGTACAAAAGCTGTGTGTGTGTTTGTTTAGGATTTGATGCCTTCCAAATCCATGTAACCTGTCTAGAATGTGACATGTTACCTCTTCAGAAAGCATGCAGAAATCCAAAGATGAACCAAGTTATAAGGGGTTTTTTTCACCTTTCTCCCATTTCAGTCTCTGGTATCTAAATGTGTGATGGTGTAACATCTTTAGCTGTTACATTTAAAGAGTGACAGCTCATAGAATCACAGAATGTGTTGTTTGGAAGGGACCTCTAAAGGTCATCTAGTCCAACCTCCCTACAACAAGCCAAAACATTAAGGAAAAGTTCCTGAATCTGAGGGTGGTGGATCACTGCAACAGGTTGCCTAAAGACATGGTGGAGGCCCTGTCCCTTGAGACATTCAAGGTCAGGCTTGATGAGGCTCTGGGTAATCTGTTCTAGTTAGAGATGTCCCTGCTTGTTGACTGTCCTCAGTTTAGTAATCTTCATGGGAAATAGATCACATGTTTATTGCCTTTGGTATTGTTCTGGTTTGAAAATTACCAAATTTTTAAATATTTGTGGTGCTTTTATGCCGAAAAAGCATTTTATTTTGAAGCTGGAGGTAGCTTTCCTAGCAGACGTCCTGCGTCAAAGTGTGGACTCTACAGGTGAGCGGTGGACAGAGTCCATTAAGGGAAGGTACTTCCTGCCTTTTTTCCTTCCTTCTCTTCATCATCTCTTCACCATCTTAGCCTTTCTCCTTTTCTCCTCTGATATGTCTTGAGAGAGAGGGAGCTCCTCTAGGAGAGTGCTCCTCCCAGCAGTGGGGGATGGCAAGCAGTGGCTCTCAACCCCCTGCCACTGAAGGATGGAAGCCCAAAGAAGTCTCAGACCGGCTGTAGCTCTACTGCAGTGGTAGCCACAGCCCTC
>VZRI01008343.1:0-38174 GCA_013397515.1 Upupa epops
GTCCCTTCCGATCCCTAATTATTTTATGATTCAACTGAACTATTCCTCAGGATATACTTGATCTAAAGAAGCAGTATGGCTGTTTTAGACAGTCCTTCACAGAGCATCCCATGATTCCTGAAAACAAGATTAATTAAAAATGTAGTATACTACACGAACTTCAATTAGGAAAGTGAAAAGTGAGCACGAAGCACATTTTAAAAAAATCAGGCCTTGGGCTACCAGTGTAAGTACTACAATTTTATACTTCACAAGATTAAGTACAGGACAATCTAGACTTTAAAAGAAAAGTTTCCTGTTAAAGAAACAGTAATCTGTACAAACCTTATAGAAATTCCCATATGATTTGCGAATATTGATCCACTTTTTGGCAAAAGAAGGATATTTGATCCGGCTAACACTGCACTGGATTTTCAAAAATTTACTCATATCCCAAGATCTTCAAAAGTCAAAAGCAAAAAAGAGGAAAACATTAGTAACATATCATTCAGGTGTCCTGCATTCTACACATTGCATAAACAGCAGTCTTTGGTAGTCATCAGAAATAATGGTTTAGGAAAAGCTCTTTTGTTATAATTGTCGTCAAGAACTTTTTAAGACAAATTTGCTGATCATGGCGAAAACAAATAATGAAGTGAACAAAATTTTCATAAGGATATTTCCAAGTCCAAAATGGTTAAAACAAAAAATGGCAAGCCAACTTCTCCTACAACACCTACTCCAAAAACTTTTATTAAATGAGAGCTTTTATTTTGTTTCCTAGAGGTTGCATTTAGTATGACAAAGCCCTTCAAGGTAAGGTTGTTAAGGACACTTATTTTCACAGCCCTTGAAGAAGAAAGTAACACCTTAAATCTTCCTGATTACTGGGGTGGGCATGCATCTCTCTACTTAACATAGGTTATTGAAACAAGATTGCACTTGGTTTTAGGAGCAGCAGACTTTAATGGAAATTAAGTGAAACTATAACCCTATGCACATTCAGCCTGCCTTCCTGAAGGAAACCACCCCAACAGGTTTGTAAGCTTCAAGCTAAAATTAAGCCTTCTTCTTCCCTCCTCTTGCAACTGTTTACACCATCTCACCTATGAGACACATTTAACTGCACTTGTTTTTCTAGAGCATTTTCACTGAGGGGACTCTCCTTGAGAATTCCAGACATTCTAGAATGCCTAATGTAACCAGTCTTGCATCCATTTTGCTTTGAGCATTTTCTTTTTTTCAATTCACTGTTACTTCCAAAAACAGAAATCTAATCCTAAGTACAAAATTAGTCCAATTGCAGTATTAACCACAGTTAGTTGACTTAAGTTGGAATAGTTGCTTAGAGAGGAGGTAGAGGCCCCATCCCTGAAGACATTCAGGTCAGGCTTGATGGAGCTCTGAGCCATCTGTTCTAGTTAGAGATGCCTGCTTGCTTGCTTGCATGCTTGTTGTAGTGGGGTTGGACTAAATGACCTTTGGAGGTCCATTCCAACCCAATACATTCTATGATTCTGTAATTCATTTTTAAGGTGTACACAGATCTAAACTGTACACTTCAAGTCTTGTGCAAGAGCTTTTCAATGGTTTCACTGTTCACACTGGACACAATCACACAGGTTCCCCACCAGTAAAAAATCTCATTTACAATCGTCCAAATCTTCAGTCTCATGGTCAAAAGATTTTCCTACTTGGTAAGCTAAATTAGTTAAAAAAGGTTTTATGTTATCTACTCATCTCCTATTGCTTTTTAACCACTCATATTATAGAGTCATTTGTCTGTATTTTATATGAAAGAAGTGTTAGGAAGTCTTACTAATATCCCCCATGCTTTTTTTTTTTCCCCCATAAACACCTGTTTTGTTTCAGGAGATCTCTCCCTTTGATTTGGCAGAGTCATTGTAACAGAGAGGCATGGAACCATCTGTCTAATCTAGCACAGCAAAAGACTTACTCCAGGCAAACACAGGCCCAGCAACAAAAAAAATCATCATTCAGCTCAACACAGCTAAAAACTCTCTGTGCTATTTAAATACCTCATTACAAGAGAAGCAGGAAAACAGACATGTTAACAAAATAGTGCTATTTCACAGCTAAAAGGAAGCATTGCCTACAGAAAAATTCCCCAGCCAGTTCTATAAGGTTCAAAGAATATCTTTCATCACGTAACAGAGCTAAGATCACAAGAACAATGCTGCATCATTATATATATAGATCTCAAGTTCTAGTCTCTTTGCAGTCATCAGGGGACCCATTTTCCACACAGACTGTGAGAGAACAAGTTCAGGTGGCAGCTCAAGTACTAGTCAATCCCTAACATGCAAACCTTGTAAGACGTGGGACCCACCACAGCCACAGTCCTTGAAGCCAAAGCAGAGCGCTTTCTGTGCTAGCCACTCCTCCTTGCCCAATAAACAAATAATGCATTTCTGCTTCCTGTTGAAATACACAGTAACACTACAGACATAGGACAAAACAAGACCACTACACATCTCTGAAACCTGTGATTCAGGAGAGCAAGGCTGTTGCTTAGAACTGAAATTGCATGTTGTTTTCAGGTTAGGTGCTATATGAAAACTAGACATAAACAAAACTACAACCACACAAAAAGAAGTCTACTCATCATCATTCAGCTGCATGCAGAAAGATAGAAACACTGCCATCTCATGGATTTAAGTTTCATTTCAAGTTGTTTAGTTCAGCAATTCCTATTTTCTAAAAAAGCTAAAATCATAACAAAATGCTTAAGTAGCAGTGTCACGATCTACCTTTAGCAATACTCTCACAAAGTTTCAACACCATTTCACAGTTTTAATTGTGCTGCAGATTACACAAGGACATACCCATCTGTCAACATGGTGTAGCTATACTTTGTTCCCAGTTCTCGCTGTCGCATCCAGTCTATGACATTATGCAGAACTTGAGGAAATGTATCAGCTTTATCAACAATGTCCTAAGAGATCCGAAAAAACAGAGGAACATTTCTTTCAGGAAAAAAAAACAGTATGAAGTTTAAGAATTATACTGCTGTACAGCACTCACTAAGTTGGCTTCACAAAACATAACCGTAACTCATTAAAAGCAGCAGTCAATTGGTCAGATTTTTCTAAGCTGAAAGGAAAAAGCACCACAAAAGCATCACTAAAAGAGCTAACCTTCAAGAGGCACCTATAAAGGTAGCAAGGTTAGCCACAGGTTGAATTGAAGATTAAAGGTTGTTTTCCAGACTCAAGTCACTTGATCACAAGCCATTACCATTCTAAGGCTCTAAACCCTTTAGAATAAAAACCTTAATAAAAGAACCAATACAATTTAATAGGTGCTCTCTTCTGCTAAAAATGTTCTACACATGGATTACAAAGTGAATGCTTTTTCCCAGAGCCCCTTACAAACACCTAAATGAAATCAATTAAATGCTAACAGGGAGAAGAGGAAAAAGAGAATGAAGAGAATAAGCCTTATATGAGATTACCAGTCTGAAAACATCAAGATCATACATATTTTCTTAATATTTTCTCCAAGAAACACAAGTACAAATTACCTGAGTAATTCCTGTCAGGCTGATGCAGAAGTCTGAAAGCTTGGGATTGACCTCTGGCTTGACATATTGCTGAAAGGTATCCTCCTGCACAAGAGAATCAAACACTCAGCAGCAGCACGCTATGTAGCAACTTCTTTGTCTGAAAGGCAATAGTGGCTACTTGCCCTGTGGAATGCAAAAGGAAACATGTACGTCCCCAAGTCAATGTGAGCATCCTGATCAGCCATCATGAGATTCCCAATGGAAAGGACAGATGGTTTTCCAACCAGAATACATCCTCCCTCTCAGGCAGTAGGCACCAAAGAACAAGAAAGTGGTTTTAAGAGGGGAGAAGGACAGACTGCAGTAAAGGGGAGGATACAGGAAAGTGAGAGCATGAGTAAGGAAGAAAGAAGTGAGATGCATGAGCAAAGCCCGAAGCTTTTTTACGTGGTATCTGTAAAGTCTCACCTGTAATTCATAGAGGGCCAACAGGCTGCTTATCTCAGAGGCTGCACACAAGTCATAGACCTCTGGATGCCAGCCAGTTAGAGAAATACAATGATCTCACTCTGGGAAACTGAGCAGGACAAGACTGATGACTACATGCAAGTTTCAAGGAAAATGGAAGCCCCAAATCCCTGCAGCTATAGAAAACCTTTGGGACAGAGAAAAAAGTGATACTGTTTCCCACTACTCTTAAGTAGTATTCATTACTAACAACCACAGTGATCTGCATACTTCTCTTTGTGCAGTTGAGTGTTATATGCAGGGGCACTCTAATGTAGTACTACAGTGAATACTGGAAGCCCTTTCCCTCTTAAAAGTTAATAAATGAATCATTAGTCAGTGGTGTGCACCTCTTCCATTTCATCACTGAGTCACACAGCTTCAGTTATGACAGCTAGTAGTTTTAACCAAAACAACTGTTTATAGGAACAGAGTTCTCAAGGCTGCCAAACGTCTACTAAGCACAACAGGCTACACAGCTGTCAATCTATCAGGAACACTGTGGAAACAGTCCAGCCCACCAAGAAGCAGAGTTCACTCAAATCCACTTTTTAGATTTCTCTTCTAGACTACCTCACATGGGAGCACAGAGTTTGCTAGTTTCTACTTATGACAATTCTCTGAACCCCTTCTGTCCTCAAAAGAACTTTGCAGATCTTAAAAGCAGGGAAAGAAGGAGGGAACTGAAATTCCCTCACATGAGTAGAGGGAGTCAAGAGCAGGAGTGCAATATATTCAGTATGCTTTAAGAGAAGAAAGCTTTACTTCTTTGTAAAAGGCACAGAGGACAGGCCTTTATATAAAACGATATATCTCAGATGTTGAACTTGGTTAATCTAAACTCTCACCTAGAATTGCTGAAGCGAAGAAGCTACATCAAAGAACAGCATATGATACAGTAATTAGTAACTTACTATTTCAAGAGTATGTGTGTTTAGTAAGACAACGGGAAACTCAATGATTTCATGTTTGAATTCAGGTGGGTTTCCTTCTTCACATGTTGCTTCGAAGTCCACAACACAGATGTAGTCATAGTAGCTGTTTCCACTAACGGATTCCTTCTGCATCAGCTTCTGTTTCTTATAATAGTTTTTCAGTCTCTTTTTCAGCACATCTTTCACTCCTCTAAAGAGATAAGGAAAGTGAAAAACATCACGATCTCATTTAATTATTTCACCACTGTAGAACTAAAGCTATATTTAACATAATTTTGAACATCAGCACTCATTAAGTCTGAACTAAGCTTTATAATACAGTTCACACTCCATCATATGCAGAGGTTATGATACACCCCCACTCCTCAACCACTAACATATCTGGATGTATTTGGGGACAGACTGTGAAGCAAGTATCTGTGCTGTGCTTCCATAACCACCAGTTCAGCAAGACTCAGAAACTGAAACCCTTACAAAGCCTTGGGCTTTGCAGTTTGCTTCTAGATGACTGCTGGCCCTGGAAGCAGTCCTGCTTCAGCTGGATTTTCCTGTGCCCTCTGCCTGAAGTATTCCTGCATCACTGGCAGATAATGCCGAGCCCACCTAAAATGCCTATGTTTTAAATTTGTCTCAATTTAAATTTAAAATTCAGCTTAAGTATTCAAGATTTCAGTTGTCGCAAAAACTTCCTGGTCAAGATCCTGTTTTTTAGGAGGTTAGTGGTTTATGGTGGCAAACCATGAAAGCTACTTACTGCATCTGTTTAATACAAACATTAAAATATGCGAACACAGGTGCCAGAACCACCACGTACCAAACCACAGCTGAATAAACAAGGAAATATTTTTAAAATTAGACACTGAAAATGAAATCACAGAAGCCATAACAACTACTTGCAGCAAGTGGTTTTATGAGAAAAGCAGCCCATTGACCCACAAGGAGAAACTGGAATTAGACTACTAAACCTAAGAACATCAGCTGCTTCTGCAAACACAAATAACTCTCTTTCACTCTGGTTTACTAATCTATAATTCAACAATCAGCTCATTCAAAATTGAGGTAGTATGGGAGCTGATGGTGGGGAAAACTACCCTCTTCTTAATCAAACTAATAAATTGAAAGAAATTATTTGCTACGAGAATAACCCCAAGGGCAAGGATGGTACATGGCAATCTATTCAGTTCTCTGCAATAGAGGTGAGGTGAAGGTGTCAGGCTGCATTTCCCACTCATACAATTTTTTTTGCTTTTAGCCTGTTCAAACTAATTTCTGGTTTGGGTGGGGTTTTTTTCACCTGAATATCCTCTTCCCTACAGTCACCTTCTGTAGCAATCTAAACTTTTTTTAGACTCCATCTCACCTTGTATATTTCCTTTGCCTCTAAGGCAGACTTTCTCACTTTGCTAACCCATTACCACCAGTGACCTCAACGTCTCAAATTTATCTGGCCGCAGAAATATCAAAAGGTCTGACAGGTCACTTTCAGTAAAGGAAGAACCACTCTCTAGCTCTTTACTTCTCAGTGAGTACAAATCTAGTTTATAATATATTCACCCATTTACATTATTCTATCTCATCTATCCAGATTAGCAAACTCTCCATCTAAAGGTAGATATTCTCTGAACTGATGAAATTCCAAGCCCCATCACTATGGAGCTTCTGAAAACATGAGATCCGTGCTGGGGACAATAAATAAAAATACATATGTTCCAAAGCAAGTTTCTAAATGCTGAAAGCCTGCAACAACCCTGGAATGGCTCTTGGAGTTCTTTTCTCTATGACCAAAACCATGTTGGGAAGCGCCCTACAGCTACACATTCTTGGGCTTTTTTGTGTTGCCAGTTAAAGACAACACACAGTTCTGGTAACATGTTAAACAGTATCACACACACAAATCCTACAAGAAACTGCATGAAGATTGCACATTAAATAACGTTTGGTCGTGTATCTGTTTTCCACTTTGTGGTATGTTTTTAAACTTGAGAACAATCATCCCTTATGGTTCCACTGCTCTCAAAGATAAATCAAAGGCTTTACAAAGCAGCCTAACCTGGTTTCAAGCTGAAACTCCGCAAGTTTACTTCTGAGCTCTTCTCTGGTCATTCTGTTGATATAACCATTGGTCATAGCAATTTCTTTGTACACTGGATCACTGAAGTCATTTGGACTGGCAGCTGAGTTTTTCTCATTAGTTTCTTGATCACTGACCTTACAATGCTTCTCACCCTAGAAGAGAAATCCAAACATCATCTAAGAAAGTCACAAGAACCATAGAATCATTAAAGTTAGAAGAGATCTCAAAGACCACAGAATCACAGGATTGGAAGAGATCTACAAAGATCACCTAGTCCAACATCCCTGCAACAAGCAGGGAACAGACTGCCCAGAGCCTGACCAAGCCTTATGTTGAATGTCTCCAGGAATAGGGTCTCAACCATATCTCTAGGCAACCTGTTCCAGTGATCCACCACCCTCAGATTAAGGAGTTTCTTCCTAATGTACAAACTAAATCTATCCTTTTCCAGCTTAAAACCATTACCCTGTGTGCTACCGTTACATGCCCCATTGACAAGTTCTTCTCCAGCTGCCTTATAGGCTCCTTTCAGGTATTGGAAATAAGCTATAAGGTCCCCCAGGAGTCTTCTACTCTTCAGGCTTAACAACCCCAACTCTCTCAGGCTGTCCTTGTAAATCACATGCTCCAACCCTCTGGATCACTTTCATGGCCTCCTCTGGACTTGCTCCAACAGGTCCTCATCCTTCTTGTGTTGGGGGCTCCCGGTCTGATGCAGTACTCCAGGTGAGATCTCACCAAGGCAGAATAGAGAGGCAGATAATCTAGTCCAGCCACCAAAGAAGCTACAGCATTAAAATTTTCACATCATTTTGACACCAAAATGTGGTGAAGCATCATAACATCATTTCTGATCAAACTGTCTGATAAACGGGTAATGCTGACAGCACCTCTGACATACCATTTTCCAAAATCAGCAGAGTGAAGGGATGCCAATGACTGTGTTCGAAGTTGTGCTGACTGGCAGGTTCAGGAAACAAAACCTGATCCTAAGTCACAATTCCAACAGAAAACTTATTCATGGTGAGGGCCAGGCTGCCCAGAAAAGCAGTGGTGACTGTCTCTGAAGACATTCAAGACCTGGGCTGTTTTCTCTAGCCGATCCTGCAATAGCAGAGGGGTTGGACTAGGTGCTCTCAAAATGCCCCTTCCAACCCCTACCACCATTTCGTGATTTTATGTAAAGGTGAGTTCTCTGCTAGTACCTAGCAAAACCTTGACCAGCACCGAGAGATTTCTTTCGCCGCCGTAACTAACCGCGGTCTGCACTAAGACACGGACACATGTCCCATTCATGTAAAACACACAATAACTTACGAGGGAAAGCTCAAGGCGCTTTCACTCTAAGCAGCGCTGAATCGGAGCACAGGATGGGCCCGAAAGAAGGGCCTTGCCTCCGGCGGAAACGCCCGCGGAAGCGGGTGCAGCGCCTTAGCAAGGCTGCTTGGGCCGGGTCGGGCCAGACCCGAGGCGCGCTGAAGCGGAGCTGCCATAGGCAGTGTCCAGTCATGCGCTGGAGGTTAGGGGCTGCAGCGGAGGTCCGGGGTCGCTGGCACATCATATGCCCTGCCCAACCCACCCCATCACCTGGTCTCAGCTCTGACTCGCACACTCACCAGCGGACAAGCGGTCGGGACACACGACACCCCACCAAGCGCGGTCGACAGCCTCATGTCCTTCTCCTCCTCCATGGCGGCGGAGGCGGGAAGGACGCGGGACCCGCCCCTGGGCGGGGGCCATCCCATCATCGTCGTCGTCGTCACCGCCCCCGCCTGCCTATGCTGGCCGCAGGCCCGCAGGTCTCTTGTTGCAGCTGCGTTTTCGTGCTCACGTCGCGTCCCTCCTGGTGTGGAGCCACAGGGTCACTGTGGCGGCTCCCGCCGTCGTATGGGAGAAACGTCCGGGAGAGACACTATGTCTGTGTTCCTCTCCCGGCGGGACTGACCTCGGTACAAGACACTGAGATGCTGGAGTGAGTTCAGAGAGAGTTGGTTAAGGGTCTGAAGCACAGGCCGTATGCGGGGTGGCTGAGAATACCGAGGCTGGTTAGTCTGAAGAAAAGGAGGTTGAGGGGAGACCTCATTACTGTCTGCAACTACCTGAATGAAGATTAAAGAGGTGGATGTTGGTCTCAGAAGAGGAAATGGCCTCAAGTTGCTCCAGGGGAAGTTTAGGTTAGACATGAGGAAAAACTTCTTTAAAGTATCCCCAGGCATTGGAACCCCCAGCCTTGGAGACTTTTAAAAGTCGTGTAGATATGGAGCTTAGGGACAGGGTTTAGCAGTTAGTTAATAGTTGGACTCTACAATTGTAAATATCTCCAACCTAAACGACTCTATGATTCTATGACTGTGCACAGGGAATACTAAACAATGATTGGGCACCCCTGGGGTGTGGGTGGCCACTGCCAGGCAGTCATGGATTCGGCTGGCCCCACCCCATCCCTGCCCAGTAAAGCTGCCTGTAGTGGTCTTTCCATATACCTTAATGGCAGTCAGCAACTGGGATGGAGTGGACTGTACGATGCAGAGACATGTACAAGCCCTCTGGGTCTTACTGGCTTACAAGGAAAAGGCAAAGGGAAGAGGACCCTATCCATTATAGGTCAGTTATTTTCTGCTGGTGCTTCTCACAGCCCTGGAGCACAACCAGGCACATCCTCAAGAGATGTCCTTTCTGTCTCAGTGACAGAGGCCAATGCATATTATATGACACCTACCTGATTGATGTAACCACCTTAAAACTCTCCACATCTGCTAGCCTCCTAAATAATCTTTTCAACAGCCTTGCTGTATTTGCGGCCCAGCTACCCACCCTCGGTCTAGCCTCTGGTCTCACCGTAGCACACACCAATACATTGAAGATGCTGCCATCCCTTCTTTTAACCTGCTGCACAGCAGTGCTGTGCTCAGTGGGGTTGCCATGGAAGTTTATCTTGCTTCCTTTTCCAGGTAAGAATACCGATGAATGTGGAGTCACACACAGCTGCCTGGAGCTGTGCGGAAAGGGACTCTTCCTACTTTTATTTCATTCTTCTGGTGCTGCTGCTAATGCCTATCTGAGCAAGCAGAAGACCATCGGCCTTACTACTGAGTAAGGTTACACTTGCAAATACAGTACCCATGAAAACTAGTGAGCTGGCCTCAAAAATCCACAGGGATTTCTCTGCAAGGAGGTAAGTGCTCCTTAAAAATTACCTGTCCTGCTTTAGTGGGTTTCACAAATATTAACCTTGATGTTTTTGTGAGTCATTTTCCAACAGTGCTCCTAAACGCTATGGCTCCTGGATTCAGAAAACCCACGAAGAATAATCAGGCACAGACCCTTCCAGAAGCATGTCCCAAGGAAGCACTGGAAAAAGAAAAACAAACCAGAGCCAGGCCTCTCCTTGAGACTGAGATAACTTTTATTTTAAGTTGTTCTGGCAAGGATGTATGCACAAGTGTGGGTGTGATACATGTACATCTGGGCATGCATGTGCGCGCTGAATCCTGCCCAGTGATGTGGGTTATATGAACACTTGCAATTACAGTCCATGAACCGAGCCATGAAGCATGTGATGAGTGCTACACCGAGGCCCACTTGCTTGCCTCTTCTTGTGCTTACTGCAGTGCAGCATCTCCACTTCCCTGCACTGCCACCCCAAGGATGCTCGCCCACGATCCCATTCAAAGGTCATGGGAGGAACTAAGCTCCAGGATCTGGCTCTGCAGGAGCGAGCCACTGGATTTTCACCTCACTTAGTGAGCTCATAAATACTATTTGTAGTTCCCCTTAACCGTATCTGTCTCCTCACAGTGAGGAACCCCTAACTACTGTGACAAACTTTAACTACCTTTACAGGTACAAAGAGAACAGAACAGGGACCCCAAGTAAGCTCTGGTGCTACAGCATACAGCATATACCCAAGTGTGCATTTGGTTCCTGGGAAAACAGCACCCGAATACTCTTACTGGGTTTTCACAGCATGAGGGATGCTGCAAGGGAGATAACCCGTGCTTCTGCAATCCCTGGTCTCTTCCATCTGACTTGAGAGACCAAAAGGTGAGTTAAATCCCCATATGGTCTGTATTTGTGTTTAAAGCTGAATCCCCCCAAGCTCAGAGACAGAATGCAGAAAGAACAGCATTGTCACATAAAGAAACTAGTCTCACACATCTTGGCCTTATGGCAGGTTGGAAACAATCTTACCTCTTTGACCTTTTAAAGTAGAGGTGTCCCACCACCCAGGACCCTCTGTAGTTGCAAATGACCTCCCAAGTATCCTTGAAGCACTAAGATATGCAGTATCATCCTTCAGGCCCCTTCTCACTCAATATCAACAGATCTGTGTGCTGCTTAGGGACATGCAATTTCTCATGTGTTACACAGGCCCATCAGAAGGCAAAACTGCTGCCCTGGAAGTTTTCATTTGGATGGATGCAGGTTTGAATCCCAGGATTTTGCTTCAGAGCATAAACACAAGAACTCCAGGACATGTTCCAGATGCTCTAAGTCCTGCAGTACAAAGCAACTTGCCAGCTCTGCTTCCAAATCTGCCTGTACCAGTTTTCAGTAGGAAACCAACTGGTTGAAAGCAAGAGGCCTGCAAACCAACGAGCAAAACTGGCACAATCCTCTCAAGTGAAGTAGGCATCTAGTGCCAGGAGATCCTCCTCCTGTTCCAAAGGGGTTAAATTGTCAGCTCCATGGAGAGACAATTGTTGCCCCAGTCCTTTCTGCCCTCTTCGTAACACTCTCAGTAAAGGCTGCAGGGTGCTCCACGGAGGTCTTAGTTGTTTCTAACAGTTCAGTAACTCTGAGCAGGGACATGGACGGAAATACAAGGTCTGAACTCTGGCGTTTCTGCTCTCAGGGCACTGTCTCTTTCCTTGTGGCTTGAGTCATAAAAAATGACAAATCATTAAAACATCTGGGGCACTCATCTCTAGGGCTCAGGGATGTCAGGTGGGATCTAAGAAGCAGGAGCTCAGCAAGCGACCCTGTGTGCAGTAAGGATTCCAGAATGCATCCTTAACAATGACAGCAACATCAGCCACTCAGCTTGGTTCTCTTTCACAGATCTTCCATCTGGCAGTTAGAAACTGGTTTTAAACTGCATAGAAAATTAAATGGCTTTTGCATATTAAAAAAATACAGATGAAAACGCAGTTACATGAGTTACTAAACGGTGGATGAGTGATCACCATTCCATATCAAATAGACCCAGCTAGACTGATCTCCGTACTGCCACACTCCTGGCACTATGGCTTCAGCGCATACAACAGAGTGCCTGCAAAGGCCAGGCAATGCCATGCTCCTACTGAGGTGACATGCAGTCCCAAAGAGCAGGCTGTAAGATGTCTGCTCTGTCCTCTCATTCCTTCAATGCTCATGCATCCCAGACCAGATGGGTGCACTGGGAAACAGGCTTCCGGCTAGAAACGGATTCCAGTTTGTGGTTTCTTTACAATGTGGTTTCCACGCAACGTCACAGCAACAAATCGCTAGTTTCTTCCTATAGAGAATGGAAAGAGAGAGGTGAGTAGCAGCAAAGAGGTGAAGGGCAGCCAGCACAGGAGTTGACAGTAGGGAATGTTGCTTTGCCATAAGTTCCAACTACATCAGGGCCCTTTCAAGTATTGTGAGCAGCAAGACTCAGGAAAAGGGAGTTTCCCAGCACTATTCCTGACACCACTGAAAAGATCTTGCCTCCCTTCCACTCCCTTCAGCCAGCACAGGCAATTTCTAGCTCCCACTTTACCTACAGTAATACAGAAGTACAGTTGGCGCTTTTCACTGATCTAAGAAGGGTTCAGACGTCCATTGCCAGAGGTGGCAGATCAACATGTGAAATCTAAGCCTGAGCTCTCTCCCCAGCTGGAATGATACCCTGAAGAGAACCAAAGCTAGCTGAGCTGCCAACTTCTATTTGGCAGCTTTCCCCCACGAAGTGAGGCCCAATGGCTTAATTTCTTCCACCTGGCCTCCCTATCTCCTGCTAGAGTGGATTCTACCCTGTGTTTCCCAGCATCAAGTTCCTGCCAACTGAGATATTTGCAGCCCTGCTCATAAAGCTGACATGTAAAAGATCATAAGCCAGAAGAACATGACCTGTGCAACAGCAGCAGGCCCCAGCAGAATGCATGTCCCTGTACAGCACCGTCTGCAGGCCTGGAGAGCCCACATCCTACTATAGACTGACTGCTGACTAGTGTCACTCATCCCAGGGTTGGCCATCACAGCCCGAAGGGTTAAGAGCTGTACATTAACAAAAGCATTTTAAGTCCCTCATCAACCAGACCTCCCCAGCATCTGAAGATATCCTAGGCTCTGGAAATTCCTGCATCCTCTCTGACTTATATTAAATCCTATATTTGCATTGAGCAGGACTCAATACAGCTCAGTTATTAGCACTCAGCTGTAGGGCACAAACTGACAGCAACATCCCCAAAGTCCTTAAAACCACCTAGAAAGGAAAGAAGTCAGCACTGTAGTGCCAATGCTCAGCCTGCCCCTTCTGACACCTGGCCCTGGGAGAATGGCTGCTGTTGCAGTGAACATTACATGATCTGCTGCTCAACAATTACAGTTAGTTCAAGGGGACTGGTATCAGTTTGTACTAAACTCCCACTCTGCTTCATTAGACCTCTATATAAAGATCCTGTGTGGCTTTGCTAGGAGGAGGACCCAGATTTAGATTTCCTCTATTTGTGTCCATAATGCATGGACAATTTGCAGTAGCAAGTCCACAATATTCAGCCATGGCAGATCACGAGCTGCTGGAGGCTAGTGATAAGGGAAAAATGGAAGATGCCTACTGACTGCCCTTCTTCCATCCCTATGTGGTTACAAGACATACACACCACTTCATGACACAGTGTTCACATAACACACAAGATAACACTTCCCAGCCTGCTTCTCCTGCTCTGACAGCCTCTGCCCAAGCCTCCTGTGTGGTGTACAGCTGACAGCTTTGCAATGAAGCAATTTTAAAGGCTTCACACATCACCCCTTCTCTGACAAAGCTCTAGCCAACTGCCACAAAACTCACTTGTTCAGGAACAAATCCAGGGAATCCCTCTACAGCTCATTTCAAGAGACTTTCTTCCAAGCAGGTCTGAATTAAATGATACCAAGAACATTTTTACATTCATCATGAGATCCAAATGGTTTTTCAACACACAATCAATGGTTTCACAGAATCCTATCCCCAGTGCTTCCCCTCCGGTCAATAGCCCTGCCATCTGCAGCGATCACTCTGCTTCATGCTTCGTTGTTGTCCCCAACCTCCAGGTGACTGTGTCCACTCCAGCCATGAGACCCCACCTGGGAGCTGCCACTGACCCACAGCATTTTAGAGTTCAAAGTCCCATCAATCCCCATCCACATGCAACTCCACAACTGGAGAGATGGGAGCACTGCAGAGCATCAGCCGTGTTCTGCCCAGTGGAAAACCTTTGGCACCAGCACTGACGATTTATCTGTAAGAGGAAAAGATAAAGTAATGTAGCACAAGCATCAGAGTTCACAGTGCTTGTAATGAATAACCTAAGAGACACAATTTTGTCTAGGCTTCTAAATACCTCACCCTCTCTATTTAGAAGTAATACAAGCCTTTTTGAAAACACAAGTTTTCTGCCCGCAGAGTTACTATGAAATTGGGATGCAGTCATCAGACACTGTGAAAGGCAGGCTGAAGGACAGGAAGATGAGTGTATAGGCATAGCGTGACAGCACAGTACAATAAAAGCTGCAGCCTCAGGTTAGAAATGTGCTGTGCAAAGCGCACGCACACAGGAGGGACAAATTAATAGACACTTCTGACCAGTGGCTCAGTATCAGGGCAGCTACTTTGCTTCCTGTCCCAGGTGGGCACTTCAAGTTCACCTTTACATACAGGTCAACAGGTCAAAGCTATTCTCCAGTGGGATGAGCAGGTTTTGGGGTGGAAAGGGACTCAGAGAGAACAGCATTCAAAACTACTTTGAGATACTGAAATGCAAGTACTAGGGATCCACATGCATCACAGCAACAACCACCAGCAAAGCACTCAGCTTGCATGTCTAAGTCCCCTGATAAGTTCCCCTGTACCACTCCAAGCAGAACAGGCCATGGCCACACTTCTGTCCTGCAAGAAAATCTATGCCTCAAAAAGCCAAGGCACTGTATATTTTTATTAGTGTTGTTGCACATTTGTTCCCACCACCACACAGCTCTGTTTTCAATGTACATCTCCACTCTGTAATGTATCCTCATGTGAAAGACATGCAGGCTACTGATACACAGAAAGGCAGGCTCCTGTGCAGAGGGACTTCACTAAGTTGGAAGACTGTGAATGTCAGTGCTGTGAAATTAAACACAGACAAGAGAGCAAAGCCCTACATCCAGACCAGGACAGCCCCATGCACCATCACAATCTGGTGTCCAGCTTGCTTGGAATCTGAGTGGAGAACACGTCAAACACAAGCCAGCAGTGCATGTTTCTTACAGTAAAAGCCAAGCTATAATAAGGGAGATTCAGATGGGACACCTCAGGAAAATAATGTCACTCTAGAGCCCAGAAAGGTACTGGCACCTTCAACCTTGGTTGTTATCAACAGTCTTTAGAAGGTCTCAATCAACCTGACCCAACTGTAAGGGTTGCCCTGCTTGTAACTGGTGGACAAAGACCTCCTCAGGTCCTACCTAAACCTGCCCATGATGCATTATCTCCTGACCTGCCAAGCTCTCTAGGTGTGTCTTGCATCTGTCAAACATAGCTCAGTGAACACCTTGACCCATTTCTCTGTACCTCCTGTTCCTGGAGTGGGCTGTCTAGAGCCGTAACAGATATAAAATAATTAGAGAAGTCCCCAGGCTATGAGGCTTCTGTCTTCCAGTAAAAAAAGCTTAGTGAAGCCATGTTTTACATGGGCTTTCTAGTATCTGCTGATAGGGGAAAGGGGGATTGCTTTCAGGTCTCACTTGGAACAAGGGCTGATCACAGTAGGTGTAGGGGGGTAAACCAAGGCAACATTAACTCGCTCGCTGCCATTCTTGGGACAGATGATCTCTGTCAGTCCCTCTGGTCTTGGCTGACTCAGCAGTTCTCCTGTGAACAAGGGAAAAGAATAAAAACATTTGAGTATCAGTAAGGCAATTTTTGCATTATTTTATTACAAAAATGATAATAAAAATGTATTTAACTTTATTATAAAATTATTTTATTGTGCCCTTCCTCTTCCCCTCATCAAGTAAACATTCATGATCTATGCAAGTGAACACTGTAGGAGGGCTTACTGGTCTTGCAAACTAAGCAGGTCTCATCCACATAACCAATGTGAATGTCCTGGTGAGACTTGCTGCTCCATACAAATGCAACATGCTTTCTCTGCTGGTAAGACTTGAGAGTTCATTAAGAATTCATAGTATCTATACGGAGCCTAGTAAGGTAGATTTTAGGAGTGTTGTTCCATATTCATTTAGGCCTTGGGGGCAGATAGGATCCAGAAGTTTACTTTCAAATACCGTGAAAGAGTAGAAGCCAACCTGTAGCATCAGCAGGAAATTAGTAAACATATGGAGACAGCTGCAGATACAAGCCTTACTACATCTGCATACTACAGCCATCCACACCCACAAAGCTACCCAAAAAGCAGGCATCTTTAAATTCAAGCAGAAGGATGCTACAAGGACACCACCAAGAACACTGATTTGAAAGCACTGCCACAGATATGCTTTTTGCATTACTTTAGCATTTCTCCTCTAAGAAATTCTAGGAAGGATCCCAAACCAGCCATAGACAACTGTGCTTGACCTTTTCTGAACCCATGCACTACCTCCTGTTCTGTCCCTGAGCAACCCTGTCATTGCAGCTGTCCAGCCATTGCTCCAGTACAGTAAATCCCATGCTGGAGCTACCCAGGATCTAGAGAGACCCTGCTGTTCTGTGATGGTTGATCAGCTGCAGGGTGACTCTTTAGCTGCCAGAACAGTATTTAGAAGGAGGTAAAAATACTGTAGAGAATTTCCTAATGCTCCTTTCCTTGGGCACACTTGTCCCAGCTGTCATAGGACTGCTGTTGCATGTTGTCAGGACTCCGGGCCACCTTATACTCTGCTGAGCATGCAGATCACAGGTCCCATTTGTCAGCTCTTCCCTAATGGAGGCAATACCAGCCCTGTATCAAGTCAGTAGCAGCTAAGGGCGCTCACACCACATGGTATTTCTCTGCTAAATGAGTTGCATCAGCTCCACTGTTGAAGTGCCAAGTTGGCAGCTCCCCACTGCTGACACCCTTGCAGTATGTAGTCCAGGGCAAGACACAGGTCAGCACAGTAGGTAGGGAAAGGCAAATGTAGAGATATGCCCAGCTCTGAAGAACATTTCTCCAACAACTTGCTCAGAGAAAATCAGTTTCCCCCTTGCTCCACTTCATTCCTCCTGGTTCTCGCAGGGCCAATTCCCTCTCTGTCAGCATGTCATCTACTTGGCATAGTCCAACCACAACTTAGACACCCAACAGCACCTCTTGATACCAGACTGGCAGGTAAGGTCTGCTCCTAAAGGGCAACACGGGATGGCAGCACCCATGGCCAGCAAGAGCTCAGTTCTTCTGCTGACTGTGTCCACACTGGTGCCAAATAGCCCTACCCAAAGTAGACATACCAGGCTACACTTGGCTTGTGCCAGAGACTTCTGTTATCTCTGCAAGCAGTCTGCAGTCACAGGTCTGCATAAAACTCTGTACTCATCAATCAAGCAGTCACCATGAGTTGTCCCCCCTTCCACTGATACACTCAAGACAGATGGCCTTTGGTCTCCTTTATTTTGAAATGCACTTGCAATAAATTCTTCTGCTGGTAAACAAAGAACATCCAAAAAATGTATTCTTGTGCCTGGCTGTGATTGCCAGGAACTCCAGGAAAAGCAGGAAACAAATCAAACTGCAAAGGGACACTGCCCAGCCTGTGCAACAACGGCACCCAGCCATCCCCATCATGCCTGAAGACCATCAAATGATGCTCCCCTCCTCTCCTTCTCACACTTTTTCTCTTCTGTTCATGAAAAGCAGATCTAAAACCTCCTTTTCCAAAGCAAGGATACATTTGGTATTGTGAAAGCAGAAGGGAGGGAATACACACACACTCTTGAAAGACACTCCACCTCTGAGACCAGCAATTCCAGTTTGCCCCCATGGTTTGCAATTTGAATTCATATTTGGTTTCTGTGTATATCCTTGTCTCACACCCACACTCAAACGTAAAGTGGCAGAGCAGCTTTTAAGCTATGCAGACATGTCTTCCAAAACAGAAGAATCGTGATGGTATTTGCAATTCAAAGTTAAATCTGCAAGGCAGCGTCCTCAATTATGCGAGCTGTCACGGACTGAAAGCGGCATGGCATTCCATCAAGCACGTATGCCTCAGGGCTCCATGTCTCAGTGATTCCCAGGTTTCCAAACCCAGCTTGACTTCTAAAGTGCAATATTGCTCACAGTACTGAAAACACCGGCTCTGATAGATGAGTCATAAAATCAGTGCACCATTTACGTGTTTTAAAGACAGAGCTAATATCCATCAGATCTTAAAACAGGAGTGCAGTAAGACTGGTCTGTCTGCTTGAGCCATTCCCATCTCCCCAATTCAGGACTCCTTAGATGGAGATTGCTCAAGTAGAAGAGACTGCTGTAGGGTAAAACTGATGCCTAATTTTCAGGAAAACCCCTTTCCACAGCTTTTCAGTCGAACCCTTCTTTTCTTTATGGTTTTACCTTCCTCTCTAGGTTATCTCTGGGACAACAAAGCTCACTCAGTCCCCAGCCCTATCCATACCTTCTCCAGTCCCACTCCTATTTCCTGCTGAAATTTATGCTGCTTCCCAGAATTCTCCCAGTTACTCCATGAGAGACATATCACACTAGGGGGCAGAAGGTCACTTGTGCATCCTAACCCACCCCCTTCTACATAAAGAGTATCTTACTGCTTCCCACAAGCATTCTCATTCCCTTGTCTTTGCAAACTGCTCACCTTTGCTACGCAAACCACATTTCACATCACTGCTAAATACAATTTCCTCCTGAAATATGAAATCTGAAGAGCTGTAACAAACTAGCATTGAGACACTGCTTGGATGCAACTCTCCAGGCCCAGAATTTCTTGGAGGTTTTAGAAACCTCACATTTCTATTCAGAAGTTATTTCTATTCTCCTGCAGCTTGAATAAAGTTTTTAGAGCTGCAGCAGAGTGGGAAAGAAGAGATCCAATAAAGTATTGCACTGATACCAAAGAAAAAACTAAGTGTCTGGCATGTGATGGTGTTTGCTTGGTATAATTGTTAAGTTTAAACGTGGCTGGAACAGCCCATGTCTGCAGCACTCCTCCTACTCTAAGACTAATCAGTCTGTATTTTGATCGCACATTCCTTCAGGACCATGTCACAAATTTTACTGGAAACCTCTGTTTTGCCTGTCCCCTCTAAAAGGCTGCCCTGCAATAGCACACAAAATCCACAAAGCTTATCCTAGTCTCAACTGGATTTTTGGCTTCTGTGAAAGTTTACAAGTGCTTTGTCTTAAGGCTGAAGACTAACACAGTGGAGTTTCTGAAGAACAAGCCCATATTCCGTGAGACAAATATGCATCACTAAGATTATTCACCTGATTAGGAGCACAAGTGGTATTCTGAAAGACACTTTAGTGTTGGGTACTTACTGACCAGGCTGTGATTCAGCTCAGGTCTGTCCAAAGACATAGCAGATGTGTTAAAAGGTGCTCCTTTGCTGACTCTGTGACAATGGCACAAATAGTCAAATGATTGGAGGAGTCACATCCGTCCCATGGCCACCCTCCTGATATTCTAGCATGGACAGAGGCCTCCACAGGCACATAATGTACTGTACAGCAAGCTAAGGCTGAGACACAAACAGAGATCCTGTGATGAAACTGCCACAGCTGGTTTTGGCTGCAGCTTAAGCTAGTTTGTAAAGCCCCATCCTCAGGGAGATGGGCTGAAGCGAGTCATCGTGCCCTCAACATTTAAAAGAAATCTGCTATGCTTTGGAAGTCACAGGCAAAGGTAGACACAAACCTTCAAGTGCCCCCAGAAACTTTATCAGAAGGCGGTATTTCCTCTCAGGATCAGCCAGCTCAACCAAAGCAGGTGTTTCCATGTCAACATCATCTTCACTGCCACTGTTTTATTCCAGGATAGACTCAGGTGTGGCCAGCTTTCAGGAACTTACACTGGGTTTCTGGGCCAGACCAATGCTTGAAACCCATGAGGATATCTGCACATGTCAGAGCTTAACTGTGTATCACCCCTTGTAGCACAACAAGGACATTTCTGCTGCCATATATGCCCAAGAACACAGAAAAGCATTGGTGTACAAGTTTTGGTCAAGTACAGACTTAGGCACATTATTCATCGTGCCTTTGATTTACTGTGAGGAATGCCTCCCTTGAAGCTCATGCCAGCAATCAGATCCATAACATGCTGCGAAGCACACTTCACTGGCCTTTAGGAAATACCCATGAAATGCCAGATACCCATGACAAATCAGAGCCTTAGGAGGGATGCAGAAGCAAGAAAAGAAGAGTACTTGCAGGAGTATTCAGTTACTCCATGCTGGCAGCCAGACAAGGCCAGCTGTAAGCCTATTTAGCTGTCTAACAGAGAGGAAGGCTTTGCACACAGGGAGAAAAACCCACCTCCTGGAGCCTTCACATGGTTCCCACTGCTACAGCTCTCCTAAGTGGCACAAAGTTTCCTGTTCACATGTCAAGAATCTGCTGCAAGGGCACAGAGGAGAGAAAAACTCTGCTCTGGCCTGCCATGCCATCTCACTTCTCTTAGAGGTCCTACAAGAACACATTTGCACAACATCAGTTTAGTAGCATTTCACATTGTCAAGATGTTGTTCCTCTTGTCAGGATCCAGACTCTACAGGGACAACCAGCAAGCAGTGGATGATCAGGATTCTGGCTGACTGTGCTGCTGCTCTTCCCTCTCTTTAATCAGCTCAAGACCAACCAAGATACCTATGTTCATGACAGGGTCTCAAGACTGCCAAAAACAAGGTGTCCTGCCTTAGCACTGACTCATTCCATGCCCCAGAGCTGCTCTAACCACAAACCCACTGTTTTTTTCCATATCTACTACTTACTTGCTATCCTACACCAAATACCTTCTCACTGTTCCTCATTGCTGAAGGCCTTCAGACACCAACCACTGAAAGTCAGGATGATGAGGCAGTCACAGTACCACAGTAACGATAAGGTTGGAAAAGACTTAAAGATCATCCAGTCCAACCTAAATCCAAATAAACCAAGTAAACCTAACATCTAACATCTAGATCATGCCACTCAGCACTTCATCCAGACTAACCTTGAATACCCCCAGGGATAGTGACTTGACCACCTCCTGGGGGCAGCCCATTCAGGTCTTTACATCTCAGCCTAAAGTACTTCTCTGTCAAGTGTCTTTTAACTAATCCTTGCTTGTGGTATCACACAACAGTCAGCAGTCATAAGCCATGCCATCAGAAGAGCACAGAATAAAATATTTCAATACTGCCTGCATACCAAAAGCATGTCTCCCATGCTCAGATTCCAACAGTAGTGACAAAGCAGGAATTGTAAGAGAGCCCCACATCCCAGGACACCCCTCAGCTTCACATGTTGAAGGGCCTATCCCCTTTCTTCCACACAACTACAAAACTGCAGATTCTCTGCCTGGCTGTTAGTGGTTTTAAGGCTCAATAGCTGGAGCACTTACACCATTAGGTCAAATATATCACTGAGGCAGGACAAGCTGAATAGCCACACACAGAGATTTCCCTCTCTATTGCAAGTGCAGGCAACACCCTCACACACTGCAACTTCAGTCAGCTCTAAAAAAAAAAAAAAACCAACCAAAACCTCGGAGGGGGAAGGGGACAGTGTCTCACACCAAGCCTGCTTCTACTCCAATCCATATATAGTCTCACATATCTTGTCTTCACCATTCTCTGTTTGGGTGAAATAAACAAGATGCTTCCTGCATATGATGCTGTGCACAATGTACAGACTTATTCACAAGCAGTGCGCACACGAGACACTGCTCTGTAATGGTATGAATTTTTAAAATGCTCCTTGCAGCACTGCCTGTGTATCACGTACAAAAATATTCTGCAGCAATTTAGAACTCTGCACTTCCCTTCATTTATTTCTGGAGTCCTGAGTGACCTTATCTACCTGGCCTGCTTGGTCCCAAGGGCTGGATAAAGACTTCCAAGGTAGGAATTAATTTCCTTCTCATTGGAGGCTATTCTCCTAGATGCAAATAATAAAAATCAAGAAACTGAAAGTTGAAAGTAGAGACATCAAAAGGATGATTGAAAGTAGAGACATCAAAAGGATGAGCAGGGTGAAACCTACATTATGAACAAAGGTTTCACGAACTTTAAATTGTAGTGAAGGTTAAAGGACTTGCTTGAGACTAGCAGACAAAAACAACACCAAAGATGTCAGCGTGCAAAAATTCCCCAGTAGGAGAGACCACTACAGAAAAAAGCCACAGAGAAGAAAACCTCATTGGTAAGCACTTACCACCACAGCAGGCTGATGAGCAAAGCCACCCATCAAGTACAGCACAAGCTCAGGAACACATCAGCCTGGGATTAAATACAATTCAGAAAGAAAGGGAAAGCTTGCAAACAAAGAGCAAAGCTTGCTCTGGAAACAGGAAGTGCAAAGAGTGATCAGCTGCAAGACAAAAGGATCAACCTGCAGAGATGAGTTCTTAAGACCAGAAGCTAGGAGCACAGTAAAAAAAGGAATGGAGTTCAAGGAAAAAGGTTCGAGGTTTCCAAAGTATGCACAAAAGGCACCAATGCCAATTTGCTATTTCTTCTTTGAAGGGTTTTAAACCGAAAACATCAGCAGTGACACCTTCCTACAGAGCAGTTCCCTGTGGGTGCTGAAATGCACTCAACAGCATCACAACTGCCAGGACAGGCTCAGCTCAGAGCTGCTGACTGACCCAAACACCAGAACGCTTTCCAGTTCTTGTATTTACATCACCAACTGCCTCTTGAAGCAGCAACTCACTTGTAGGCCTCACAGCTCTGGCTGTGGACATATACACAGCTCATCATAAATGTTTCACCAGCTGACTGCACAGGAAGATATTCTATCAGTGCTCTTCATTCAGATGGCAGAAACACAGAACAACCTCTGCAGAGGATCTCTGGAAGCAGGCAGGACGGCTTTTCAGCTGATGGGTCTAAATCAGCCTTCAGGACCTAGAGCTGCAGTTCCTCAGACCAGGAACACAGAAACTATAATGTGCTCAGCTTAAGCCCAAACCTCACCACAGCTGAGATGATTCTGCACTTTACCTTCTACCCAGAGAGATACCAGTCTAATCACCCTGGTGGGAAGCCAAGGCCCACACCAAAGGGTAATGGGCTCTGCAAGCCTGTACAGGAGACACAGGGAGGCAAATGCTGTACCTTGTCACTACCTATAATTTTAACCACTCAGGGAACCGGAGAGGTCACACAAACACCAGCCAGAGACTGGAAGGTTTAAGGGGTCAAACACTATCCTCCTTCCCAAGTTGTATCAGCATCAGTCAGCTCTTAATCCCTTGCTGTCACAGAAGAAGAGCAGGAGAGGACACTGACACAGCTTCAGGGGTTGCGAAAGCTCTGGAGAAGCCTTTGGCACTGGACCCAGCATACCTCTGGCTGGAGAATTTGAATGAAAAGCATTTTGGATGCTGACTCAGCAGTTAAAGGAGCATATTATTCAAAATGACAGTTTACATCTCACCTACTAATTTCCCCAACATGAATTATTTGAGATCATCCCTTACCAATGTGGCAGTACAAGCTTTCTAGGTATAAAACTTGGAAAGCTCTGTTTGTCCCAAAACATCAGTTAATTATCTTTTTCTCAGGCACATACAAGTTAATTATAGTTAGACCCAGAATTCAGTTAAAAGCAAAAAAGAAAACCCTACACATTACCCACACCATGTACTTCCTGTTTCCATACTCACAAACCAGAATGGGAAGAGCCGTAACAAATCACCGAAGTAACTTAATCAAAATAACTCTAGAAGCAGTCATGAAGGTTTGAACTTTTCTGTCTCCTTCTGACAGTATGGAAAAAGTTAACAGAAATAAAGGATGGTTGACATCTACTTAATTGCTAAACCAGTCAAGTAGCTCATCTACCATTAGCATGTCTACATAATGTGTGCAATTTCCTCTCCTCTGTCTGCAACTCATGAAATACTGAGCACAGAGAGCATTTATGCTAGTTAACACTGTCAGCAAGAGACCTGCCATCAGGAGAGATGACTTGTGACTTTCATCCACCCACAGAGGATGGGGGAGGGGGGGGGAAGTTGTTGAACATGGTGCAATTTCTCCATTCTGTCCTGTCAAACTCAATCTATCTCATAGTGTTTCTGCATGAGAAGCTTCCTTTTACCAGCTTCATTTCCACCTGTTCTCTTGGGCACTCCATTCTTCTTACTGTGCAACAGGGAGGGTGCGAGCAAGCCATGCCCATCCAAGAGCAACCAGAGCAGGCACTGGCAAGAAGTGGTAACAAAAGGGACAAGCACATCTTAAAGTCTCAGAAAGATGAGAGGGGTCACTGGGGAAAAAGACAAAATAGGAAAAAAAGCATCCTCCTAATTGCTGAACTTTTTGCCAACCCTCTAGTATCTAAAAAACCCCTGGAATTGTCAGGTTGCAACACAGCAATTTCAGACAATTGCTATATAAAATCATGAAAAATGTATTTGCTTCATTAACTTTATAAGGAACTTATTAACTGGAACAAAATTGACTGTCAAGGCATTTTAAGGGAGAGCCACATTATAATGAACACAGCATGAATTATCCTCATCCCAGAATAGAAACGGTCTTGTCACTGAGTAACCAAAACCACATTCTACCTTTTGGTTATTTTTAATCTCACCCCTTCAGTCACATCTGGCATGACACTCTCTCATTCTGCCAAGGAAAGGTACCACCTGGAGAGAAAGCTGCAGCCAGCCCTGATGTCTGCTCACATCCTGTAACAGTAATGCATTACCGTCAAGGCAAACAGCTACAATTCCTACCAGCCATGGGCCCACTTTTCCAAACAGTAATTCTGAAGCTATTGCACTCCCCTCACTGAAGGGACACTGCTGAACCATTTTCTATCCAGATGCTGCAAGTCCCACAAAAGAAAAAAAAAAGCAAGAACTCTCAAAGCCATTACTGTAATAACATTAATGGGGGTTCAATGAGGGCTACAGATTGCTACCAGGGCTGATCAGTATCCTCACTCTCTGTGTTTGGGTCATGTTAATAGCTAACCATATAAGAAGCTCAACCCTGCAGGGAGGCTCAAAAATCCCATGATATTCCAGTGTTATGTAACTGATGAGGCAAGGCCAAGTCTCAGCCTGCTAAATTTAGAGAATTAGGCAAGACCACAAGACATTTTTCCTCACAATAGTTTGGCTATGGCACTGCAACCAGAACTGCCCCACTGTTTTTCTACCTGGTCCAAAACAAGAGTTAGGAAGCCTCAAAGCAGTCACTATGAGGTACACTTGAAACCCAAAGAAATCAGTCCAGCACCTGACACAGGCTGCAGAACTTTCTGCTGCAACATGCCATAAATTCAAGAAACTCTTAAGGATTCACAAAGGGACTGGATGAGTAATTGGCAAAGTGCCTTTAACATTACTAAAGAGATGGGACCCTGTGCTGAGGATAGAAGCTGGGAGAACACCTGGGGCAAGGTTTTTTACCTCCACAGGTTTGCTCCTTCCCCACAAGATGTCTATGTATGCCACAACTGAAAGCAGGATCCTGGCTATGCAGTTCTCCTGGAACAAGTGTTCAGCAGAGTTTAGTCGGGGAGCAAGGACCTGCAGTTTCCCTTGCAGTAGCCTTTTACCTTCTGCCACAACAACCCTTTATCTGCCTTTTACCAGCCCAGAAAAAGAACGAACCAAAATACACAGGCAAGACATGCATGTACATGTACTGCCCAACAGTTTTCTCTCAGATTAAATAAACTCCTTCATGGGTAAAATTAAAAGAACATGGTCAAGAGCAAATCTGTCTGGCTTTTAGTATTAGAGTTTTACTTGCTCCCTGTTTGAGATGGGATGAGAAGTAATCAAACATATATTTATTTTTTTGTAATTCTTAATCATTTCCAATCAATTATTTAACCATTCTTCTCTGAAGCATCTTAATCCCCAATATCCAACCAGGAGATGACCAACACCTGAAAATCAAGGCAATGACTAGCTTTTGCCTACTACCACATTTTCCCCAAGGGGAAGCGTGTATTTATGGATTTAACATTACAGATTGTTTCACTACCTCTGCTGAAAGAAATCCTTAATAGTTTTTATTCTGCAACTGCAAAGCCTTCCAATGATAAGTCACGTGACTTCACAAACAATAGCTTTGCTACTTAATTCCTCCAGAGTTCATTGCCTGCTAAACAGCATCTGGTCTAGTGTTCTCAGTACCCAAAAATAAACTGCAGTATCCATCCTTGCTATTTAAAAATCACTTCTGCAGCAGTCACATCTGCTGCTGAAACAGGATGGAGCCCTGGGGGCTGTAAAGAACTCATCAGAGTCTCAGGGAGGCAACAACATCGCCGGGAGAACATTTGATTCCTCAATCTCCTCTAACCCTGCACAGGAGCTGCCAGTTACACCACTCTGAGACACAGCGGAGCTACTTCCTGGCCCTGCAAACAAGTATTACTTTTAGGTTTTCTCCAGGGAGCTTTCCACTAGGTGGGTAACTCTAAAGTACTTCCTCAGCAGCATAATTGTAACAACCCTAGCTCTCTCTCCTTCATGTTTCACCAAGCCACCAAGACTGCAAGTTTACAGGTTCTCCTCTAGAAGTGGCCAGCACTGATCCTCTCAGAGATACCTGTCTTGATAAAAAAAAAAACAAAAAAAAACCCCACAAAACCCAAATCACCTTAAAACTTCCCATTCATTTACTTGTACTGATGGAAGAAGAGATACTCAGGGAGTTCTTAAACATATGGTCAAGATGCTCCTACAGCGAGGACTACTATGACCAGAAAAGCAGGAATGGGCAAGATGCTCACTCTCCACTGCTGTTTAATGCTGGAGGTCAGGACCCAACCAGGCTTACTCTGAGGGGAGGTGAAGCAGATGCATTCAGCTCAAGAGATGGCTTCTGCTGGAAAGGTGGGCAAAACATCAGCAGACATGAGGAGAACGTTCCATATGGCACACATTATTTTAAATAGCATGCTTTCCAGGATAGAATGGTACAGCAACAACCAAAGAAACAGGGTCAGTGACACAAAGGGCCATTACAATAGAAGCAAAGAGCATCCCCTCTGCTGTGCTTCTTCCAGGATCCCAGCTTGTTTCAAGATGCAGGAGACCCTGGAGGGCCACTAGTAAAGAGGGAGCACAAGCCAGGTTGGACTAGAAAGAGCTTTTTCTTTCCTCCACCATTACCAAAAGTTTGCTGGGAAAAAACTGACAAGGAAAAATTCAGAGAAAGCACTGACCTACTTGCTGTTTCTATTTGCACACATAAGGATTTTGCATGCTTGGTACTAGTAGAAACATGTGCCACTGCTCTGGACTTCACCAGACACATTTATTTCCCTCTCATCTCCCTCAATCTCTTGTCTTTTTCTTAAAACACAAAAGCTGAGAGTCCAGTACTACAAGCAAGTACTACAAGGCAAAGCTTAATTAAAAATGACTTCTGATTAAAAAGGAGATTTAAGTCCACTTGTAATGATGTCTAGATTATCCAAATCATGCTGCATTACGCAACTGGGGATAAAGCAGGACAGAGCAAACATCAAAAATGTCACCTCCAGCAGACAACTCTGTGGGTATCTCCCACTTCCAACACCCACCTGCAAGGTTCAGATGGGGCTCAGAATCATGCACAGGACTTGTAAGGTGCAGCAGCTGCAGAGCAGAGGCTGGTTTGGGATGCAGCTTTCAATAAGTAGTGCAATTTCAAGGGAATATTGCCATTAAATATCACAGCATCACAGTAATGATAAGGCTGGAAAAGACCTCAAAGATCATCCAGTCCAACCTAAAACCAAATAAGTAAACCTAAACATCTGACATCTAGATCATACCACTCAGTACTTCATCCAGACTAACCTTGAACACCTCCAGACACAGCAACCCGACCACCTCCATGGGCAGCCCGTTCCAAAACTGGATCACTCTTTCAGTGAAAAACCTTTTCCTAATGTCAAGTCTAAACCTCCCCTGGTGGAGCTTAAGACTGTGACCTCTTGTCCTGTCTCCAGTGTCCAGGGAGAAAAGACAAACCCCACCTGACTATAACCACCTTTTTAAGTAATTACAGACAGCAACAAGGTCACCCCTGAGCCTCCTCTTTTCCAGGCTAAACAGACCCAGCTCCATCAGCCTCTCCTCACAGGGCTTACCTTCCAGGCCCTTTACCATTCTAGTTGCTCTTCTCTGGACTCGTTCCAGCACCTTGACATCCTTCCTAAACTGAGGGGCCCAGAATTGCACACAATACTCCAGGTGCGGTCTAACCAGTGCCGAATACAGGGGGAGGATAACTTCCCTTGCCCTGCTGGCCACACCATTCTGATACAGGCCAGGATGCCATTAGCCCAGTCAGTCCATATTTTCAGTAATGCAGGCAAGAGTGACAAACCTCTGGCCTTTAGCTTTAAGAAAGGAGCTGGTGTTAAACAAACCAACCAGCCCACCAAAACCCATGAAACTAAATCAGTTAACAAGTTTGAAAGCTTTAATTACATACAGGAATATAAATATATATATATGTATGCAGACACCCCAAGAGCTCTAGCAGGAAATTATTCTAGCAGGGCATTTTCCAGCCTGGGATGTCTTGGTCTAATACAGGATACAGTGAAAAGAAGTCCATGTATTAGAGACCTATGAAACCAGATGTATGACTGGTTCCTACAAGAATTCCAACTGCACATAGTTTCGTCCCTACTTTGGTGTGAGTGAAACACTATCTTCCCTATGCTGTCCTCCAAGAACTTGGATGATGGATAGAGTGGTGTTAAAAGCAGGTATCACTGCCACTCACTACACCCCCCCACAATGATGAAAATGTTAACTGCTGTCAGAGCAAAGAGCTTATTGCTACCTTTTCAAACAGAACTCTCAGCCCCTGAGCAAGGTGGGGAGGCTGACACCCTCTACTGAGCAGACACAACATGTAGAATGCTGAGCAAGACTGCCAGGGGCCCCCAACACAGTACAGGCACAAGATCTGAAGGAGCAGACCGCTCTCAGAGCACTGAAACTGCAACACAGTCACCTTACTTCACAGAAACAAATGTCTTCTTTTGCACTGTAGCCATCACTTAGTGCCCAACCTAAACAGATGTAAGGTATTCTGTAATAAAAATAACAGTAACAAAGAAATATTGTGTCAGACCATGGGAAGGTGAAAGCTGCTCTTTGATGAATTTCCTAAATTTAGCTGCTTAAATATAAACAATAAACATCCAATTTGGATGTAAGAATTTTCCATATCCAGTAGTACATTATTGTCTGAAATAAGTGCACCACAATCTTTCTCAGACAAAAAACCAGAGCAAGATTGAGAGAAACGCAACACGGAGATAAAAACTCATCTAGTTACACAACGCATGCAAGTAGGGCTAGTGGTTGTGCTAGTGGTTGCTGTCAACTCCCTGGCTTTGGAAACCTGCCATCAAGCATATCCAACGTCATCCAGCCATCATGCTTATAAAATACAGCCATGCACAGCAAGGGGGTAAGAAGAACCATGCAGACCAGGAAAGGAAAAGCTCACAGAACCCTTTGTCTTCTTTCCTCCTCGCAACAACACAAACTTATTAGCAGGATAAGTCTGTCTCACCTTGCCTTGGATGCTCCAGCAGCACAAAGAGGTCCATCTACTTGCTCCTGTCTAGACCCAGCATGATGGCTTCCTGAAGATACAGCCCAGATGAAGCTTTCCCAGGAAAACCAACCCCATCCAAAGGACTACCTTGAGCCAGTACTGATCACCCAGCTTTCACTGCTTGCTCCTGGTCAGGCTGCTCAGTGACATGGTAGCACAAGACACAGTCAGACAGAAGTAGTAATAGCGGGACAGTTTTGAGCTGGCTGTCTCAAAAACCACAGAGTAAGGTCGTGGAGGCCAAGACAGCTGTACCTTCAACCCGCAGTGCTCTTTAAAACCAGTTTGGGCACAGGAACAACTCCCCACCCATCAGTGAAAGTTGTCTGTCTGGGTAGTGCCACTAGTTTGTCTGGATTTACAATTCCTCTTGCCCTTGGGCAACTTCAGCGTGAGTCTGCAATTTGCTTTGCAAGACACTGTCCACACTGTGGACCTCCCAACTTGATCTGAGCCTCTCATCTGCCTTTTTACCATCTCTTTTGTTCCAAGTCCTATGGGTTCCATATTGACTAAATGTCCCTTTAGCAGGGGAAGAATGTCACTACTGTGAGACGCTCTTCACTTCACAGATACAGAAGATAAGGAATCACAAAAGGAACAGGACGTCTAATTTTGTAGTGGTCCCAAGTACTTTTTATTCCCATAGAGACAAGTTTCTATCTGCTCAACACTTTCCGGAGGAAAAAAAAAACAAAGAATGTACATGTACTTGGCATAAATACCTTGCAACATTCCCTGTCATACGCTGCAATATATATGGCTGCATTTAACAATCTGTTGGGGATATAATCCTACATGGTAAACAATTTGCTAGACAATTATGCTGTTCCTCCCCATATTGTAATGGAGGAGAACACGTAACAGACTAATGAATTACACAAATATAGAGGGAGGAAAGATCAAGATGCAAGTATCAGGATGGTTGACATCTGCTTTTCAGAATGGATCACAATTCAGTCATTACCCCATTTTTGAGTCCTTTATTCTTGATTGATCTCAACTTGTCTGAGAATTGTAATGGGGAAAATGCAATTCTTCAGACACAAGCAACAGGAACGCTTACAGGCAGCAAGTCTCAAGACAGACATCCCTGCCTCTCCATCCTCTATACCACACATTCTGTGCCTGTGCACTTAGGCTCGTAGCAAGGGGGCCATACTAGCTGTAAGGTTAATTGTTTTGGGGTAGGTTTGGTACAAATCAGCCTTTCCAGCAGTTCTCTGCTGCAAGCCTTTCATAGATTCAAAAGGAACGAAATGCATACCATGTGCCTCTCAAAGTCAAGTCAATCTCAAACACTGTTCATCTTCAGTATTTTTCCACTGCATTGTTTCACATGGTAGAATCAGCAGCTAAATACATGGGAAGCAAATTAGGTCAAGTGTGTGTTTCAAGTCAAACCCTGCAGATTTTGGTGATGTGGAGACCATGGCAAATTCACTTTTTAGGAAGATCAACACTACCTTGCCATGGGGCAGAATCTGGCCCTTATCACATGCCACTTCATATTCCTGGAAAAGAC
This sequence comes from Upupa epops, assembly GCA_013397515.1. Taxonomy (NCBI): domain Eukaryota; kingdom Metazoa; phylum Chordata; class Aves; order Bucerotiformes; family Upupidae; genus Upupa; species Upupa epops. The sequence continues at coordinate 31,483 of VZRI01008343.1, forward strand.
TTGCTATAAATGAAAAGGACACGCTCCAATAGGAATTCAACCTGGGGTTATCATTCCAGAGACAAGTTTTGAGCTAAGTGTACCACAACTTTGTGTTCTTCAGTACAAAACCCTAGAATATTGTTATTATCACTAAAAGCACAGGGTCCACAAATTCCTGCCCTACCATTGTGGTACCTTTGTTTCCTTCCTGTAATATTATACAGGGAGTGCATGAAAACTCTACACAAAGTGTTAAGTATCAGACAAAGGATGAGGGGTCTCTCCCAGAATGATTTGGGAGGTCTGATTTCCCTCTCAAGTAATATTAATACAAATGCTTATCTAAAATCGGATGCTTGGCAAGCATCATTCCAAAAACAGGTAAAGGCAAAGCTGGTATCACTTCCATAAAAGGTCCAACCTAGGTCACTTAGCTAAGCTTATGAAACTCCACTAACGAAAGCCCAGAAGTCTCCCATCACCTAATCAGCACAGTACAGTTTACCACAGGTCAACAACAATAAATCTCCTTCCTAAAGTATTTAAGCACCACCTCTGAGTCAGCATGTGTCAAAACTGGGCAGGTCTGAACATGATTTGGATGGAGCTTTGCTCTGCTCTGGAAGTTACCTGCCTCAATTTAGCCTGATCCTCATAAAGTGCTAAGTCTAATGGTCTTCCTCCAAGAAGTGCCTGGCTCACCATAAAACTGTTATGTGGCTCATGCAGAGCTTCACACGCTGAAGTGGAAAATTAATGTTACTTTGTAAATTGTGTGGGTCACTGGCCTGTTTCACATACATCTTCTGGAGTTCAACAGAGACTGTGAACAACTGTAAAAAAACAAATCTGAAATTAAGGTTTTGCTTTAAACCACAAACAACTTAAGCAGGCAGGTACTCCAGCAGTGATGGCTCAGTCCAAACACAGCCTCCATCCACTGGCCACACTGGTATGTCATCCCTAACTATAGTCAGTCATAAATTACATTGCCATGGACCACACTGGCAATCTCATCAGCATATTCAGGAGTATGACTTCAGCTTGCTGGGTCAGAACCATAAGCCTTGCAAATGGTCCAGCTGAACACCCCAAATGAAATTTCTCCCAAAGCAAATCAGCCATCTATTTCATAGGCCCTAGTTCATATATCTAGTTTCCAAAAAATCCAAAAAACAAAAACCACAAAAGAAACGGAACTGCTAGAGGAAAAGGTTTCTGCCAGCTGATCAGCTGAAACAATGGCCCCATCCACACAGGTGATCTTCCCATTTCTGGCTATAAACGGCATGCGCTCAACAGCTTCTAAGAAATGCCCAGGCCTCCTCATCTTCCATATAAGACAGTTCTTTCACACTGTCGTCACCAGAATCCCCATCAGCATTCCTGCTCCAGGCAAGGGAATGACCACAGAGCAGACCAAGGAGGCAGGTTGAAACTCCTACATCCCAAGTGCACTGCTTTCTCAGACCAAGGTATGTTTTTTAGCTAGCCAAAAGTTCAGACAAGTTTTATTTGCAGCAGGAGGAATCCAATTGTCATAATTTAATGCTTTAAGGACTACCTCTCCACTCCTCACATCCTTACATTGCCATTTCACAAGCTTACCTGAAAAGTAGTTGCCTTATTTGACACAAGCCAGCTTGCTTACTCTTACAGTTGCCCACATCTGTATAGCAAGTAAAAGCACTGCAAGTAAGGAGAGGGAGGTAAAAGGAAGTAACTCATCAATATGTCTTCACCTCCCCAAACAGAGTTTTCTTTAACCTCTTTTATGAGGTTATTCCTCATGAAATTATTATCTAATTATTTTCTAATTTCATTATTATCTAATCTAAAGAATAATTTTTTTTTTTACTTTGATGATTTCCAAGAATTCAAACCTGACAGGGAATTTTTAATTAAATTTATTTTTCCCTTCTGCCTTAGCAAATTCTTTTCAGAAGCTGAATAAGTAGCTTGCACTATTACTAACAACTAACTCACTGGAGAGCATGCTAGGCTACCAGAGCTACCTATTTAATACTGCAAATGCAACTGCAACAAGATGCCACAGCATCCAGGAGAACTGTCTACCAGACGCACTCATACTTTGCTTGGTACTTTTTTTTTTTTAAAACTCTATCCCAACATATTCACATCACCACAAGGCAACGATTCAGCACTGTTGGCAATTTCCTGACATCCTCTCCTGAGATAAAAGTAGTAGAACCTTGCAATGTCTCTGCAAATGGATCATGCACGTGATATGTTACAACCAAGCTTACACTTAAGTGTGAAAAGTTTTTCCCTTGTATTTCAGAAAGAGGCACACCACCACCAGAAGTGCATGCACACAATGAGTAAAGTGTCTTTCATGACATCAGTGTCCACAGTGAGATGAAGCACAGCAGTCAGTTCTCATGTCATCAGTTGGCTCTGAAGAAGGGAAAATCGACATGAACATTTTATCTCACCTCACCCCTGTAGTCAGTAGCTTTAAAACAGTTTTCCTGCAATGAAACAAAGAATCTTTTGGTACTGAGTATCTCTTTTTAGGTCATTTGCTGCAGTGAGGAAGTTCAGCAACTATAAAAATAAAATACACAAAGCACAAAGAATTCATGTATTAAAGGCCAAGAACTCTGCTTTGCTTCACTAGCCAAACCAAAAAGCCCCACTCAACCAAATCTGGTATTTCCCTGGTTCAGGGATAGCAGCTCAAAGCTCAGAGGTGAGTCCCATGAGGAATAGGGCAGGGCAAGACAAGCTGTTCCTGTTAAGTAACAGACAAAGAGTTTTCTTGTACTAAGCTAGCATATCACGGAACCTTTCTGTTAGTGCATAGAAACATTTTGCATAAGCAATAGGACTCCTTAAACAGTGTTAAATGTGCACATTGCCATCCTAACTCCAACTAATTTTAGCAAGTTTCAGGTTAAGAACTTTAAAGAAGTAGCCCCCAAAGACACACAAAGTAATACGAGTTAACCAGACACTGCAGGCAACAGGACAACTTCAAGATGATTCAAAGCCTCAGCCTCTACTTTGGACTCTATGGTTGAGTTTGTTCCCACCATTTCTGTGTCACCCCAAGCCAGACCAATATTTATGAGCTCTGTGCTGGCTAGTCTAGTTTTCCCCACAGACTGGTGCCCACCCAGACACAGTCTCACAGCAGCCATCCATTCTACACTCCACATTCTTCCTCTGGCAATTTCTCTGCCTCCTCCAAGATCATAAAACATTTGTCATCTCCTTCCTGATGTGTTAAAGAGTATAAATTACCACAGCCACCAAGCAAAAGGACCTCAAATGCTCACTATGCAACATGCAACTTAACATGCAGGACATCTCTAAAGATCCTTGGTGATAAATAGACTGTTTCTACACCATTACTACAGCAAGTCACACACTTTAAGTTGTCACTTCAACAGCAGAGAAATCAGCTCGTTCACAGGTTAGAAGGGATCTCAGATATCATCTAGTCCAACCTCTTAAAGCAGGATACAGTTTAAATGAGCTGGCCAGAACCCTATCAAGCTGAGCCTTAAAATTGTTGAGCAAATCCACCTTAGAAGACTAACAGCTCTCACTGTGAATAAATTTTCCTGTTGAATCCAGTCAGAATCTCTTCTGAAACAACTTGTAACCATTCCCCTTTGTCCTCTCTACAAGACTCCATCCTCTTGGTAGACACCCTTGATGTACTGGAAAATCCCAATAAGGTCCCCCCTACGCCTTCTCAAGGCCTAACAGAACCCAGTTCACTCAGCCTTTTTTCTTATGGGAGGTCTTCTAGTCCCTTCATCATCCTTCTTTGGATCCTTTCCATTCTATGCATCTTTTGTGTATAGCGGGGACAAATTGAATGCAGTACTCAAGGTGTGGTCTGACAGGCAAGATAACATCTTTATTTCTGCTGAAGAGCCCTTGTTAATGCAGCCCAGCACCTTGTTGGCCCTCTTTGCTGCAGCAGCACTGTTCTCTCATGTTGAGCTTGCTATCCAACAAGACGCCCAGATCGCTTTCTACAGGGCTACTCTCCACCCAGGCAGATACCAGTATGAGCTGCATTCAAGGGTTGTGCATTCCCAGGTGCAGGATCCTGCACTTGTCCTCACTGAGCTTCATCACGTTCCTACTGGTCCACTCCATCACACTGTCCAGGTCTCCCTGAAGGATGGCTCTCCCTTCAGGAGTGTCAACTCCCCCACTCAGTTTGGTGTCATCAGCAAACTTCATCAGGGTACTCTTGATCACAGCATATAAATCATTTATGAAGATATTAAACAGTGTTGGGCCCAATATTGATGCCTGGAGCACCCCACTTGTGACCAGTTGCCAGTTTGAGAAGGAGCTATTTACAACCACCCTCAGGGTACAGCCTGTCAGCCAGTTCTTCACCCACCACACAGACCACTTGTCCAGGTCATAGTGTGTCATCTTCTCAAGGAAGTGGCTGTGGAGGACTGTGTCAAAAGCCTTGGAGAAGTCCAGATATACAACATCCACTGCTCGCCCTATATCAACTAAGCAGGTCACCCTGTTGTAGAAAGTGATTAGACTTGTCAGGCATGATCTGCCCCTGATGAATCCATGCTGGCTGTTCAAATTCACATTTTTCAATTTACTATTGTTGGTGAGCACTAAAGCTTCCCCAAGATTAGTAACTGGTATGTTCCCTTCTCCTAAATCAAGAGTTTTCTTCAGCTTTCTCCTGCCACTCACATAATTTATGTCCAGTGCTCCCACTGAGCTCAAGTCTTGCACTACTGACTCTGATTACATGCAGTACTCCACTGAAGCCACAGCCTTCAAGAGAGCATGACAACAGCACACAAACAGCTGCAGCATCTGCTTTGAAAGTCAGGCAAAAGACACCCCACCCTCAAATGAGGACAATAAGTCTGTCAAATGCTAGCATCAGGCCCTGTAACAAGCAGGTGTTATTTTGCTGCAGCTGTCTGTGGGAAAAAGCTCCAGTCACTTATTATTTAATTACAAAGAACAACTGGATACCTGACATCAACCCTTCTTTAAAAGACAGCATGGATTTTGGAGCAACTTCTGAGTCCTTCTGACAAAACCAGTCCTACCTGCCCTCTCCTCAGCTCGCACAGCACTTCACAGCATGACACATCATGGGATCTTCCAATTCTCCATCACCCAACTCCATTCCAGCCATTAAGGGAGTTCGTTCGTGCTTGTTTCTGACTCCAATGCAGCGATGGTGAACGCGGTTCACTTAAAAAAAATCACATTAATAAGGTGGCCTAGAATTAGCCCTACTCTGATGACAGTCTCACAGGAAAACTAAGCTATAATATGTTATCTGTACTCCTGAAGGTGACTGGCATATAACCTTTGCTTCTGCTCACCTTTAGTGTGGGAGACAGAAGAGTAGAGGCTTGTGATGTCCTCCCTGTTCCAGCACCCTTGGAAGGGTGCAGCAGAATAGATGGGAGATGTGCACTTCTCTCCACAAGAGATCTCCAGTCCCCCAGCATCAATCAAGGTCCCCCAACAGCTTTGCAGCATCCTTCTGTAAAGAGTCTGCTAGAATCACACACAGTATCTTTGCCTGAGCTTTGTCTGTTGTTACATTATTTATCTGGAAACACCCAGATCATCTTGTCTTTCTTGTGACAGTAATTTGCCAATCTTCAGCAATGGAAAAAGGCTATTGGTTCATACAGGCATGTTCACAGATAGGGATAAACCCCACCTCCTAGTCAAATACCACCCCTCCCTCCCAAACACCAAACAGATCACACATAGGACATCAGGCCACCTTGTACAGCCCACAGCCTGGGTGGGTCAGACCCAGCCTAGCACAGAGCAAGAGGGGACTATAGCAGAGCAGTTAACAAGTGCACATGAAGGCCAGCTTAGAAAATAGTCACATTTGTCCAAAGAAATCACTCTACTATCAGATAGATGGCAAACCATCTCCACCTTCCCAGTCCTGAGTCACTTAGTGGGGTGAGTCACTTCAGAGATGGGAACAAACTAAAAGCTCTTCAGTCCAGGAGCTAAATGAACATCACATACAAACATCACAGCATTTCATTATGCCTGCAACAATCCAGTTGATGTCACAGTATCACAGTAACGATGAGGCTGGAAAAGACCTCAAAGATCATCCAGTCCAACCTAAATCCAAATAAACCCAGTAAACCTAACATCTGACATCTAGATCATGCCACTCAGCACTTCATCCAGACTAACCTTGAACACCTCCAGACACAGCAACCCGACCACCTCCATGGGCAGCCCTAAACCGGATCACTCTTTCAGTGAAAAACCTTTTCCTAATGTCAAGTCTAAACCTCCCCTGGTGGAGCTTAAGACTGTGACCTCTTGTCCTGTCTCCAGTGTCCAGGGAGAAAAGACAAACCCCACCTGACTATAACCACCTTTTTAAGTAATTACAGACAGCAACAAGGTCACCCCTGAGCCTCCTCTTTTCCAGGCTAAACAGACCCAGCTCCATCAGCCTCTCCTCACAGGGCTTACCTTCCAGGCCCTTTACCATTCTAGTTGCTCTTCTCTGGACTCGTTCCAGCACCTTGACATCCTTCCTAAACTGAGGGCTGAGGGGCCCAGAATTGCACACAATACTCCAGGTGCAGTCTAACCAGTGCCGAATGCAGGGGGAGGATAACTTCCCTTGCCCTGCTGGCCACACCATTCTTGATGCAGGCCAGGATGCCATTAGCCTTCTTGGC
>VZRI01008343.1:50810-126396 GCA_013397515.1 Upupa epops
AAGATAGACCACATCTACTGCTCTGCCATCATCTATCCACCTGGTTATGCCCTCATGAAAGGCTATCAGGTTGGTCAAGCATCACTTCCCGTTCCATCGCTTTTTCTGGGACGGAGGTGAGGCTGACTGGTCTATGGTTACCTGGGTCCTCCTTCTTACTCTTTTTGAAGATTGGAGTGACATTTGCTAACCTCCAGTGTCTAGGCACCTTTTCTGATACCCATGACTTAGAAAAGATGATGGAGAGTGGCTTTGCTCTTGTTGTTACTGTTATTAAAGTAATTTTAGTTTCCAACCCCAACAAAGGCCTGACAATTGTTTGTTTTCCATTGGGGAAAAAGGAAGAGCCTGTCCTGTGATTTGGCCTGTCTTAGCCAACTGGTGACTTTAGATATTTGTATTAATCACATTCTCCTTCAGTTTCCTTCTCTCCAGGCTAAACAGCCCCAGCTTTCTCATCGTATCACAACAAGATATTCTAGTCCCCTGATCATAGTGGTTCTATGCTGGACTCTCCTGTGGTTCTTTGTCTGTCTCTGCCTTGAACTGGGGAGCCCAGAACTGGGCACAGTATTCCAGATGTGGACAGTTAGTGGAGGGGGAGGTGATCTTCCCTTGTCCTGCTGGCCACACTTTTTTTAGTGCACCCCAGGACACTACTGCCCTTGACCACAGGGCATGGTGCTGGCTCATGGTCAGCCTGTTGTTTACCAGCACTCCCAAGTACTTTTCCCCAAAGATGCTCTCTAACCCGTCAGTCCCTAGTCTGTACTGATACGTGGGGTTATTCTTCCCCAAGTACAGGACTCTACACTTGCCCCTGTTGAGTTTCATTTCTCCTGGCCCAATTCCCCAGCCCGTTATATTCGCCACTACTCCCAATTTTATATCTTCAGCAAATTTGTTGGGGATACACTCTGCCCCCTCATCCAGGTTGTTGTTGAATATATTGAATAGGACCAGACTTGATATTGACCTCTGAGGGACACTACTAGTCACTGGCCTCTAACTAGACTCTGCTCCACTGACTGCAACTGAGTTCTGTCCTTCAACCTGTTCCCAGTTCACCTCACTATACAATCATTCAATCCACACTGTGAAGATGCGAGGACATGTTCAAAGACCCATCTGGGACTTGAACATTTGTGATAAGGGGTACCCACAACTTTCTCTGGGCAACCTGTTGAAGTGTTTTGTATTTTTTTTCACTATTAGCATCCTGACAGTAAAGTCTTCCTTGTGTCCAATTTAAATTTGTTGTCCCTTTTCCTGTCACTACCAAACCTTTCCTCTAATACCCCATACTGAAAGACCTCAATAAGGTCTTTTTGTGAGCCTTTCCCAGGCTGAGCAACCCCAACACTTTCAGCTTGTCTTCACAGGAGATGTGCTCCAGTTCTCTGAATCATTTTTGTGTCCCTCATCTGAACCAGACTCAACAGGTACGTTTCCTCCTTCTTCTGATGAACACAGCTACTGCAGGTAGGACTTCACAAGAGTAGAGCAGCAGTATGAATTCCCCAGCCTGCTGGCTACACCTATTTTGATGCAACTTAGGATGCAGTTTGCTTTCTGGACTGCAAGTACACATGCTAGCTCATGTCTAGTTTTTCATCCACCATTAGTCCATGCCCTTCTCTGTAGGGTTTTCAGGAAAGACTGACTTAGAGTGTAGCATTACTTATTCAATCCTAAAACCAGCAATGAATTGTTAAGGCCACCATGAACCCCAAATCTTAAATAATAATATGTTTATACAGCAGTACATTTCACAAAAGTAATGTTGTCTGCAACCTTGGTTTATGGAAAATACAGAGAGGCATAAAGGAATGTTACCTGTTTACTGCTGGTGCCCCAAGAGTAACTGGCTGGTGAAATAAAATTCAAGAAGCCAGTGGTGAGCCAAACAAGTGCATACTGATGCTCTGGCCTCTAATTTGTCTTGCAAAGTTTTGGCGTGACAAAGGGGATGTTCTAATTACCTTGTGAAGTCCTTTTGAAAGTTTTGAATTGAAAGAAGGCTGTGATGCAGCAGTTCTTCAGATTCAGGTATCAGGGAAGTCTTCCTGAGCTCCTAGTGCCTGGTGAAGGCCCACAGCTTCAAAGTTGTGAAACAAACAAGAACTGAGCTGGGCATATTTAAATGGATCTTCATTTATTGCTCCACCAGTCACAGGGATTGATTTCAAGACTACATCCTCATCACTTTCATAAAGGTATTTAGTAAAGCCTAATTTCTTCTGAATCTTTCTGATTTTATGTGTCTCCAGTGTTAGACCTAGTCAGTGCTGCAGCACCATGTAGACAACTTCTCGAAGTCCTTTCCCTATCAAACAGCTAAAACAGTTCTGTTTGCCAGGGTGAGGTTGGCTGGCATCAGCCATATTCACTCCCTTTAATGGATATTTCTCATTGCTTTCCCCATTATCTGAGCTGTGGCTGCTGCCTCACAAGCATTGGCAGCTCCAGTACCTGGTGTACTGCGAATTCTTCAGGGATATTCTATTGGTATTTTGACTCACAATAGAATCTCCCTTGTGCTCATGGATTAAAGTGAACTGTGACAGTTTATTGGGACTTTCTGACTTAAACGGTTTATTTGTAATTGGTGCTTAAATCCTACCTAGATACCAGTAAGCTAGAGGCACTTTGGGCTCGTCTTACTTCTGCTTTCCAAATCCAAACCAAAATGCGTATTTAAATGCTTCTGCTTACTCCTGTGTAGCCCCATAGGGGCAGTTTTGGTTTCTGACACCCTCGGATTTCTCTTTTTATACTCAGGGCTTATGGACACCTTGCCCTCCTCAGCATCCCGTTCCACCCTTTCTCGCTCAATTATTACCGATGCAGCCGGAGCCTTCTCTGCTGGCATCCCTCAGTACGTAGTTGCTCAGGAACTGCCTTGCTCCAGAAATCCTCTCTGACTTGAGGCCGCTCTCCGTCCGGAAATGAGGCAAGAAGCTGCCTTTCAGCTCTGCCCATAGCGTTTTAAAGCACTGCAGGGCTTCATCCAGCCTTCTGCTCTCTCCCAGTCCAGCTCCAGCCCTTTCCAGCCTGCGGAAGGAGTAGGACCAGCAGGGAAGGGCGAAAGCAGACGTAGACACGCCGTCCACCCGTGCCTGCCTTCAGCGGAGAGGAGCGCCCCGCCCAGCGTCCCGCCCAGCGTCCCGCCCAGCGTCCCGCCCAGCGTCCCGCCCAGCGTCCCGCCCAGCGTCCCGCCCAGCGTCCCGCCCAGCGTCCCGCCCAGCGTCCCGCCCAGCGTCCCGCCCAGCGTCCCGCCCAGCGTCCCGCCCAGCGTCCCGCCCAGCGTCCCGCCCAGCGTCCCGCCCAGCGTCCCGCCCAGCGTCCCGCCCAGCGTCCCGCCCAGCGTCCCGCCCAGCGTCCCGCCCAGCGTCCCGCCCAGCGTCCCGCCCAGCGTCCCGCCCAGCGTCCCGCCCAGCGTCCCGCCCAGCGTCCCGCCCAGCGTCCCGCCCAGCGTCCCGCCCAGCGTCCCGCCCAGCGTCCCGCCCAGCGTCCCGCCCAGCGTCCCGCCCAGCGTCCCGCCCAGCGTCCCGCCCAGCGTCCCGCCCAGNTCAGCCCCGGAGTGCTCGGAGGGTTCTGGCGCCGCCGCCCCGGGCCCGCCGCCCGGCTCGGCCAGTACCTCTAGCAGCTCCTCCTCGTCTTCTTCGTCTGCGTCGTCGTCGGTGGCGTCGAGCCCTGCGGCAGAGAGCCCCGAGGCGACGGGGCCGGGCGCGGCCAGCGGAGCCTTCCGCGAGCTGCTGGAGGCCTGTCGCAATGGGGACGTGACGCGCGTGAAGCGCTTGGTGGACACGGGCAACGTGAACGCCAAGGACATGGCGGGACGCAAGTCCACGCCGCTTCACTTCGCCGCTGGTGGGTACCCGGGTCGGGGAGGAACCGGGGCCGGTGTGGCCTTCCGTTCCCTGCGAGGGCAGTGACAGCTAGTGTGCCGGGACGGAGAGGGCGCTGTTCCCGATTGCTCTCCCAGGGGAGACTGCACTGGTTTTGGGGAGTGGACCTCTAGCATCTCGGTGGGTTAGGGGAACTCAGATTTAAGAGGAGAGATGTGTGAGGGCACTTCCCAGCGGAGTGGGGAATTGTGGGGAGATGGCTATGAATCTTATTTTCCTAATAAAATGTAATAAGATCCTTCTTTTAGGTGAAGTGAATGGGAGAAGGAATCCTGGAAGTGTCAGTGAAACTGTCTGATCTAAAAGTGTGGATATTTTTCTCTGTATTTGGCACATAGGCTGTTGCAAACTTGTGCTTAGGAAATGAGACACTCAAGTTTGTGGCAGGATTTGTGTGAAGTTAAGGGATTCACATGTGTTGCAGTAGTGCTTGAAAGTCGCATATTCTAGTGTTGGTGTGGACTTGGTAGGAATCAACATTGGCCCCTTGCGCTTTGTAATTTTTTCGTATATTCAGGCAGAAGTGCTGGTTGGTTTCTATCTCTTGTGGTGTCAGTGGGCTGAGGGAAAAGGTGAAGTAAAACAGAACTTAATAGAAGTCACACATGTCCAAGAATGTGTGACTTTTAGTCAGACTAGAGAAGGCATTGTAATTAGAAATGAAGTTGTGAAAACAGGTAACGGCGACATCCAATAGTTTCCATTAAGTTTTCAGGAAGTAAACATTACCTTCTAGCAAGTATAGCTGTTACAGGTTAGTGTAGTCCCTAAAGAGAATATTTTGTCCAGGCTCTAATCTTCACTTGGAGGTGCAGAGCATGTGAAAGTTATGGTAATAAAATGAGGAAGATGTTTTAAATACTTAGTCCTGAAATTGCTAGATCTGTGATCAGGCCAAGGGCTTTCTGGCACGGGATGCTGTTAATGGATCTGGACCTTGTCTAGTAAGGGACAAAGATCTAGTTTGAGCTATAAGTGGTGCATTAGTATGGTAAATGAAGATAATTCACAAGATTGTATTGAGTGGTCAGTATTTAAATGCTGATGGGTGGCTTTGAAGCAATACGGTGACATTGTTAAACAAAATGAACACTTTGTGGCACAGTGCTGCCTGAAGCTCAGTAGTGTTCGATTTACCAGATAATACTCTCTGAGATTGGGTGGATTTGTGTTAATTTTAAAAGTACAAATGTCATCTTGTAATGTCCAAAAGGGAACTTTGGACCTGAGCCATTTCCTTTTTGTTATTCTCTGATCCCTGAGCTCTACCAGTAAAGCATGGTCTTATGCTAGTGGAGTTTAAACTGTAATGAACTTCTGTGGTGTGGGAGATGGGCTTAATTTTAGTGAACATAATGCTGGCACAACTGTGTGTGGGTGCATGAAGTTCTTAATGTTTTTGAGGGCTTGTCTGTTCTCTGTGTTGCTTGTTTTGGGTTTAGACTTAAAAGTTAGACCATACTGCTTTGCTTTAAAATCAGATCTCAATTTGTAACTTCAGTGCTAATGCAGATTATAGTGCTGAAGCTGCAGTGGTAACTTCAGCTTTCATTAAAGGAGAAACGAGTAGAAATTACTTAAGGGGATAAGACTTTGAAAGTTGATAGTCTTAATAAGATGCTACTGTAATAGCAGGAGAACCTGCTTCCTCCTAGTATGAGAATAACAGCAGAGGAAGTTCTTGTACCTAACAAATTACATCTAGAGAGACACAGAGGACTTTCCTTACCTACTGTATCTATTTTAACACTCATCACTGCAGTATTTGAGGTCTGTATTAATTCAACATGTAATATTAGGCAGATTTCTTATTACAGAAACTTTAGGGTCCTGCATTTTTGAAAGGCCTGTAAGCATGTTCGAGGAGAACTGATTGTAGGCAGTGTGTCTGACAGTGATGCCATGTATTGCTTTGATTTCCTTCTTTGTGAGCAAAAGGAGAAATGAAACTTGTTTGCTTATGATCACAGGAGTGTGCTGCATGCAAAAAGCTATGTTATGGATAACAGCTCATGGTTTGTGAGCCACACCTGCAAGTGCATTGTAGAGCCCTTCTTTGGGGAACAGGAGTTGGAGAGTGCAGTATGCGGTGTTTTAAAAAGCTTCTTTCAAATCTCTTTAAATGAAAATCTTAAATTATGAGAGAGAATTTTACTTCTGGGCTTGTAACTTTTGATAGAAGAGTTCTTTTAGTGTCTGCATTTCCCAATTTGGGGGGTAACTGGGCTCTTTTAATTGATTTTCAAAATCACTTTTTCTGGAATTTGACTTCTCCCAAGCTCAGCTTCATTTTCTCAGGTATTGTTTTTTTGCTGGGTAGTGTAACTTTTACTGTAATACAGAAGGACAGTTTCCCTAGTTCTAGTTACCTCTGAAAAGCACTAAATTCAGGTTTCCTTAAGCTTAATGAGGTTTCTAGTTTCAAAATCACCTTTATTGTCTTTTTCATGGAAGAAAAGCGATAAAAGGGCTGGGCATCCAGAATCCTTAGGATGTGCCTAAATTTGGAATAAGGTGAGAAATGAAATCTCTGTAATAATTTTAATTAAAAAGCTGGGGATACATCTAAGTCTGTTTCTAGAAGTTATCTGTCCATTATCTGCTTCCAGATAAAACATGCAGACCACATCAAGTTGAAGTAACAATGTTACCCTTATTTCCTTTATCTGTAGTTGTCAGCTGATCTGAACAAAGAGGAATTGGTTCTTCAGCTCTGTGTTGAAATTTCAGCTGGTGTGCTGAGCAAATCTGGTGTTTTTTGGTTAGCTGTTAGTTAGGCAGAAATTAATATTGAGGCCATATTAGGGCAGTGGAGACCTCTTTTTCCATGCAGGAAGAGGTTTTGAACTAAGGATCATTTTCCTTTCATCCTACAACTGGACTGTTACTCTAGCAGAGCCTCTCTTGAAAATCAGGATTCTGGACATATTTCAGGATGTGTGGTGGTCACCTTTTCCTTTGCAAGTCATTTCAGAGATCCTTCTTACAAGGGAAAAATGCCTGGAAAGAGGAAAACTCAGTGTCATAACTGCTGTGTGAATTGCCTGGTAATTGCATATCTGTTGCCATTCCAGGCTTTGGATATTGCCCAGCAAAACACAATAAGCAGGATAAGAAGATTCTAATAAATTAAGTGAATGTGTTAATGCTTACTTACATAGCTTTTGCATCCAGGTTTTTTTCAATGAAAACTAACTTTCTCATAATAAAGGAAACCAAACAATAAACAACTGTTCTAGGCATGAACAAAGGTTTACCTGTACTGGTGGCCAAAAGGGGATGTCTAGGGAAGAGTTATATGCTTGTTCTGTTTCATATACAGTACTTCATTGAGTACTTTGTCTTTTAGTTTGTAACTCAGCAACTATTTGAGCAAGACACAATTTTTACATGTTAGTAGAATCTCATCTTACAGCAAGGAGATCACAATATAATTGGACTGTTATGTTAAAAATAACTTACTTGTGGTGTTTTCCACGTTCTTCACTAGAATATCCTGTGTGCTACTTAATGTTTCTCCTGTTCTTCAGCCCTGGTCCTCATTGAGGACTTCAACACCCTGTCACCTGTTGGAAGAACAGTACAGCAGGGCTTAAGCACTCCAGGAGATTCCTGAAGTACACTGATGGTAACTTCCTCCAGGTGGTAAAGGAGCCAATGAGGAGAGGTACTATGCTGGACCTTGTCCTCACTAAAATGGATGGGCTGCTGGAGAATGTGAAAATCAAGGGAAGCCATGGCTGCAGTGATCATGGGATGGTCCTTACGGCAACAAGGAGGCCATCCAGTGAGTTTGCTACCCTGGACTTCAGGAGAGCAGACTTTGACCTCCTAGGAGATGTTCTTAGTAGTTTGCAGTGGAACAGAGTCCTGGAGGGACTGAGTGCTCAAGAAGACAGATTAGCATGCAAAGACTACCTTCTCCAAGCTCAAGAGATTATTTTTTTTCCCCTTTGGGAAATATCGTTGGCTTTTTTTAATGGTTGTATAATTTCAGTCTATGTGATAATGTATTGCATTTTAGATGAACTGATAGATCACTGCCCTTGACTTTGGAATTTTGTTTTATGGTTTTGTATTATTTGTTGTACATGATCTGTGTTAGTGTTTCAAATGCGTTACTTACTAGGAAATTTCAGCTTGCTTTCCTTCTCACTGGTTACTTGCTCTTTTGAGTGGTCTTACTATGCACAAAGTATTACATTGTATCTCCTTCCTCTGTAAAATCCTTTGAAGGGATTTACAAGACGATATAAATGCAAAATTCGGTAATACTGAACCATATGCTCTTTTTCCTAACTTGGAGATGCCTCAGTTTACTTAGTTAACTCACTTAGTTCAATTTGTTTTGCCTACTGAAGCGGAAGAACTGCTGGTGGCTTTTGGAAAACTTGTCTTGGTGAAAAATCTGGTGCCAGGGTGTGCAGTACTAAAACAAAGAGTCATGCAATTACTTAGCTTGAACTTCTTACACCGTTTGTTTACAGTTTAAAACAATTGTCAAAAGGTCACGTGTCTCTTAAGATGTGAGCTGCTCTACTTGTAATGGTTTAGAGAGAAGATCTAAAATGGTTTGGGTTGGTGCCTGTAATTGTAGCACAACAACCAGCTCTCCTTGAGAGTTCAACAGGTAACAAAGCAACTTTGCTAAGACAGACAACAGTTTATTGAACCCATCACCAATAAGATAAGGAAAAATCCCCAAATAAGTAAAAGAATCAAAAAGGATAAAACAAAAACTGTATCACAATGCCTTTACACATACTCTGAGAGAAATGAGAGACAGCTAACACACAAGGTTTTGGCCTTAGATGAGTGCTCTGGGGCAAGACAGCTTATACCAACACTCATAACCCCAAAAACCACCACGCGCACACACATGCCCCACTTTCCAGAAGAGAAAGGGGTGGGGGCTGGGGTGGCAGGAACACAGCATAAAACATACATTTGGTGCTTGTGGAGAAGTTCCTTTTCCTGATTCTCTTGCACACGTCAGCACTCTGTGATGTCTTGGGCATACTTCTAGCTCCCATCGGGTTGGGGGCTCTTCTTTGAGGTTGTAGTAGCATCAAATGTGGAGGATACAACAGGGCTCCAGACTCTCTGTTTGCCAAAGCCTTAGGAGTTCAGTACTTGCCATCTTTCCTTCTTTCTCTTAGTAGAGGCTTATCTCCGTGGCAGAGTTTACAGGATCTTTGTCAGTCTGGTGGAGACAAAGCCAACAGGCTGCTGGTCACGTGTTATGAAAAGAGTCTTTTTGGGGTCTGGTCCAAGGGTTTTCTACAGCCCTTATGCAGAGCCTTTCTTTCTTCTCCCCTGTGGTCAGGCACCAAGGGAGGTAGGTTAAGAGCTCACCTCTGCCTGACATCTTCAAAGGCACTTAGACCATAGCTGGCTTTGGAGGAGTTGCCCTTAGTCCTCCAGGCTAAAGTAAAAGTGCTGCCTGCAAATCTCTGCTGTTATTTGTGATGCCTCCTGCACACAGTTCAGGCAAGCAGCAGAATTCCTGGCACTTGATTGTTCTTTAGGAGCTATCCCTAAACGTTTCATCCCTCGGAGGCAATTTTCACGGGGATCCCCAGAAGACTGTGAGCAAACAACTGTGTTTCCAGGCTAAAGTAAAAGTACTGCCTGAAAATCTCTGGCCCACTGCCGAAGATGGGAATGAGCTGGTAATGGCTTTTTGGTATCTGAGCCCTCAGTGAAAGAGGGGTGGGTTGCAGGTTCACCCCCACAGAGTTTTGCAGGTATGGAGAACAGCTTGTCTCTTTGACCTGTGTTTGAGCTCTCATGCAAAAGTGGGCCATGACTACCTCTGCAGCAGAGCTGCAGGCAGGCTGAAGCTTCTTTTGCATTCCACCCTCTGCTGGTAGGGGGTTGAGAGCCATTGCTGCCCGTGCCCCCCCCTTGTGGGGCGCAGGGAGCATTCTTCTAGAGCAGCCCCTTGTGTCTCAAGACGTAATGGAGCTGAAGCAGGAGAAAGGTGAGGATGGTGAAGAAGCAAGAAGTACCTTCCCTTTATTGACTCTGTCCACCACTCACCTGTAGAGTCCAGCCACTGATGCAGGAGGTCTGCTAGGAAAGCTTCATCCAGCTTCAAAATAAAATGCTTTTTTGGTATAAAAGCACCACAAGTAATATTTGGTAATTTTCAAACCAGAACACCACTTCTCAGGGACTTTTGTTATCATGAGCCTATGTTTAGTGCTCTAACAAACAGAATTAGATTTAATAAGAGCATCTTTCTTGCGTTGCCTAAGGGCAGAGTAACACCTGCAGCTGTGCTTCACCTGAGATTATGAATTAAACCACAAGCAACTCCTTTTGGAGTCAGTGTGTTTTTTTAGGTGCAGACAGGTGAAAGGATAAGGAGAAAAGCCTGCCAAGAGCTAGAAGTATTCCATATGTAAGTTTAACTCCCTGTAGCAGGTTTGCAGAGGTTGGAATTAGCATTTGGATGAGTTCATGCCATGTTTATGTTAATGTGGCAGCAGGTGAAACTGTGGCCGTACTGAAGTAGATAAAATTGGCTACTTGATGTATTGTACTCACTGGGGAAAGCATGGGGAAGTCTGTATATGGTGGGATTCCACACCCCCCACCCCAAACTTTGTGACAGCAAATTTTGGAATTGGGCAATCAATTATGTGGCTTCTGGCAGTATTAATAAACTGTTGCCATGTGAAACTTGTGACTAACTGAATTCGGTTTTAAGTAATTTAGGATGTCAGCTGATGCTCCTGTTGAGTCATTCAGCCTGCTCACTATGTTGCCTCTTGTTACTTAGGTTCAGTGCCACAACAAGAGATAGATGGACCAGGACAAGGCTGTGGTCTGATAGCAGGATGTGAAGGAGAAGTAGGGTTGCTTGTTTTGGCAGTAATGATAAGCGTTTTGTGGGTTGCTGCATACTGTTTTGTCTGATAGTGTTTAAAAGTTTTATTTAGCTTAATTTTCAAGCTGCCTATTTACTACCTAAAGCTTTCTTTTCTCACATTAAGCCTAAAGTGACAGGTATAAATTGGAAGAAGACAGGAATACAACATAGGTAAAGCATTAGCTAAGTGCCATTTTTTTCAGAATTCTCTGCCTCTTGGTTTATATAAAGCTACTGTAATTATGCCCATATCCTAGCTTTCACTAAACCTTAGGCTTATTGTTTGTGTGAGATGACTGGAGTAATGAAGACAGTCCAGTAGTCAATCTGAATTTTTTTGCCTTTTCTTTGATTTGAGTGTTTCACCTTTACATTTCAGATGAGATGTGCTCTTGCTGCTGCCTTTTTTAGCATGAGTTTATTGATTTCTTATTCTTCCTGGCCAATATGTTTTCTGACGTACTGCAACTTGCCTGAAACTTGTATATTGTGAGAAAAAGTTAAATGAGGACAAAGCTTAAGCACTTGACCTGTGTGAAACAGCCCAAGCCAGTAAAGGGCCTGCCTGGTAGTGTGCTTTGGAGGCTGGCAGAATGTCTGATTACAACTCACTTGTCAGATTGTTTTGTGATCATTTATAAAACCTACTGGCACTTTGTCAGTTTTTACAGGTTTACTTGTGGTGAAGATGGGGGATCTATTCCAATAATGGATTACTTTTTCTGTAAAAGATGGTAGTCTGGTGGGATAAAATCACAGTAACTGTTACTGTGTTTTTTGAGGACTGAAAAGAAGAGCTAATTCACAAAAAGTTGTTAACTGTTCGTTGCCGGCATTTCTGAAGTAACTTCAATGACCTTGTGTCCAGCAATACCTTGATGAAGTATGTGTATAGTCTTGAAAGTCACACTGAACAATTTGGAAAGGAATTTGTGCTTTCAGGCACTGGCAGGTTGTTTTTCTTCAAGATAGGAGGTACCTGTAAAAGCAAATACTCGTGCAGTTTCAGCTCTGGTTTTAGTACTTTGGTCTATAAAAACTTAAGGATAATAAAAATCTGTTGTTGTATTGTTTAGTTGACAGCATTATTGTCTTGCTTGATTTCCTTTTTGCTGGTCAAATGATGATATAATTGGAAACTTTGAGGGCTTGTTTCTTGGTATTTATACCCCAGGCCCATTAGCTTTGCTGTTTCCACCATTTAAGCGGTCATCATTTATTTGAAAACTTCCAGTTTTCATGCAGGAAGCTGCAGTGTTTTACAGTAGCAGTTGTCTTTCTGACAGGTCAGTTAAGAAATACATGTCTTCTGGTAGCAGTTTTGTTCTGGTAAATAGGTATCACTTTTAATAATACCAGTCTTAAATTCCTTTTCTGTGGTGTAAGTTCTAAAGTGAAGTGATTGGTGTATAACATATCAGAAGAAAACTTTTACTTGTCTGTAATGGTGAACTAAAATTGGATTGCTGAGCGGTTTGCTGGTCTGGTTATGGGCCCCTCTTTGCAGCTGGTGCAGCTCAGCAGCTTGTGGAACAGCTGCTGAACTGCTGTTTAGCTCCATGTATTAATGAAAATTCACTTTGGAATGTAACTTACAATTTGTAGTGGTCCAGCATGTGTGCTGCAAGCAGATGGGGGCTCTTTGCAGCGGGTATGGGGAAATCCTTATAGCTATGCAAGAGTTACCATGCTGTACTTGTAGCTCAAGGACTCTAGTTAATGTTACTGTACATGATTAACCAAGGTTTTAACTGCTACAATCTCTACTAGATATGAGCATCTGGGTATGTATTCGTTTCCCAGGCTGTGCTTCCACCATGGGATGATTCCTCATGTCTTGTAGAAGGTGTTGGAATAGGCTGACAAGAAAGAAAGTTGAATCATCATTCCTGGACATTAGGAACATGGTTTAGTCATGCACTTGGTAGGGTTAGGTTAATGGTTGGGTTTGATGACTTAGAAGTCATCTAACCTAAATGATCCTATGGTTTAATGATACTTTAGGCAGAAATACAGATATGGTTAAACTGTCATCAAAACTCTCAAACCACAGCCAGCCTCTTTAAAGGGGCTTTTTGTTTTGGCCCTGCCTGCTTTAATCATAGCATTAGTCAACTTCTAGAAACCTTGTGTCCTTCAAGAAAGGGTGTTGAAAACACTGTGCTTCACTGAGGAAACTGTAAATTCCTGCAGAATGGCTAGCTTGGCTGAAAGCTGGATCTTGAGTTACAACATTAGCTTTAACTGGGTAAGCTAGTGTGCATGCAGAGCTGCTAGATCTGGCTTAGGCATTCACTGTATGGTCTGGGGGAAAAGCATGTTAATTCTGCGTCATGAGTCTGCACAGCTATAGCTAGCGCGCTACTCTGGCAAAAAGGGGCTTAATTGTTTGAAATCAAGTTCTATCCAGGGATTGTAACTGAGGCAAAATGTTCTGATTCAAGAAGTTTTCATGTGTGAGTTGTTACCTGCCCCTGAGGGTATTTGGAGAACTACTTCTGTCACTGTTTCAGCAGCATTTTGCTGCTACTGGGTTACATGGTACTTGGGATGAAAATTGATGACTCCTTTGCTGCTGCTCTCGGGAAAAGTGCCTTTAGTTATGTTTTTGATTGGTGATCAGTAGAGTTAATACAACCTATAAGCTACCATTTAACACCACTGTGAGGGAATGTCAGTTGTGGCAGTATTGAATTCAGCTGTTTTATAAACATAGTTCATATATGTGGGATTCTTCGTACAGAAGCTGATTGGAATCTGTTACTACCAAAGATCAAATGACTCTTAAAGTGAATGTCTTATAAAATTTCCAGTGGTGTTGCTTTTTGCCCAGAGGTGAGTAAGAAATGCAGTTCAGCCCTTGTGATACAGTCTAGTGCGAAAACAAACAATTGTGTTTTGGTTTCATCTGTCCCTCTTGAGCCTGATTTTTGTTCCTGTCCTCTAAGACAGTGGTCTTCAAAGTGTACTATGCAAAACATCGGGGTACATGGAGAAACATATATTTTGTACCATTATTAAATAAAACAGACATTTAAAAACTGTTTATTTCCTCTTTATTTCAGCCTTTTGAAATGTCTGATTTTGTTTATGTTTATAATTACCTAAGAGTGCAGTAGTGCATGTATAATTGGTTTATACATTTGCATGTATTGGGGGTGCATGATCAAGATTTTTTTTCCCAATAAGAGTGTGCAAACTAAAAGTTTGAAGACTGCTATTCTAAGGAATTTGGGCACTAGAGTCTGTCCAGGCTTATTGTGGACAGCAAGCTAAAGGTATAAGGGTGTAGTGTACTGAGGCAGGATTTTGAAGCATGTTAGTTTAATGATGCTGACTTTGTGATGATGTTTCTCTGGCCATAACAGAGACTGTGTTCCAAGGCTGAGACACTCCTCAGGCATTATTACCCAGCTGAAATATCAGCTGTGCTTATCTGAAACTACTTCATCTCAGTTTAGAAGTAGTCAAACTCTTTGTTAAAGCACTGGAATATAGTTTGTGTTAGATAATGTTTTGCTTGAGCACTGTCAGTATCCTTCAGTGTTCATAATTATGAAGTCTTCTCAAAGATGAAGCCATAACGAGATAAGCACCTCATACTGTTTTAGGTACGTACAGATTGTGCAATCTTTGTTTTCACTTGTTTTGACTCAACCTAAGATGTCATACTAAGCTTTTCTTGAAAAAGAATATTAAGCCTATTGTAGGACTTCTTCATGAAATAGTTAGCTGAACTGGCTGCCAAGTGTTCACCTCTGTCATGAATGTGAGTCTTCCCACTATTTAACTAGGTGAATACAGTCTCAGTCTTACAGTGAAATGAATGAAAAAGTAGAAGAGGGACATGAAAAGTATTACTTGAAGTCTGTACACTGGAGTAAGAGTGAACAGTTTCAAATTTTACATTGTTTTATCAGACAAATGAACATATGTTCTCTTACAGGCTTTGGAAGAAAGGATGTTGTAGAACACTTATTACAAACAGGAGCCAACGTTCACGCTCGTGATGACGGTGGGCTGATACCTCTTCACAATGCCTGCTCCTTTGGTCATGCTGAAGTGGTTAGTCTGTTACTGTGTCAAGGAGCAGATCCAAATGCTAGAGACAATTGGAACTACACTCCCTTGCATGAAGCTGCTATCAAGGGGAAGATAGATGTGTGTATTGGTAAGTGTCTGTCACTTCTTATATTGAAACTTTACATAATACATGTTTTGTGGTGCTGTAATTATTAATGTGCCTGACTTGAGATGAAAGATACCACATGTTCTCAAAAGCTAATTTACTGTTTTTAACTAGCAGGTAGGTATAGTGATAGTCACTTAAGACTAACTTTTTTTATGGTGTGTAATACAAGGTTTGCTGAGCTTGCTACTGAGAAGCTAACCTGGGAAGGTTGGGTAAAGGCTCCTTCTCTGATAGACACATTTTCAATATTGGAATTTATCTTGGTTGTTTTCAAGAAAACTAGCTTTACTAGGTAAAGTCTTTGCTTTTTGGGCTACTCTGTATGTTGTCTTAGTAGTCAGGAAGGTGATTAACTTTTCATTATATATAGAATAGGGAAGTATTTCGTTAGTCCTTTGGAGCTTTATGATTCAAGTTACAGGACACTACTGTTCACAGTGGTCATGTGTGCTGGGGCCTGCAGCCAAAGCAATTTCAAATAAAATTGAACACTTCAACAATTTTAATTATTTCTAGAACATTAACAGAGCATTTTAGTCAGGATTTTAACTTTTATGGTGTTTTTCTCAGTGTATTTAGTATTACATTTTTGCTAAGTGGGAACTTGTATTTCTGTTTTTTAACACTAATTAGTTCCTTAAAGTTACTAATTCTGATTCTTCTCACAGTTACTAATGTGAACAAAACGGTATGCTAAACACAGTGGTTTTTATCAAACATTGAAAGAAAAGCTTGATTTTTAGGAAACACAGTTAAATTACGAACAACAAAAATTGAGAGAAATAAAGTTGGAAGAAACAGAGAAACAGTCTTCAACGGAGTAAAAACTTTAAAAGGTCTTTAAAATGACATTTAGTCAGTGCAATGCTATGGACCCTTTGACAATTCCGTAATTACATTAGACCAGTGTTTTTACTGACTTCCTCTGGGCTACTCATAGAATTTCCTGTAAAGATCTGTACTGTCTGAGTGCTATGAAGCAATCTCTCATGCTGGTGTCAAGGTGTATTAATCTCTCTTATGACTAGACAGCCTTGGAATTGATTTTTTTTCAATTTTTTCTACTCTACGTTTTTTGCATTTGAAGTTGCAGCAAGGAAATATAATTTTTTTTAGGCTAGCAGATTTTTTAACATACAGGTCTTGCCCTTAGAATAGGGACCACTGTTACTTAAGTCTTAACATGTAAGAAAACATAGATTATCCTGTTGTGCTTCCTTTCTGCTAGGGAAGAAGTCATTAGCTATTACCTTATGCTATTACAAATGTTTAAGGTGAAGTATGTGGAGGGAATATGATGTGACCCCTTCCTGCTGGGCATATAAACTTTCTGTCAAGATTTAAAAAGTCTACAAAAGGTAGCTTGAGTAGTATGAGCACCTGTAAACACTCAAAAAGCATTGAAGACTGCTGTTCTGAGGCATTTGAGGCAACAGGAACATTTGGGCTTTAGAGTCTGTCCAGGTTAATTTTGGGCAGCAAGCTATAAGTGTTAGGGTGTAGTGTCCTGTGGCAAGATTTCAATTTGAAGTGTATTAGCTTAATGATGCTGGCTTTGTGGTGATGTTTCTCTGGCCATAGCAGGCTGCGTTCCAGAAACATTCCTGAGCAGTTTTTTAAAAATAAAATTGAAATAAACACCAAAATACAATTTTTTAAGCATATTTATTTTTTCAAAAATAATGTGATTGTCTTTATTCATTTCTGTGTGTGAAGTAAAATGTGGAGAATATTCTCCAAAAATTGAGATTTGTAGATTATACTGCAGTGCTGTGGGAAGAGATCCATGGTGTGTGCAGTGATGAGTAGAAAAGTAAGTTTAATTCCAGTCAGTAACTGAAGTTTTGTATGTGACAGAAAGGAAGTAATGGCTTTGCTTTGTTGGAGTCTGCCTATCCTTGGGAACTGCAGCATGAAAATACAAATTAAATGGGAGCAGTTGTGCAGTAAATGGTTTTTTTGAAGCCTCTGTGATACTCTTTGGAGGACACTGGGCAGGTCAGATCAAGACAGATTATGCAGTACATCAATGTTAATGTACAATGCTGCGAGTAATTTGAGAATTTAGATTTTCTTAATCAAAGTGATACATTTAAGGGTATACTCAGTTCAGAAGGAAGTTGTGAGCTTGGTGAAATCTACACAATCAAATTCATAGCTTGTATTATACAGAACTTTATTCTGTCTTCCATGCATGGAATAAATCTGTGACTGTAGTTGTTAAATGTTAAACTAAAGGGATGTTCCATATATAAAATATTCAGCATGTAATACTGATCAAATACCAAAGTGCTCCTGCTGCTCACAGCAGATGTAAAGTTCCTTGGAAGCACTGAGTAGGGCTGCAGCACTAGACGCAATTCTCCATACAAAGCTATTTGCAGGTAGTTTGGAACCTGGGAATTTAAAAAAGTTAAACTATCAAGCATGATGGTGTCATGCTTAGTTAAGTTATGGATATTCACATATGTTATGTTACAGTGTAATGGTTTAGTAGAGAGAGGTTCTAAATTGGTTTGGGTTGGTGCCTGTAATTGTAGCACAACAACCAGCTCTCCTTGAGAATTCAACAGGTAACAAAGCAACTTTGCTAAGACAGACAACAGTTTATTGAACCCATCACCAATAAGATAAGGAAAAATCCCCAAATAAGTAAAAGAATCAAAAAGGATAAAACAAAAACTGTATCACAATGCCTTTACACATACTCTGAGAGAAATGAGAGACAGCTAACACACAAGGTTTTGGCCTTAGATGAGTGCTCTGGGGCAAGACAGCTTATACCAACACTCATAACCCCAAAAACCACCACGCGCACACACATGCCCCACTTTCCAGAAGAGAAAGGGGTGGGGGCTGGGGTGGCAGGAACACAGCATAAAACATACATTTGGTGCTTGTGGAGAAGTTCCTTTTCCTGATTCTCTTGCACACGTCAGCACTCTGTGATGTCTTGGGCATACTTCTAGCTCCCATCGGGTTGGGGGCTCTTCTTTGAGGTTGTAGTAGCATCAAATGTGGAGGATACAACAGGGCTCCAGACTCTCTGTTTGCCAAAGCCTTAGGAGNTGTATCTGTATTGCCTCGCCCCAGATGCAGGACCTTACACTTGATCTTGTTAAACCCCATGATTGTTGGCTTGTGCCCACCTTTCCAGCCTGTCCAGGTCCCTCTGGATGGCATCCCTATCCTCTGGTGCGTCTGCTGCACCACACAGCTTGGCGTCATCCGCAGACTTGCTGAAGGTGCACTCAGTGCCTCTGTCCGTGTCACCAACAAAGATGTCGAACAAGATTGGTCCCAGGACTGATCCCTGAGGCACTCTGCTTGTCACTGGCGTCCACCGGACATGGACCCATTGACAGTCACTCTTTGGCTGTGGCGAGCAAGCCAGTTCTTTACCCATCTGGTTTGATGGATCCACCCATCAAACTCATGTTCCACCAGCTTGGAGACCAGAATGTGGTGCGGGACAGTGTCAAAGGCTTTGCTCTGGTCCAGGTAAATGACATCAGTTGCTTGCCCCTCATTCATTAATGTTGTGACCTGTTCATAGAAGGCCATCAGGTTTGTCAGGCAGGATTTGCCCTTGGTGAAGCCATGTTGATCACCTCTTTACTGTTCTCCTGTCTCAGTAGTGCCTGCAGGAAGATCTGCTCCATGATCTTACAGGGCACAGAGGTGAGACTGACTGGCCTGTAGTTCCCTGACTTCTTCTTCCTATCCTTTTTGAAAATAGGAGTTATGTTTTCTCTTTTCCAGTCAGTGAGGACTTCCCCAGACTGCCATGACTTTTGGAATATAATAGAGAGGGGTTTAGCAACTTCATCTGCCAGTTTTCTCAGTACCCATGGGTGTATCCCATCAGTCCCATGGACATGAATACTTTAAGATTCTTCAGGTGATCACGAAACTGATCGTCATTTATGATGGGTGTTTCTTCCTTCCAGTCCCTGCCATTATCCTCCTTGACTCCAGGAGTGTTGCTGGAGGCCTTTGCAGTGAAGATTGAGGTAAAGTCATTGAGAACCCCAGCCTTTTCCATGTCACCTGTGACCAAATCACCTGTTTCCTTTCTGAGGGGGCCCACACCTCCCCCAGTGTTCTTTTTACCATTAATGTATGTAGAAATTCTTGGTGTTTCCTTTTACCTCCCTGGCTGGGTTCAACTCAAACCACGCCTTGGCTTTCCTAATCAGACCTCTAGCTGTTTGGGCTGCTTCCTTATATCCCCCCCACTCTAGATGTCTTCCTTTTCTTGTAGAGTTTCTTTTTGCGTGACAATGTGACCCAGAGCTCCTTGCTCAGCCCCGCAGGCCTCCTAGCGTTCTTCCTTGCTTTCCTCCTTGTTGATATACATTGCTCTTGTGGAATGTATATCAATGTGATCCTTGAATTCTAACCAAATGTCCTGGGCCCCTGTTTCCTCAAGGACTTCATCCCATGATACTTTGGCCAGCAGATCCCTGAAGCAGTCAAAGTCTGCACACCTGAAGTCCAGGGTCATAAGCTTAGAACACTTCCTCCTGGTTGCCCTGAGGGTCTTAAATTCAACTGCATCGTGGTCACTGCAGCCAAGGCCATCCCTGAGCCTCACATTGGTCATAGGATCATAGGATGGTCACCAGCCCTTTCCTGTTGGTGAGAACGAGGTCCAGCAGAGCACCTTTTCTTGTTGCTTCTTCCACCATTTGGAAGAGGACGTTGTCATCTATGTAATCCAAGAACAACCTGGATTGCTGGTGCCAGCAGATGTCAGGGTGGTTGAAATCCCCCATGAGGACCAGGGCCTGTGATCTGGAAGCTGCCACTATTTACCTGTGAAGGGCCTCATCTGCTTGGTTCTGCTGGTCAGGTGGCCTGTAGCAGACTCCTACAGTAACATCACCCTCCCCTGTCTTCCCTTTAATTTTGACCCATACACTCTTAACCAGCTGTTCATCATCCTTCTCCAGGTGGAGCTCCACCAATTCCAGATGGTCACTAATACAGAGTTTCTTTTCAATGGTTTTATATATTGTTTTTATATTAAGATCTTCAGCTGTTATCTCAAACTCTTGAAGGAGCACATTATACACAGTGATGATGGAGCAGTAACTGCTTAGCACATGAGTTCTCTCTGAATATATTGTACAGTACTGCTATTCACACTTCAGGTACAGACTGTTACAGCAGGTATGATGGAAGACATTGGCCTATAAAAAAAACCTGCATTCTTACAGTGTTTCTTTATAGACAAGCAAGGCACACTTTTTAAGAACTGTTAATTGATAAATAGTGTCTGTAAGTCTGTCATAACCTAGGACTTATTGCTGAAATTTGGTATCTGAGAAGGAATACAGGAATTGTAGGAATTGTCATCTACCCTCACTTTTGGCTACATATTCTTGACATCAACTTCCAAATGATTTAGAGGGAGAGAGTTTTCTTATTTATCTTCTCTTTTCCTCCTCCTCCTCTTCTGTGCCATCCCGGTCCGTATCTTTTCTTTATCATCTCTAGCATAGAAAGCTGTTTTTTTTGGCTGCCACTTTACAGGTTAAATTTAAGGGCAAAGGGGACAAGTTAACAGTTGAAATGAGAGCAGAAATGCAAGCACATTGATGGTGAATTTTCAGAGAACTCAAATCATTGAAGCCAAGTGGGAAGACCAGCAAACAATAGCTAGTGGTGGCACTACGGCTATAGAAGGCTCTTGTGTTTAGCCTAGCCTTGGAACAGAGTGTGCCTGTTTATGCTGAAAGTACTGTGTACACCTTCAGCTGTGCAGCTGAGCATTAAGCTAAAGGGTACAAACGCCGCTACTAGGAATGTAAGAGGTGTAGATGAATTGTTGAAAAGTTGTCAGGCTATGCCCAAAGTTATTCTCCAGGAAACTGTAAGACAGCAAATGACTGATAGGATTTCTTTTGTTTTACTGGTTGCCTATTACAATTGCAGGACAATGTGGTTTAGGTGGCAGTTGGTTTTGTAGCCTGCATCTGGAAGCATTGGAAATCCTGAAGGTTGTTAAGCAGTGCTCAGCTGGTTTGCGGACTGTCTCTTAAAATACAATTTTTGACTGCAGATTTGTTTAGTTACGAAGTAATTGAATCAATTTGAAAGTGGTGTTTTCTATATGTAATGCATTTTTTGACTAAATGTATTGAAGCACTGAAGCCAAGTATTCTGCAACATTTGTGGCTTCCCTGGATTACTTTGTCTGTCAGGAAGATGCATGTTCAGTGTCTAGACTGCTTCTAGAGCTAATGAAAAGTGGTTTTGCTCCTCAGTGACACATTTGCTCATGGAATAATTAATGAACGGTAAACTTTGCAATGTATGTTTGGAAAATGCTACAATGTCAGTGTAGTGATTACTCTGCAGATCAGACTGGGGAGAAAGGATGATGTATTTCTTTATGCGGAAGCTGATGTTGCATTCAGATCAAACATTCACTCTGCATATCCTTCATGATTTTATAGGCATCTATCTTTTTCTCCCCTCAAATGTCTCTTTTCCAAGCGGAAAGACTTCTGTTGTGCTGTCTGTTGAATGCTGTTTTTTGTAGTTTGTGGTTTTTTTGTTTGGTTGGTTCATTGTTGGGTGAGGTTTTTTCTCTGTTTTTGTTTTTAAGGGTGAGGGGTTGATATGTTTTTGTTCTGATCTGGTTTTCTGGTTGTTGAGTATCTCCAAGGTATTTCATGAGTGGTAACAGCTCCTTTAGAACTGTATGTTTCTGCAACACACGGATTTTTTTGTTAAAAACAACCCTAGGCTAGAAATAACCTTACAGAAGTGGTGGTTATCTAGTCTGTCTGCACTTGCTTTGCTCTCCATTGTATTTGTTTCTGCAAAGACTCTAGCTGTTCCTGAAAAGATTTTTTTGAAAAGAATTCCCAGTGAAGTGTTGGGATTTATAGGACTGCTAGTTTAAATGTAGTCTTGGGTGTCATATGCCTGCTTAGTCTCTAAGGACATCCTCCACAAGTGTGCAGCTTGTCTTCTGTGGTGATGCCATGATTTCTGGATCTGAACAAACAAGGTACTTGAGTCATTTTAGGGGTATAAAAACTCTAGCTATGAAAGCATAGTAAAAAACCTAAGTATCTTTGAAATGACATTTAGTCAACGCAGTGCTAAAGATCCTTTGACAATTCTTTAGTAAGACATTAGACCAATGTTTTTACTGGCTTCCTCTGGGCTAGTCTTAAAATTTCTTGCAAGGATCATGTGGCATGGTGAATTTACTGTCTCAGTGTTATGAAGCGATCTGTAATTCTGGTGTCAAGGTCTATCTCTTTTTGACCAGAGAACTGTGGAAATTGACTTGTGTTTATTTTTTGTACAGTATGAGTTTTGCACTTGAAAGGTACAGCAAGAAAATAAACTAATTTTTCTTAAGCTAGCTAATATTTCAACGTAGAGGTCCTGCTCTTAGAACAGGGATTGCTGTTACTTAGATATCTCTTAATATGTGAAAATATAGATTACTGAGGAAGGAAAAGTCATCATTAGCTATTACCTTCTGCTATTACATATCTTTAACATGACATTCGTTGAGGCGATATGAGGTGACGCCCTTCCTCCTGGGCAGATAAACTTTCTGTCAGAATTTAAACAACCGTACAAAATGGGTAGTTTGAGTATATAGCAACCATAGGGAAACATGTCACTGATTAAGTTAGTGGAAGTCTTCTCACTGGAGTTCTTGTTCATGTTCTCTAACCCTGAAATAGTTTCATCAGCTTCTAAATGTTGGTATTTGCCACAGAAATGAGAGCTTTGGCTGAATTTAAAGGGATCCGAAAAGAACTGCTGCCTTTTCTCTGAGCTGTCTGGAATGGAGGAACTTGTGACTGAAATAACACATAGGTAATTTGGAAGCATTGTAATACTGTTGCCACAGTAACAATGGACTAGAGTGTGAGGCAACAGGGGTTTTGTCAAAAGTGACAACAGAAAATGGCTTGGGACATACCCATGGCATATTACAACCTTGGTGCCTGCTCCTTAATGGACTTAGGCAGAAGATTATGGGGTAAGCTGATAAATTCCTGCATGTAAAGGATACCTTTTCAGTATGTGACTTCTATGTGCAGGCAGGTCTGTTAATGTAGCCCAACCTACTTAAGTTCCTGTTACAGGAAAAGCTGCCAAAATGAGATGGGTTTGTTTGCTTACAGGCTTCAGGGAACACTTTTTGCTGGCATTTTGTCTCTGTATACATGTAGCAGTGATGCTTTATGAAGAAAATCCCTGAGCAGCGTCAGCCACCCATGTGTGCCTGACAAAGATCCAGTGCAAGGAGCCTTGAAATAAGTGAATTACTGATGCAATGTGGAAGTGTCCTATCATGATGTTGTGAGAGGACCAAACATTTAGCAATCAAGAACCAAGCAAAATCAGTAGTAAACTTGATAGTAGAGAAGAGGATGTGTTGTACAAATAGTGTGAAAATGAGCCTTGCTTCAGGTAAGTAAGGACATGTTTCCAGGGTTATTTATACTAATAAAATGACTTCTTGTTTTTAAAGAATCATAGAATTATTAGGGATTGGAAGGGATCTTGAAAGATCATCTACTCCAATCCCCCTGCCACAGCAGGATCACCTAGACCAAGTTGCACAGGAACACATCCAGGCAGGTCTTGAATGTTTTCAGAGAAGGAGACTTCACAACTCCCCTGGACAGGCTGTTCCAGTGCTTCGTTACCCTCACTGTAAAGCTGCTTCTGATATTTATATGGAACCTCCTCTGTTCAAGCTTGCACCCATTGCCCCTTGTCCTATCACTAGATGACCTTGAGAAGAGCGTGGCTCCATCCTCCTGACATCCACCCCTCATATATTTATAGATATTAGTGAGGTCACCCCTCAGCCATCTCATCTCCAAACAAAAGAGACCCATCTCCCTCAGCCTTTCCTCATAAGGGAGGTGTTCTACGTCCTTCATCATCTTTGTTGCTTTACACTGGACACCCTCCAGCAGCTCTGTGTCCTTCTTGAACTGGGGCCCAGAACTGGACACAATACTCCAGATGTGGTCTCACTGGTGTGGAGTAGAGGTGGGAGAAGAACATCTCTCTATCTGCTAACTACCCCCCTTCTGATGCACCCCAGGATGCTGTTAGCCCTCTTGGCCACAAGAACACGTTGCTGTCCACTAGGACCCCCAGGTCCATTTCTCCTACGCTGTTTGCCAACAGGTTGGTCCCTAACATATACTGGTCCCTGGGGTTGTTCTTGCCCAGATGCCAGACTCTACACTTACCCTTGTTGTACCTCATTAAATTTCTCTCTGCCCAGCTCTCTAGTCTGTCCAGCTTTCGCTGAATAGCAGCAGTCTGCTGGGGTGTAGGTGACACTACCCAGCTTTGTGTCATCAGCAAACTTGCTGTCAGTGCACCCTAATCCCTCATCCAAGTCATTACTAAATAGGTTGAATAGGACTGGTCCCAGTACTGATTTTCAGGGGACTCCAATAGATACAGGCCTCTAACTAGACTGTCCCATTAACCACTACTCTCTGGCTTCTGTCCTGCAGCCAGTTAACGATCCAAACATCTGAAAATCGTGGTGCTGAAAGCTTGTAAAACCTGTCATCTTACTATGTAGCTTACCACCTTTATGACTATAATTTATATTGTGGTGTTTTTATTCCTAAAAGTTGTTTGAAATTCCACTTCATGAAAATAAGCTGTGAAGGATTGCCTTGTCTGGGGTTTTGTACACTGTGTACATCTTGCAATATGTTTACCTTGCTGTTAGGTTTAAACTTTAGTTAATGATAGCGTTACAACCTATCCATGGGTTGCAAGTTAAATTTCTTCCCTAAAATTCAGATATCAAGAAAAGTAGTCCTTTTGTGCTGCTTGGCACAGGAGAATCTTTGGAGAACACGAGTAATTTATGATATTTCTTTACAAGTGTTGCTAAATGAGAATCTGATGACTTGGAGCAAAGGAGGTGGTGCAGTAATATGGAACACACTACTGGAAAACTTGCTGTTGTGCATTTATGGGAAATTAGGTCTTCAAAAGTACTGATGTTAACTATTGGCATATTGATAGGTAGGGCGGTAGGGGAAGTTGGATGTTGTCCGGAATACAGCAATGGAACAGATAGTGCTCTTGCAGACACTAAAACTGCTTTCATATGTCATACCAGTTTACTGTGCCTTTCTAAATATCTCGCAGAAATAGTTAATTTTGTGGGACAATGCTTCTGATTACTTTAGCACTATCTGCTTTTAGCTTTTCAAGAACCATGTGGTCTTAATGCACTTCATATGTGGTTTAAGAACAGCCTCTAGATATATGAGTAGCTGTTAGTGGCATAAATGAGTGGGGCTAATTCTAGCAGAGTTCTCAGATGTTTTCTTAGTCTAATGGAAAGCATTGATTAAAATATTACTATAGTTTATAAAGAGCTTGTAGGAATATACAAGCAATGAAATATTTGTCATACAGTGCATAAAGGTGTCTATTACTTTACGTGGCAGAAAGAGCAAATAAAATGCACAGTATGACTGTGGATGACTGAAGCCTACTGAAAATACTGAATACTTGTATTTCATGCAGCTAGGACTCAAGATCAACATAGATTCTTGTACTCCAGTAGTTGTTTTCCCACATGTGTATAAATACACCAAGCTTCTTTGGACAAAGCTATTCTGTACTAGGAAAGGCTGAAATGACTCTGATGCAAATCCTGATGTTGACGCTGCTTTGCATACTCTTCATGGTTTACTGATATCTTGTCCAAGCAAGCAGTCCTGGGTAATTCCTTGGTTAGCTATGGTATCAGATACTTAACATACATTACAAGGTAATCAGCTGGAACTGGGTGTGACAGTTGGCTTTTATTGTTTTTTTATTTGGGGTGATACAATGATGGTGCAGGACACAGATGTGACCTAGGAGAGGAGCCCACTTGGACTGATCTAGTGTGCAACCTTCCTGAGTGTGAGACCCAGACTCTGAGATGTTTTAAGTGTAAAGTATTTGTTTGACAAGGACCTAATGTTAAATAAAATGAACTTGCATACATTGTATCAAGAGGGCATGACAACAAGCAGTTCTGGGACTTAAGAGCAATTTGATGTAGCTGTCTTCTTTAAGAATCAAAAGCAGTGTGGCAGCTTGACATAGTTATGTAGTTTTGTCTGGAAAAAATTTTCAGGATTTATACCCACATAGTACTGGAAGCTAGTTAACTGTTAGTATAGTTCTGTATCTGCTTGGACAGAATTTATTCTGAGCTTCTTGATTTTACCTCAGGAATAGAATTTTTGAGAACACCCATGTCTTCTGGCCAATCTGTAGCTTTAGGTTCAATTTCATGGACTCATCTTGTTACCACTAAGATTTAATGCACTTACTGTAGTTCTTAAATATTTGGTAATTATGCTGTGGAGTGACAATGAGTTTAGAAAATGAACACAAGGTTCAAGTTTTATGCAAAATATGCAAAAGTTTTCAGCATATTGAACTTCTTGAATTTTAAGAGCTTCAGCTCTTAACCACCTCAAAATGTTCCAGTGTGTTCTATAGAGTGTGATTACCATAAAATCCCCAAGCTACATACTGTTCAAAGCTGGTAGACGTTGAAGTTCACCTTTGTAGAACTCTAGAAAAGTTTATGCTCTTGGATGATGACAGTTGTTTCTGTTTTTTTGGATTTGGTTGTTTTTTCAGTTGTCCTTTTCCTCCTCTTGTGCTCGTGGTTTGGGAGCTGCTGCTAGGGTTTGAATCTTTCCCATGCATATTTCTTCTGGTGCTAAAAAGAGGTTATGTATACATACTTTCTGTTCCAGAGAAGTGGTATATCCAGGTATACCCAGGACAGGTTCTAAGAAATTTCTAAGACTCCTCATTTTATATAGAATGCATTCTGATTGGCAGTTAGCTAATTCTAAGTGCAGTTTATCTATCACTTGTCTTCCTCTAGGA
This sequence comes from Upupa epops, assembly GCA_013397515.1. Lineage (NCBI taxonomy): Eukaryota > Metazoa > Chordata > Aves > Bucerotiformes > Upupidae > Upupa > Upupa epops. The sequence goes on from VZRI01008343.1 coordinate 77,722, forward strand.
TTTTTTTTCTCCAAAACTTCACCTGTAAGAAATGGTTAGCATAAACAGGAGATTGGAATTGGTACTTAGTTTCTCATATTTCTCCTAAATTCCTTTTCTTCCTCTTGACTCAATTTGCCTCAGTGGCTGCTTTTGCATTTGAAGGACACTGGAAGCAGGGCTTTTAATCTGTAAAGCTGGGATATCAGAATTACAGCTGACATTTATTTGAATAAAACTTGAAGTAGAAAGGTGAATTTGTTCAGAGAAAAGTTAAAATTAGGACCAAGCAATGAAGACTAGGCCTAAAAAACAGCTTTTGTCTTGGGATATAGATAAAAACATAACTGCTGCCCTACTGTCTGAACAATTTAAGATTTCTAGCTGTTCAGTAAGTAGGATACTAAAAAGGTTAGAAATTAAGTAATTTCAGAATTGTTACTTGCAAGGAGAATGTGGATGTGATTTAGTTGTCATAGCGAAGCCTTAACCTGTACCATCTACATGTGGGCTATGTGATTTTTTTTTTTTTTTATGGGGTTTCTTGGTTGGGGTTTGGTTTTTTTAAAGGGTCTTCTCTTCACTTTTGCACACTGAAAGCATACCTGTTCCAGATCAATACTGCAACGCCTTTGGGTGTGATTCTTAGCATTTGTGAAAAGGGCACAAACTGAGACATAGAAGGTTCTCTCTGGACAGCAGGAAATGCTTTTTACTGTCAAAGTGACAGTCACCAGCATGGGTTGCCCAGTGCAGTAGTGGCATCTCCTTCCCTGGAGATACTGAAAAGCCGACTGGACAGAGTCCTGGGCTATAGGTGGCCCTACTTCAACACAGAGGCTGTTCCAGATTATCTGTAGAGGTCATTCGACTGATTTTACTCCAACTATTCTGTGTTCAAGTGTGATTCTATGAAAAAGGAGTGCATTTGCATTTGCATGACTGCAAATAAATGGGATTGATTAAATAAGTGCTTGTTAGCTGTAAGAAAGGGCTTTTTTTTCTAGAGTGCGTACGCTTTGAAGATTCATTGTGGGAGCCCCAAAGCTTTCTTTACGTGGCTTTTGGTGCAGACTGTGTATTTCCAGGAAGCGTTCTGCAATCATGGAACCATCTATTGCTGATGTAAATAAACCTCAGGAAAAAAGTCCCTGCAGTGACAGTAGTTTTGAGATTGCTCTCTAGAAGACTGCATTTTGTAAAATCTGCATATACTTTTGTTTTCTCACTCTTAGCTGAAAAAGAATATTTCAACTTGAGTGTATTCCACACTAAAAAGGAAAGAGGACTGTGTACTTCACTGATCTCAGGCAAAAACAAGGCTTTGAATTGCTGTTCATGTAAGCTGAATATTCTACCAAGTCTGGCTCTTTCTCTGGGGGCAGAAGAATATTATGAGCCTGCTGTGCTGCCTACAGCCTCTGGAAAATTCTGCTTGTTTTCTGTTCCCTACACATATTTAATCACTGATAGGCAGAACTGGTGTACCAGTGAGTCATTTTGTAGTTCTTCCAACACACAGAAAAATAATCATAGTTAAGATGCACCTGTTGATGGGGAAGCAGTTGTAGGCAGTTGCTGAGGGAGGACAGAGCCTTTTAAAAAGGTATTTTCCTGCTCTGCTGGAGAAGTTCTGTCTTTTTGCAGTGATGCTTGTGGTTTTGGTTGTCTGGTTCAGATCCTTTTCCCTTACCTTTGATTACCTCTGTTCCCTGGAGTACCTAACCCAAACAATTCTATAACATATTGAAGTACTTTATACTGCTTTGAGAAGTGAGGTTTATGGTATGTAATGTAGCATGATAGCTGGACTACTGGTCTAAGAGGTTGAAAGTTTGGTGAACAGAGTCTGAAAGTACTTTCTCAGGCAGACAGTGGAATGGCTGAGGCAAAAGGGTTCTTTCTGAAAAATTATAAATTGCATGAGAATAAGATACAATTTTTTTGAAGTGATGCTTTGAAATACTATCTTTTGTTAGAAATGATCCAATAGACACCCAAATCTTTGGTAAAATACAAAAGATTTATTGGTTGCGGTAATAAGGAATGAGCAAGCAGCGCCGGGTGCATCGGGAGTTATTCACTCCACCAACACGCACACTTCCAGTTTAAGGCAGCAACATTTTATACCTTATTTCATGCATATTATCACTTCAAAGGATCCTGTATATTAGTCTTTTCTTTGTTCACATCTCTACTTCTTAGTGAGACCCCCCGATCCAGAGATAAGGTGAAAGACAATGTTCTTGGCCTAATCTTAATTAAAAGTTATTAGCTCCCCATACATAGCACAACGCTTTGCAGGTCTTAGATTGCTCAGCCTCCCCCCATCCTGTTTACCGTTTGTCCTGCTGAGTTTCACTGTGTATTTTATTCATTCAGTAGTTTTCCACAATGAAAAGGGGGGATATTGTTTTTACCTTGACACGAATCATAATATAACATCTCACACTTTGTTTACTTCTCCCTCCTAAAAATGCCAAACAAAAAATGTTGTTGCTGGGGGACTGTGTTCATGCCACTTTTTGATTTCCTATAGCTGCCTTGAATTGTGTTTCTGTGTTCATGTAAACTGAAGCAAAGTCTGATTTCTAAGCATTGCTTTTATTTCATGTTTTACTGTGCCCCTGCTCAGTTTGATATTTGTATCCTGTTCCTGTAGGAACTAGTACAGTTTCTGCAGCATATGGATGCATGAGGACCTGCCTTTTAGAGATGAAATCTGTGTCAAGAAATGGAGATGTTCAGTATATCCTGTGCAACCTGCTCTGAATGATCCTGCTGTAGCAGGGAGGTTGGACTAGGTGATCTTTTTCAATTCCTGCTGTTCTGGGATACAGCTGTTCTCTGTCTTTGACAGACCAAATAGACATTTCAGCTGTAAAGCAAGAAGTAACTCTGCTAGAAATCATATCCCTATGTTTTTGCATGTATGGTCTCCCAGCATATGTTTGTGCCCCCAGCAGTTGCTATTATTGCTTATCTGATGACAAGGTAATAGAAACATGCAAGCAGGTGCTAGGACTCTATCTAGATTGTCACATCTGGTCATGGTACGATTTCTTCATTACAAGTATCCTTCTTTTGTTTAGAAATAACCATTTAAGACTGGGTGCCAATGTAAGTTTTAGAATTGTGTCTCCAGTAACTGGCCTGCAGGTTTACAATCCTAAGATAGTTTGGGTTGGAAGGAACCTTTAGAAATCTGTCTCATAGTCAAGTCACCCTTTGACTGCTGCAATCCCTCCATTGTAGGGATATCTCCTAGGAGGATCTGTTCCATGATCTTAATGAGTATGGAGGTAAGGCTGACCGGTAGATTCCAGGGTCTTCAGTTTACTTTTTTTAAAAAATGGATGTGATGTTTCTGTTTTGCCAGTCACTGTGGATTTGCCTGACTGACATGACTTTTTGGATATGATTGAGAATGGCTCGGCAACTGCATTAGTCAGTTTCCTCAGGACCCTGGGATAAATGTCACTGAGTCCCACAGGCTTACATATGTAAAGGTTCCTCAGGTGGTCTTGAACCTGGTCTTTACTTACAACTGGAAGTGACTTAATTCTGCAGTCCCTACACCTTGAGGTTCAGAGGCTTGAGAGATTTGGGAAGAGAGATACCACTGAAAACCAAGGCAGTATGTTATCGAGTACCTCAGCCTTCTCCACATTGCTTGTCACTAGTTCTTATGTCATATTTATCAAGGTGGGTATGTTTCCTTTAGTAGACATTTTCTCACTAATGTGCCTTCTGAAGCCCTTAGTATTTGCTTCCTGTGCCAAATTCAACTCCTGGCTGTGCCATAACTTTCCTGATCCCATCCTTGTACATTGGTCACCATCCCAGTATTCATCCCCTGGTTCTTCTGTCTATTTCTTTCTTGCTCTTCACTTTGACCAGGACTTCATTATTTAGCCATGTTTGCTTCCTGTCTTTCTTTCACATGGCAATTGAGAGCTTTTACTAAGAAGAATAACCTTAAAGATGTCCCTTACTGTGTTCAGTTCCTTTGTCCCTGGGAGCAGTTTCCTGAGGGTCCCTTCCATTAATTTCTTAACTGAAAGTTTACTCTCCTAAAATTCAGAGTCCTTGCTCTATTCTTGGTCCATATCCTCAAGATTATGAATTCCACCAGGGCATGACCAACTTGCAGCTCAGACTGCCACCAGTCTCGACATCACTAATTAGTTAATCAGGTCTAGCAACACAACTCTGATTGTGCTGTCTGACATTTGGATTATGAAGTTATCCTCTGTAACTCTTAAGAGTCTTCTGGGCTGCTTGCAGCTTGCCATGCCATTTTTTCTGTAGGTGTCAGTATGAATGAACTCAGCTAGCAGGATTAGAGCCTGAGTGTTTTGCCTCCTGTACTTGAAGTAAGAAATTTTCATCAACAAGCTCCCCTTGGCTGAGTGGCCTGTAGTAAACACTAACCATGAGGTTTCCTTTGTCTTGGCAGCTAATTTTTAGCCATAAACTCTTCATTGTTCTTTTTAAAAGGCAGCTCTGTGGTGTCAATTCTATTTTATTTTTTTAAAGAAACAGAGGACTTCCTACTCTTCCTTCCTTGACTGTCTCTTCTGAACACTTTCTAGTCATTGATGGCAGCATTCCAGTTGTGTGTTCCTTCCCACCATGTAGCTCTACAGTGGCTTCTGCCTCTTCCTGTTTGTTCCAAGTGCTGTGTGCATTTGGTATAGAGGCACTTAGCTTGATCATCCACTGTGTCACCTTTTTACAGGAACAGAACCTAATTATTTTGAGGCATTTCACAGGTGTTTTCATCTTATATCTTAACATATCAGCAGTCTCTGGCTTTTCTCTGTTGCTCAAAACTCTATCGCTTTGCCCTGCTGTTTTTTCCTACTGTTGAATCACAAAATAAACAAACATGGTTGGAAAGAACCTACTAGATCACTGAGTCTGACCATACCCCCCCACAAAAATACCTAAATACTTGATTGATCAAAAACCACAAAATAATCCCCTCCATGCCTGCTACTCTAGCATGTCACGAAGCACCATATCTACATGTTTCTTAAACACTTCCAGGGATGGTGACTCAACTGTCACCCTGGAAGGCTGTTCTAGTGCTTCACCACTCTTTCTGTAAATAATTTCTTACTAAGATCCAATCTAAACCTCCCCTGCCTCATCTTCAGACCATTGCTCCTGGTTCTGTCATTAGTCACCAAGGAGAAGAGGCCAACGCCTACCTCTCTACATCCTCCCTTCAGGTAGTTGTAGAGGGCAGTGAGGTCCCCCCTCAGCCTCCTTTTCTCCAAACTAAACATGCCCAGCTCCCTCAGCTTCTCCTCATACGACTTGTTCTCTAGACCCTAAACTCTGGTTTCTGTCTGTACTGTAGAACACTGTTCTAATTATGTTTACAGGGTTTTTTTCAGCATGATGGGGACTAGTGTTGCTTTTTTAAGCTTCTATTCATCTATTTCATGCTACTGCAGTCAGCATATTTGTCTCTTGCTTTGTCTGGACCAAAAAAAGTACACACTCAACAGAATGGTTCACTGGCAATAAAATCCTTGTCTGGGATAGTGGGGAAAATGGCGTGTCCTGAACAAAGGAAATAGAAAAGGCAAAATGATCCAGCTTGGATCCCACACTGACCCACCAGGACCATGACTGATAATGTTATACTCTTAAGTAGAAGAACAAAATCTTTTCAGCTAATGTTTCTGGCATACATATTATCCTTCCTTGTGCCAACCAGAGCATGTCATGTTGTTGCATGATGAAGTGAAGTGGGCAAACAATCCCTTTTTCATCTGCCTTGTTGCCTGACTAGATGTTTGCAGCCACCCAAAGCAGGGTGGGCAGCATGAAGCTGGGGATGGTCATTGTGCCAGCCTGATCTAGGTGAAACCTCAGCCTGTGGTAGTGCTGTTGTGCAGAGGAGCTGTTTTATTACAAATTTTTGTAGCCCATCAGTGGTTTTTTTGTTTGCATTGGGAGGGGCATGAGGGCTCCATGTTCTCCCGTTCTCTGCCTTGTAGTGTTGTCTTTTTTCATCATACTAGAGATGTTCCTTATTTCCCTGGAGCTTGGCATTTGAACCTTTCTTTGCCCCCTTCAAGCTAGGCACTGTTTTTCACAGCCCTTTTGTCCCAGGGGTGTTGAGACTAACTGAACATATTTCTTGACTTAGCCTCAGAAAAAGCAGCTCTCAGTCTGGAAAAGTCCACATCAACTTGTCTTCTGAGCAATAAAACCATATGAAGCAGCTACTTAATGCAGTAGCTTTAGTAGGTCTCTGAGGTCTTCAGCAATTAACTGTTTGCAGACTCCTTTGTTGCTGGTGATGCAGTCTTCTGCAGCTTTTCCTTACTGTTCTTACTTGCACCTGTGGGAGATTTCTGCTGTTTTTTTTTCACTGAATTTCCATTGGAATTTAATCGGTTGTCCTGCCTCTATTCTTCCTTTTTGTTGCTTCTACATACTCTTTCATGTTTCTCTCTTCTACCAGATATATTTCCTACACTTCCTTCCCTTAACAGCCACTTGCTTATTATCTCTTCTTACCAGTAAACCATCTGCAGTGCTGCCAGATGTCTGGCTATTGCCTTTACCCTACCCTGACTCTGAACTAAATCCTTCAGTGTGCTTAGCCCCTCTGCTCTGTAATCCTCTCTCCATTCAGCTTTGGCATTCACTATACAGAGGAGCAGTTCACAATGTAGGACCTGCTTCTTTTTTCCAGCTTCTCTTAGTTGAGCTGGCAGTGGTGTTTGAGGCCATGGATGTTGTCATCAGGTCAGGTACTGATATGCAAACTTTTAGAGCTGCGTGCAGCCTTTGTAGTAATAAGACCTCACACATTTTTGCCTTCTGATAGCTGATAAATACAGCCACCTTCTTAATCACAGCCAGATCTGGGATTGCTCACAGGTAGAAATTAATCAGTGATACAGTTGTGGTTAATGTTAATAGCTGTATCTCATATTCAGCTTCATGAAACTAGGAGTAGAGCACTGCAACTTCTGTCTTACGGAGTTTTTTTAACAAAAAGTCTTGTGTGGTAGCTTGCCAAAGTGGGATTATTAGATCTGAATCAAGAAGCATTATTTCTAGGCAAGAAGTTATCGTTCTGGTAACATGAGAAAAGCTCAAAAAATGCAGTGGTTTACTTGTGATTAAGTATAGAGTGATTTGCAGAGAAGATACTTTTAGCATTGGCTGAAAAAAGATATGAGTAGTTTGGATTCTTCCAACCTCTGTGATTCTGTGATTCCAGTGTGTTGTCTACATGTTCTCAGAGTGTGGAGGTAAATGAGCACATTGTGTTTATTGTCAGGTATAACTTGGAAACATGCCCTGAATGGGACTAGCACAGAGGTGTTCGTGTTGCTGGGACTTATTGAGAGACTGACCAGCTGTAAAGGTACTTTAAAGAGAGCAGGTTCTTAACATTGTGCATCTGAAGGACTGTTTGCTCTTATACTGTTTTTTCTGTACCTTGATGCTTTTGTAATAGATTATGCTACTGTAATGTGGTTTGCAAAGGATCTTCAGAGATCATCTCCACAAGATCATGTTGAAAAGGGTCAAGAAAGGGTATATATTAAAACTAGGGGTAGCTGTAAGGAACTGAGAGCACAATGCAGTGGGACACAGAAACTACTGGGGAGAGAGTAGGCAATGGTAGGGACTGAAGACCCTGAAAATGTAATTAAAAACAGAAAGCAACTTTAAATGCAAATACTTCTGGAAAGTCTGCCTGTTGTTCTTGTGTCTTTCACTTAACAGTCAAAGGTTTGATGTATCCTTTTTCTGTTTTCAAGTGGAACTGATTGAAAACAAGTATGAGCTTTTCCTCTAAGCCTTGATAAACTATAACAGATATTCTGATCTTTGATTGTGCCTGGTGTTGGAGTGGTCAAATTATTGATTTGGTTCCCATTTTATTTCCATTATATTTTTGTTCCAATAAAAAATATTTATCCTTGGTGCACTTTCAGCTGAGGCCGTATGAAGGAGGAAGTGCTGAATATTTGGGTAATGGTTTGTGTGCAAATAAGTGCCCTCTTTTTTTTTTTTTTTCTAATAAAACAAACTTTGCCCTTGTTGCTGTATAGCTGCCTGGGAAGTTTTTACCATATCTTGATGGTGAAAATACAAAGATTGAAACTTCCAAATATAGCAAGATTACTACCTTGGATTTTCAAAAACCTAATTCTCTACACGTTAAAGATTTACTTGGTCCAAAATATTGGAGAGTAAAGGAGTTCAAGATAGGTAGTCAATGTTTAAACACCACTTCCTCCAAGCCCCAAAAAAGTGTGTTTTGCTATGAAATTAATCTGGAAGATAGGCTAGGAGACCTATGTGGATGAGTGAAGAGCTTTTCAAGGAAGTCTCGGATAAGAGGCAAACTCACAGTTTGTGGAAGAAGGGACATGTTAGCTGGGAGGTTTATAGAGAAATTGCTGGGACGTGTGAAAAGGCCATAAAGAAGACAAAATTCATATTGAGTTAAAATTAGCTATTGTAGTTAAAGGCTGGAGAGTTGGGCCAGGAGGAATTTAAAGAGTTCAAACTCATTAAGGTAGAGGCCTTCCCTTGTGAAGGACTAATGGGATCAATACAGATTGTGTAGTGACCAGCTACAGAACATCCCTGGGGAGAGGGATCTTGGAGTCTACTGTGGATAACAAACTAAACATAGATCATCAATGTGCCCTTGTGGTCAAGAAGTCCTGTCTACATCAGGAGACTGTGAGCCAGGTGTTTAAGATTCTTTCTGCTGTTGGCAGTTATCTGAAATTATTACTGGTTGTAGGTCATGTTCTATGCAATACCTAACTGTAAAAAAAAAATGTTGGGGAAGCATGTGGCCTTTCTTATCTCACACTGATCTGGTGTAATAGCAATGTAATTAAATAAAGCATTTCAGATGATATGTGAAGATCAGAAATTTCTGTAGCGGTGAGGACTAAAAATAAAACTCTGCACCAAATCCATGTTTATTCTGTAGTTAAGCTCACAGGACTTTGATGTCCATATACAAATCAAAGATTGACTTAAATGGAGAGCTGCTTCACACTGTAAAGAATAGCCAGATGGTGGTATTACTTTATTATTAAGGGCCCTGCCTGCAGTAGAGAAAGAAAAATAATATACCCCAGTGTCCCCACTGTCCAGGGGACAAAATATGGTAATTACCAGGGTTCAAAATGTCAAAATATGGTAATTACCAGGGTTCCAGGAATGAATTTGTTTGCACACAATCACTACACTTAACAGCACTCTCTCGACAGGAAGTACTGCCCCATTTACTTTTTGGGCTACTTGGAGGCCATCTAAAACCAATGACTGTGTTTGAAATCCAAAACACTAGCTTCCTCTGTTGTGTTTCATTATGAAGGGAATGTTTTCCTCAAACAGGATATCTGTCTTGATGGTTTTACGTATCCCTGGTACATTGAAAATGAAGTTCAGAGAGACGCATTGTGTCTCAAATACACAGTGGTTAGAAGAGATTTTGTCATGGATTAAAGTGTTAGAGATTATGAACAAGCAGAACACTCAGTTAGAAGCTACTTGTGGTTTGCTAGGTGTGAAAGGACAGCTGTTAACACCACTAGGCTAAATGTCAAATACTGGATTTCTTTTGTTAATTTACGTTGATGACAACGTTGCTTACTTGGGTATCTTTCCGTAGGATTATGTACTAAAAAAGTATGGAGAGGATAGAATCAAATAGTTAATATAAGGAAATGTAAGTGTAAAATTGTTTTTGTGACCTTATTTTTCTTCCTTTAGTTTTTATTTATATGATTGGCTTCTCCTTAGATGCTACTACCCATCGTGCTTCATTGGAATGCCTGAACATGTTAGATATCCTGCATAATCCTCTCCTGTCATTTTAGCCATGAGAGAAGTTGAAAGCAGTCCTGTGTTGTCATTGTGTAGCTAGTAGAGCTGTGTCATGGTTTGAAAACCATGAGTTTCTGGTGTTTGTTATTTTTGTGCTTTTCTGCAGAGAAAACACATTTCTTGGTGCCTCCATATTCTCCCCCTGACCACAGTAGTGTCTGTGGGTACGGGGAAGTCCCTCCAGAAAGCCAAGTCAGTTTCCAGATTCCTTCTCCTAGGACATCATGGCAGTACAACTGCCTGCAACTACTCCCTCCTCCCAAATGCAACCATTGAAGTGAAGTGGTGCCAGAGTTGGGTGCAGCACAAGCCCACTGGTTGGGCACAGAGTGAATGCAGCCCTCGTGGGCTGTGCTGATGGCAAGCAGCAGAACAGCTGCACTGCTGGACACAGCCCAGGGCGTGGCCCAAGCTGCTGCTGCTGGTCCACTCACACTACACCCAAGCGCAGAGCTATGCCTGTATCTGTGGGTGCCACTGCCCATTCTGCTGCATACACTCAAAGGCAGCAGCATGCTACACCATAAGCTGATTAATTTGAAGATGTCAGAACTGGTGAGCTACATCCTCCCCACTGCCTGTCGTCTTGGGGAAGAGAGCCCCCCCCCCCGGTCCTGCAGAAAGGCTGAAGTTGCAGCCACCATCTTGACCAAAGCTGCAGGGTGGTGCCTGTGTGACTAGCGCCATTTTGGTTTGTTTTCTCTTGATGCTGCAGAAATGCTTTATCATAGCTGCAACTGAGAAACTGGGAAATGCTTGAGTAAGCAGGAGAAAACAGGCTCAAAGGGGTGTTTGTTTTCCTTTGTTGCTTGGATGGACTGTTTGTACTGAAGAAGTTGAAGGGACTTGTGATTTGGTAGAATACTGAGAGACTGGGGGGGTGAGGTGTATGTTGTTGCATCTGAGTGCTGCTGCCGCCTCAGAATCATGCTTAACCAACTGACATCTGCCAGCCGTGCCACATGATTCCCTTTGCCAAATATTGAGAATACACAATTCTCACCTATTTCTCTCAGAATGCATGTAATGGCATTGTAATGCAGTTTCTGTTTATTTATTTGTTTGGGGGGGTTACCTTTCTTTTTCTTGGGTGTGGGTTCAATAAAATCCTTTCTTTTCCACAAAATTGCTTCATTGCCTAGTAAATTCTACCTGAGAGCTCATTAGTGTGCTTAAGATTGCAGGCACCAACCCAAAGAACCAATTGAGGCTGTTTTGAACCTACAAGAAGACAGAAGGGAAGCATTCTTGATTGGTTTGCACAGGACTGAAGAATTAAGAGACATGAAAATCTTTGCTTGTCTTTTAATCTCAGGCTCAGGCAGTTAAAGACCCTTGTGACATCTCTACACCTGTTCTATCATTTTTCAAAGTTACCTTTCTTGTACCCTGCCTCAGCTTGGCTTTTCATAGTAGTCCAAACCTCCAAATTGTGGTCAAATCTTAGTCATTCCTCTCTACTGCTTTTTAGTCTTGGGTTTTTTATGTGAACTGTTACTTATTTCTCTACCACGTCACTTTGTTCAGTTTTCTCCTCTAACTCTGTCCCACTGCTCTGCCATGTGAATCCTTCACTGTCTTGTCATCCAGTTTGTGCTGTTGCCTCATTTTGTACTGCCTGCTTTCTCTTGCTAGACACTTAGTTGCTGCTTTCTTCTTGTAGGCTCACATTCCTACCCTGATGCCTTTCCAGACAAATGGCTTCCCTTTCCTTTAGGATACAGATTCACTAGTGGGGTCCAAGAAAACTAAGACAGGACAATACTACCTTTCATACTTTCTGTACTGCATACTAGGCTGATGTCCTGTTCCCCACTTCCTGCTGGAATGTACCTGCCTGGTTTGTGAGGCTGGCTCAGAGTCAATCAAGTTCACAAGTAACATCTCTAAGGGAGGGGTGGTAACATGTAAGGCACAGATGGCATCTTCAGAAATATACGTGCCAGATATTAAGAAGCTTCTGCAAGCATATGTTAGCCAAATAGGTTTTTCCCCTGTTTTGGTGATGTCAACTTGACACAGCGGAAAAAATCCAAACCATCACAAAACAAAAAAACACCTAGGAAAACCTGAATCTGTCTCTTGAATCTTCTTACAAAAACACAGGACAATTGCATCTTCTTGGCAAAGTGTCAAATAAGTCCATGTACCTCATTAAAGCACCAAGTCCAGCTTAAGGCAACTGAGCAGCACAGCATCCTGAAAGCTGAAATATATGAAATTTGGCAGTGTTAAAATTGTTTAAAGTCAGAGTTGTATGAAAAAAAGTGGTTTGACTAACAGCAATGCTACCAGTTAAAAAAATAATTTAGAAAAATAGTTATTTCTGAAAATCCTCTTGTTCTGGATTTGGTTGTTTTTCCTGGAAAGTCCTGACTATGAAGTGATTTTGCAATTCTAGTTACAGCAAGTGTCTGCAAGTATTTATTTGTCTCGACTCCATTAGTCCATCTGTATCTTAGACACAGTGAGTGTTTGCTGCTTTTACTATTTGTCTCCTTGTCATTGAGTCTGTACATCTCTCTATGCTGTTCTGTCATTTATGTTGCTCTGAATGTCTAATGTGTGGGGTTTACTCTGCACAACATTGAGGGAAATGGAGAATTGAGGCACCTTTTGCGAGACCTTTAACCTTGCTGTGGGCTTTGTTTTCCAGTTCTGTAGAAAATGCCTTAATCTTGAGAGAGGGAGCTATCTGAATTGCATTATTTATGTTTCTGATCAAAAGAGTTTACAACTAGAGTATTGTTTTCCTTTTTTTAAATAAGGTCTTTAGGTGATAGTTTATTGTATCAGAGCTTTCCTAGCCATATGCTTTCATATTCAATTCTAAGTGTTTTTCTGTACATTTAATTTTTATATAGTTACTGAAAAGTAGGGAAAAGAACTAGCAATGAAAGTAATAGCCTCTGAACATTCAGAGTGCAGGATACTAGGTTACTTATCGTATCCAGTTAGTTTCACTTCTGGAAGGTGAGTGGATATGCTGTGGTTAAGATTCTGTGTGAGTCACTTGGAAGGCTAGAGCCTTGCTGATTTACCAAGAGGCAGGGGGACTTGGGATATTCAGCAGGAACAGTAGTAGTAATAAGCAGCAGCAGTGGTAGTAATGGCAGTTTCCACAGCAGATTTCCTAGTATGAGTCAGTGAATGTGCAGCTTCCCAGCTAGCTGTCAGGAGGAACCCAAAATTGAGTATTGCAAGAGATTTAGGGTTTGTGTTTATGGTGAAAGTCATGTGATCTTACAATACCTTAACTTGCCAACTTAGCCATACTCAGGAGAAGATCCTTTGCTGCAGTGCTTAGAGAAAAAAGGCGGGGGGGTGGGGAGGGCAAACAGTGCAATGTGTGTTTATGCCTACATCATGCCGAGGAGACACTTAACGGTAAATGATCTGTGTATACCTGAGGTAAGATCCTGTTTCTGCTTTCCCTGCACAGTGCTGCTGCAGCACGGAGCTGATCCAAACATTCGGAACACCGATGGGAAATCTGCGCTGGATCTGGCAGACCCTTCAGCAAAAGCTGTTCTCACGGGTAAGATACATACATTTCTTAGCAGATTACCTGTAGTTCATTTTGTGTGTATAACTTCAGTATCATAAGAACCTTCTGCCGCCTTCCCCCCCCCCATTGTGTAAAAGCATTTAAAAACTGTCTTTTACCAGATTCTGTATTGATGTAGTTGTCGTTCATCTGCTATGCTGCTATAGGTTTACAGCTTCTATGTAGGCTAATACTGGAATTTTCTATTAAAGCACTATTCACTGCATTTCTGTGGGGTTTTTGCCTTTTAATTGCTCTCCATAATGGAGACTGAATGGGAGCCCTGAACCCCTGCAAACAAATAAAAAAATAATAAAAAATCAGGTCAAACGTTTTAAGACCTTTACTGTTGAGCAGGCAAGGACATTTGTATAACTATAAAAGTACTTGTGATGTGAAAGACAACCTGCTCCCGATTGCAGAGATCAATAGTTGCGTTATGTTTTGCTGCAGATTCACATGCTACCCTTGCCACCTTTTTCCTCATAATTCATTTTAGCTAGAATTCTTCCTCATCCACCATTTTTTTTTCTCATTTTATACTATTGGAGCTGCCAAACAATATCTGTAATGAAAATAGTCTACAGGTACAAACCTGTAAAAACAAAAGTTGATTTTTTTATATATTGACTGTTGCAGTATACCAATATGGACTAGAAGTATAATATAGTAACCTGTCAAGTCCATATCAAGAAATAGGTCCTCTGTACCGATTTTTACATTTAGGAAATACAATGCTTAGAAAAAAGTTGGGTTTTTTTATTTAAAAATATGTACCATTAGGTTTATAGAAAGAGATCCAGTAGCTGAGTTTTGTTTGAAGAAAGCTGTTCCTTTGTCTCTGTTTCCCTTATATTCTCACTCTCATTTTATTGACAGCTTAATTTATAGGTTATGTGCTATGCAGCTATCATATTCCTTCTTCAAGTTACATTTGAAGAACACCAGGTCTATTCACTTTGCAAGGAACATTTCCTCATTGTCTTTTTCCAGCATGCTAACTGCTATACACAATTATTCTACAGCTCTGCAGAGATTTGAGAGTGCTTTTGCAACAGTGCATTTTAAATACATATGATTTAGTTTAACTACTCAGTGTCAAGTTTGAATGTGTTTCTGCAGTGTTAACCCCAATGTTAGCTGTGCTAAGCAGGTTAATCTGACTTTTGGCTGTTAATGGGTACAGTACTAGAGATGTTGAGGATGGAGCCTCGAGAGGTGTAAAGGGATACTTAATATTTAGTTGTGGGAACTTAGTCTATGTAGAATTTGAAGTTTACAGGCTTCAGGCTATGCTTAAGAGGATAGGAGAAGACTTAGGAAAGTCTGTGATGGTGCTTTACATCTGCTCTCCAGAGTTCTCTGGGCACTAGATCACCACCTTGTGTTTCAGGCAATGTATTGTAGCAAATAAATGGGGGCGGATTAGAAGCAGCCCTTGGAGAATGTCTGTCTGAGTCCAGCAAGTGACCTGTGTCCCTGGCCTCACCACTAATGCCTCTCACAAAACATCTGCTGATTGCAAGCTTCTGCAGCTGGTGGGTCTGTTAGGTTGTGTGTATAAACACACATGCACAGGGTCACTTATGCTGTTATTTAGGTATTTTATTGTTTATAAAATTATGTAATTTTTGTATTTATTCTTAATAGCAAAAAAATTACAACTTTGGTTTTATCAGCTTTGTCCTCAAGGTGGCTCCTGGCTATATGGGGCTCTGTGTGCTATGCACCTGAGCTCCAAGCTGTGTCAACAGGGTTTCAATCATCTGTAGCTGCTGTGTGATGTACAATAATTTCTAAAAAAACAACTGGATGCCATCTATAAGGAAGGTTTCTATTAAGAGCTGATCTTTTCTGGATGCCGCCCTGCTTTGTAGTTTCTCTGTTAGGCTGCTGCTTTCTCATGCATTTTCCATAATGTGCTACCTTCGTGTCTTGCATCATTCTTCAGGAAGAAGGGGGCTTAAGGGATTTCTTCGGATCTCTCTGACTTGGGATAATCTTTAGCTACAGCTATGCTTTGCATTTAGGGGCATTGGAATTTAAAGATGTTAATGGATTAAAGACAAGTAGGATATATTAGCTTAATTTTCAGTATTTAATCGTGGTATTTTAGAAATGTTCATATTTATGGCTTTTAAAAGTGGAGTGATCTTGAAAGCACAATCTGTAATTGATACTGTATTTGTATCTTTCAAAGGCATGTGTGTCAAGACTGTTCTCGTAGTATTATTTTTGTGTTCCTTTTTCTGTCAGTGTCAGTGATGATAGACTAATCCACATTGCTGCTGTATTGATTGATAGAGAACAAAGTTTCTTTTAGTTCTTTTTTGGCCAAGTTCATGCACTAGTGTTAATTGCTTTATGAATGAACTGTGATTGTAGTTTCTTTGACCTCCAGTTTAGCAGAAGTGAACAGAAACCTTGTTGATAATTCATTAAATCTCTTCACCTTGACAAAGAATTCTGTACATGTTCTTAAAATGGATGTTCCTTTTGTATAAAATGTGGTTTTTGGTATTCTGGCAGATTCGACAATGATTTGTTCTTTTCTGTTTCCCAGTCTAGAATAATGTATCTTTTTCTCTTGGATTACAGAAAGGATATATAAGCCTGTAGCTTCTGGAATGACTTCCAGGCATTTTCTTGCAACATTCTCTTAAAGTGTGTGCTTTATAAAGGATGCACAATGTAAATGGTACACTTAATATTTTGATGGAAATGTATTTAAACTATTTTTTTGTAGATTGAAGTGAATTTTTTAGAAATTAAACACCCAGTTCCAAGTTTGGGGTTTTTTTGAAGGTTGTATAAGTTTTACTACATAAATAAGAAAGCTCTCTATTTTCCCCTCCTGCAATGTAAGGAACATTTGTGTGAGCCTAGGATCTCATTCATGATTGAGAGGGTGAATAATATTGTTTCTTCTTTAGCATCCCTTACTCTTCCTGAATGAGATTGTCAGAAAAGGACCATAAATCCCCTCTTTCTCTAGCTCTTTTTACAGAGCTGTTACACACATTTTCTTCCTAATTTTAGTTTAGTTTAATGGCTTTTGGGGTGTGTGTTTTCTGTGACAGGGACTCATCTTTGTTGCTGTACATAGCACTGTGGGACTCCCATCCAAAATAGGGCCTTTGGGAGCTATAGTCATATTAATCTTCATTATTCTCTTACCCTGCTTATTGCCTCTTTAAACATTAATATCAGTTTATATCTTTATAGTATATGAAGAGCCAACAGTTTTGTTAATGATTTATGTGAATGATTTATTTTTATTTTTCATACAGTGATTTTTTTTTTTTTTGCTACTTTATCCTATGATATGCTTTTGGAAATGCTTTCTCTAGATGAATGGTTATTCTGTATACTTGAGCAGTTTCCACAGCTGTTAGCAAAAGCTGATGGCACTGGGTGGCTGATACGTTCTTGACTGTTCCACGCCACTGTTTTTGCTGGTTTTGGTTGGTTTCAGTTGATTTCAAGGATTACTTCCTTCCAACAACTAATGAAAAAAATTGAAAACTGCTGTATCTCCAGATTAAAGGACAATTTCTTGAGTACAAAATAATGCCTTTTTTGTTTTTCAAAGTTAAACACTGCTCTGATCTTCCTACTTAGTATGGGAACAATGCTTTTTTGCAAAGTACTTGTGTCCTGTTGAACACTTCTGACTTTTGGTTTTTTTTTTGGATGTGAATGACAGCTTAATGAGTGAAAGTACAGCTGGGCTAAGGTTACCAGATGTGGTGTTAAGCATTCATATTTTTTATTATTTTGATGTTAACTTCAGTTCAAGTGGGGTGTGTAGTCCATTTATTGGAATGTATTGGCACTTTTTTTTTTTACATTGGCTGCCATCTAGGTGTAACTTGCCTGTAAGGAAGGGAAAATTCTGATATGTCATTGCAAAACATTTTCTAAATTTTAGTGAATGAAAAATGGATCCTACATACAAGTAATTATTTTAAAATTAGCGGTAAGAGATTGTTATAAATCAATTATTTTTATGGTCATTATGTCACATATACAGTCTGACTGTCTCAAATCCCAAACTCTTTCTGCCGTGTTGAGCAACCTGCTCTAATAGAAGATGCCCCTGAATTGGAATTAGATGATTTTTAAGGTCCCTTCCAACCCAAACCATTCTGTGACTGCCTGGATTGGTGAAGCATTGTTTCAAGTAGTACTCTGAGGATTTTGAAGGCTTTCTGGATGTATTTTGGAAGGTAGCAGCCACCTCACTCTGTCCTCTTATCAATCTAATTTTTATATAATATGCTCTGAAATAAGAAACTTTGGACCAGACAAACTTCCTTTTTTTTTAAGAAACAGTGTATTAAACAGCAATGCAAAAGGAGAATTATTTCAATGGTAAGGGAAACTAGAATGTTTTGGGTCATACATTTAATTTGGTCCTTCTCCCCTTCACAGAGGCTGTTGGCCTGTGTCTTGAAGCAATAGATCTGAAAGGCAACTTTTCCAACATGTGTTTGTGCTTTGAATAGATGTTCTTAGAATTGTTATTTGCTTATTGTTAAGGAAGGTTTATGCTCCTTATTTTCATCAAGGCCTGATCAGGAGGGAACAAGCCATCAGCTTTAGTTCGTGCATATGGGTGTCATGCAATGCCTTTATGTTTGGAGTGACACATTACGTCTACTTTCTGGAGAATCAAGAGAATGTCAACATTCCTTGGTAATGCTGGTGCATTGCTCTTCTGATCTTTGGAAAGATGTAAGCAAAACCCACCTGTGGCAAAGACCTAATGTAAAGACTATTATTTAGGTGGTCCTCAGTTAGAAGCTCTATTTACATGAATATATAACTCTTGTCTTTTGTCACTGTCTTGTTATACATGTAAATGTACAGTTGTAAAAACTTGCGTAGCATGTGGTCAAATTCCCACTTTCCTCCTTGATAAAAGTGCACTGTTTACTTAGCAGACTAGGACTGAAATGCTTTCCTTTCTTGGTTCTGATGTGGGCACATTCTGGTTTCTTTCTATGTTTCCTTGTTTTCACATTGAGATGGAAGAAGCAGCAGCTCCTCTTTTTTGTTCTAAAGGTCGTGCCATGGTTTGTGTGCACTTCTGCTGTGTTTCTTCTTCAAGAAGAGAAGTTCTGTTCTTTAGACTGAATACTTTAATAATTTCAGTTTGGTGAAAATAAAGTTACACTTTGGTGGCACTGCTGGTGTCACTGATTCCATTTCCACTTTACAGCACTGCACTACTTTTTCAAGACTGTGCATCTTGATTTGAGTGCTATGCTCTGGTATATCATCCAGTTTGTTTCTATAGTGATGATTTAATAGCTGTCATGGCATGTTTTAATTACAGATTTTATTTGGGCTATGTTTGTTCTTTACTACCTTTGATTGTATAAGACATAAATGTTATATGGGAGCCTCTAAGGAAATTCTGAACTCAGAAGTGTGTGACTTAGATTTCAGTATAATTTCAGATGATTTATATTATCCATCCAGTCTTTATTGTTATATTGTTATAACTTGTTGGAGCTCCTTTGGTCTACCCTACTTCATTGCTTATTCCCTCAGTTTGTCTTATCCTTCTAATGCCTTGAGTTTTCTCTGGTAATAGCATAATTTAAATATTTCCTTCAATGTGATAGATTCTTTAACACAATTTCCAGCGTATTTTGTCATAAAGGAACCAAGTTACTCCTGCTTTTAAGTGTCTCATCCTTGGAAGTACTTTGGTTGTAATTCCATGACTACAGAATTTCTTTAATCTGTTACTGAAGAATTTACACAAGGATTTACATAAGCCAGCATGTATGTTCTGTTGCCCAAATTTTCCATTTCTCTGCTTTAGTGTGCTTGGTTTTCTTCCTAGTGTAACTGCCTCTGGACACTCTTGCTTCACAGGGCTTAGCTTTAGAATAATGAGAGCTGCTTCTTTCTTCTGCCTCTCCCTATTTTAGAGATGAGTGCTATCATTCTCATCAACATAGTGGTTTATTTGGAATGCAGTCGTCTGGCTACATCAGACAACTTTTTGTTCTCATTCATATCCTGCAGGTAGTCAAATAAGAAGAGACACCAGGATTTAGAATTGGTGCTTTTTATGAAAAATGTGGTTTTGATTTACACCATCCTCATTGCCAGTGTTTTAGCTCTTTCATCCTTCCTTGTAACTGTGATAACCATTTACGAATATTTAGTAAAAGCTCTTTGAATGGAATCAAACTTTTAGCTTGTCAAAGCTTTGTCTTTGAAATCTTTCACAAAGCACCTAAGTGCAATCATTCAGTTCTCTGATTCTTGGCTCTGTTGTTACGTAGATCTTTTGGATGCTTTGAAATCTTTTAGAAATAGGATGTACACAAATTTACTTCACCTGTACTGCACACTGAAATTTAACACCATCAAACTCAAAAGAAGCTTTTAATCCTGATGTGTCATTATTCAGATGGTCAGAATAACAAATAAGATCTCTAAACCTTGTAACTAAAGAACCATTTTTAGTGCTGCCCTAAGAAAATAATTGCAGATATGTGTAAGAAGTATTCTGTTTCCATAGTACATCAGAGCACCCATCTTTCTTTTGTTTCTTTACATTGAGCACTGACCAATCTTGTACTGTACCAAAATGTTTTTCTTCCCTAGATGTTGATTAGGTAGTTTTCTTTAGCATTTGGATTTGTGGACTTCTTTGCACAGTCTACATTGTACTTTTCTGCTTATTAGTAGCAATTTCTGCCAGTCCCAAGACTGAATGTTACTTTGATCTCCACTACATTTTCCCATTGTCCAAGGATGACTTCTCCAGATTACCACACTGAAACAGCCTTTTCACACCATAGACTGTATGCAATAGAAAGCCAGTGTGCAGTGGTTGGAAATGAGTGGATAGAAATATTATCTACCCTCTCATTTGTTTGGTTCTGTTAGTAATTTATGTGTTACCTTTGATTTTAACATGTAATCTAGTTTAATCTAGTCAAACTTTCTTGGAAAAAACTTTTAGCTAGCTGAGTAGTTTCTGCAAGCAAAAGCTCCCACTGCTTACCTCTCTAACTTCAAAAGCAGTCTTTCATACTTGGGATTGTTTCTTTTGAAAGTGAAGCCACATTTAAATTTTCCAAGTGATGATCCACTTAAACTGTGGAATCTGGGGAGTCTATGAATGTGCAGACAAAAGCTTTAAGATAATTTTTTCTGGCTGAACAGTTGAATCTGAAAGAATGTTGGATAAAGACATGCTAAGGGAGCATCAGACAACCTTAATTTTACCTTTTTATGCATGTATTAGGAGACAGACTCTGTTTAGGGGACTGCTAACTGTTCCCCACTGCCTCATTCAACAGGACAAATGGCTGTGCACTGGGGAGGAATCAAGACTACACAGTGAAATGTGATATTGTCTGTATGACTCCCACTTCATTTACTGCAAAAGCTGAGACTAAGAGTGAATGGTGAAAGACGGTAAAAAAGTTTGCATATGTGGTCAAGGCAGCTAAATATTTCCTTTGGAAATGGGATTTTCTTAATGATTTTAAATAGTATTTCTACATCATCTGAAGTGTCATTCTCACATGTTCTAGAACAGAGGTTTTTTGGGTTTTTTTTTACTGTTCTGGTTTATCTCTCTTTGCAGCTGAGTGGAAGTACATTGCATCCTGCTATAAAACATGCAGGTTTGAATTGGTACATGTGTTACTTCATTGCCTCCCAGATAAGGAAGCATGGTTGTAAAAGGTAGCATCTAGTAGAAGTGGTAGGCTGTTGTCCCTGTTTTTAATAAACTTGGTGACACTGACTCATGCAGCTGGTTTTTGCAATATCTACTCTGTCCAGTGCCATCCAACTTCTGGTTCTGTTTCCAGGATATGGCCTTACCCTTAAGGTTCTTATTTTAGTCCCCACTTCCTGCTAACACATTCAGATGTGTGCGTATGTGTGTATCCCTTACTTGAGATGTCAGTTCTGTGTCTCTTACTAGGCTTGTAAGTTTATCTTCCTTAATCCTCATTGTTTTTTAAATTCTTTATCCAGAATGTTTAATGACTAGCTCCTCTGTGCAGCTAGCCTCCTGACTCTAAATCCCATTTTGCTTTTCTTCCCCTTACCTTCATATTCACTGACAGCTTTTGATATGACTTCTCTTCCTCTGGAGAAAAAGTATTAGGAAAAGAATTATTTTTAAAGCATTTAATAAACACCTGGATTTCAAGAGGATTTTAGTGCTTCAGGTGGTTAATTACTGCAGCTTTCCAATCTCTTTTATGCTAGTAACTTTTTATTTTCCTAACTTCATTGCCACGGAAGCCATTTTTAAATTTGAAGAAATGCAAACTTTGAAATGGTTTTATTTTAAAGAATTAGCTTCTTTTAAATTAGCTAACTTAGCCAGGTGCATGTGGCTTGAAAGGTTATACTGGAATGACCTCAGTAAGAAGCATCGTTCTGATGCCCTTACCTGAGTTGTTCCAGTAAGAAGCTTTGTCAAACATAAAAGTATGCATTCAAGAAAGATTTGCTGTATGCGTGTACCAAATGTAATACATCTAAAAGTAGATCCATGCATTGTTCTGATTGGTAGAGAGATATGTTAGCCTAGTGAACAGTTTCTTCTGGTTCTTTCAAAGTCAAAAGAGCAGAAGCTAAGTCCTTGCAGTCCTTGGATACTGAAAGTGTAGAGCTGCTGCACCATTTTCCTTCTGAGGAAAGCAGGCCTGTTCTTGCTGGCTGAGAAGTTCTCCTGCCTTGCTGAATAACAGGCACAGAGTATATTGTGAGTTTTCTACAGTGCAAAGCACCGGGTTGGGTCAGAAACTTTCACTTCATTCTACTACAAATGTGCTAGATGTAGTTTGAATTGAAGGATAAGACTTCAAAAACTAGTTAAAGCTCCTGAAATTTAAAGGGTCTTGGGTTCCTTAGTTGCATTTTGTTCATGTAATTAATCAAGTGGTTTGGGGACAATGTTTAGAAAGGAAAAATTGCTTTCTGCTTCTGTAGTTTCTTTGAGGCATTAAATGTGTAAAAGAATTTTCATACAAATTTAATTTAAAATATCTTCACCTTTCTTGTACATCTTCTTTGAGAACTGTTGTAATAGTTCTCAAGTCTCTCTGGCTTCATTAACCTGGGAATTAATTTTAAACAATAGCTGTGAAAATTATTTTTTATACAGTTTAAGGTTCTGACTGTCCTCTTTGGGTTTATTAGCAGCTCTTTGAAACTTCCATGCCTTAGGTTGTCTTTCCCTTTTGCTGATGCTGCCATTCTCATTATGGGTTTGAAGCATAGTGTGTGTGTGTGTGTCCTAGATATCCCATTTCACTTAGGGATCCTTGATCATAAGTTGAACAGGGATGTGCACAGGAATCTGTTGTGTTTGTTGCTTATATGTAGTAAATAAAGCAGGTGTCCTGCAGAAAAGATTTAGTTTGTGCCATCCTTATTCATATGCTGAATGCTGAGAGCAAGCAGTGATGCAGAAATGTGTTAAGTTCACAGCAGAATGCACATACATGCAAGTTAAGGTCAGTGTGTCCAGAATGTCAATCAGATATTGCAGGAGAATGTGGTTTAGAATAGATAAACTACTGTGGAATAATTTTTTTCAGAATTTGTCCCCATTCTCCTTTACTTCTGTCCCTCATTTGCCTAGGTGTCTTACTGGTTTTCTCCTGGCTTGTCTAATCTGAGTTGCAGTTTTCAGCACCCACAGTTTAGATGGATACGCATGGTTTGTTTGGGGTTTTTTTTTTGGATTGACCATACTAGGCATTTCTGCTGTTTTCAGATGACCCAATGTTCTGTCACATTTCAGGTCTCTACTCTTAAACATGTAGATATTAAAGTCCCTTCTCAAAGAAGTTCTGCTTTTTTTCAGATAGACAATGTTGTACATGAGTTTTGTGGACAGCAGAAGCACTTCTTGTTTTGTAAATGTGGTGCAAGTCTTTCAGTCTAGTTTTAAGACTTAAATTGAAATAGTATTGTGTTAAATGTAGAAGTATATTAAAGCAACAGAGATCAATGGCAATTCTAGATCTATCATAAATGCACTCACTGCAATAGTGCTAACATATAATAGTAAAACTAGCAAAATGAAAGCTGCTTGTTATTCTCACCATATGATGAAGTTGTGATTCTTACCAAGAAGGTGTCCCAGCCTATTGACCATCCCTGCTTGGTCTTAAGCCTTTTGCACCCAGACAGTTATTTCTTCTCCTAGCCTTTTGAATCCCTAACTTTGGCTCTTAGGTGATGTTTAGCACAATTGGAGTGGAGATGTGAGTAACAGCCATATGTTCTATTTTTGATGGCTCTTTATGAAATAGTTGTGTTCAGGTACAAAAAGGCAGAACTTGCACAGACACAAGAGGTTTGAAGGACAAGTCATCCCTTTTTGTGTGCCCTGTGAACATACTTTCTGGCTACATCTGTCTTGGTGCTCTGAGTAAAAGTGGGGCCTCACAGTTCAAGCATCCTTAGTCCTGGGTTTAATAGGGGTTCTTCCTTCTTTAGCTTTCTCCCCCAGCCTCCTGCACTCACTCCAGTGCAGTCCTCCACTTTGGAGGTGTGGTGTTGCTCATGATGACACTGGCAGGAACCTCTGAAAATGTAACAATCTTTGGAATTTCTTCTACCTTGCTCTCACTTTGTTGCATGCAGCATGGACAAGATGCAGAATACTATCCTTTTTTTAGCACTCTGCATCTATCTTTGGTCGCCTTTCATAGAAATGAATGTTGTTGCTTTTTCATTCTTTTCAATTTTTTTCTTCTGGTTTCATCACGAGAGATAGGGTGTTTTTAGGTGGTGGACTTTTTCTTCCCACACTTGCTGTTCATATAAAGCCCACCTGATGAGGCTGGTTGCTGCTTTTTTGTTTCAATTGTGTTGTATTGGTTTGTTGAGATAGGAGAGGAAAAGAACTTTTGTGAATGTACTACATGGAGATGCTTTCAGGGCTATGGGACTTATTCCCTGAGATTGGATTGAATTTATACTTCATACATGGCTGTTTATCAGACTGCCATGAAGGTTCAAAATTTCATTTATATAATATAGCAAAAAATCCTTTATATTAGAAGTTATGGTAAAACTTCTATGTGGACATTTTGAATGTGATTTTTAAAAAGCATGACCTCATTTGGAGGTAAGAAATCATCTGTGTCTTTGAAAATGCATCACCTGTGGTCTTTCTTTATCACTACTTCTTTCATACATTAAAGAGAAATGCTGCCAATAAAGGTTCGTATTTCCATGTCTCACAAGCATGTTTGTTTCCAGTACACTTCAGTTATTTTTCAAAATTACCTTTTAATTTCTGATTTGTACCTAATCTATATTTAATCATATGCTTTAAAACCTTCCCCTGTACTGTGCCAGAATTGTTCTTGCAGTCAAAAGAACTACATGATCAAGTGCTTAGTTGGTGGTGGTGTAAACAGTTTTTAATTTTAACATAATAGTTAATATGTTGTTAGTTTTGGGCCAAGACACAAAAGTTAGTGCCACATTATTAATGGAAAATTTTCATGCACCTGGCAAGCTGTAGTGTAAATTAAGCAAAATTTTTATGTCACTTTGGAAATGCAGTTACGTTCCAACACTTAAAGAATCAGAATTAAAAAACAACAGACCTTAAAGTATGAATGTATGCATTCTGTGCTGTTGACTATCTTTCATTAATAGTAAGTATCAGGTATCTTTATGTCCACAATGCTTTTCTGTTCTACCTGCCCTAACAAAGGTAGCTGCATTTTTGTTTGAAGTAGAACAATGGGGATAGTGAACTTATTTCTCTGCAGCTTTGTTCTGGACTTCACAGATCCTCCTGCTTTTGTGTGATAAAAGTGGTTCCATAATTTTAAGAACTGACTATCCCCATGGGAGATGAGTAGTGGCAGCAGAAATTCTGTGATGAGGTCAGCTATGTTTTGATCTTTGAGGGCTGATCACAAGGAGCAGGTTATAGAGGTAGAGCCTAGATTAGAAGTTAGAAACAAGTTGTATCAGTGGCAAGTTCTGTTTTCTAAAAATCTACTCCTCTCATGTTTATCAAGTAAATAAAAAGAGCACAAAATATTTTTTCTGAAGGTATAGAAGAGAGCTGGTGTGTTTATTAATTCCTTCCTTTTCCATTTTTCTTTGTTTCTCTGCTTGTATGGATGTATTGCTGAAGAAGACTCTGGTGATGAGCAAGCTGGTTTGAACTGTCTCCTTTTAGCACTTAATTGGGAAATTGTTTTCATATCCCCAAGCTTATGCCATTGGAAATGGTATCTTATAAAGCTGTGGATTGGGATAATTAGGACAGGTTGTGTTGTGGGAGAGATGCTCTAAGTGATGATGTGTGTGTTAAGTTTGAACAGTCTTTAAAAGTAGAAATAAAATAACATTGGTGTCTAATTGATCCGATGATGTAAAGGTACACTTCCACAAATCAATGGAAGCTTCCTGAATTAAAACCTCAGGCCAATTATCATTTTTACAGTTATTTCAAACGAGTTTCTAGAAAACTCTCTGTGTCAGTAGTTACAAGAAGGTTACACCCATAGTAATTAAGCTTGCAAGCATTTGCTCATAATAACAAAGTCCAGACTTTGGAAGGTATGGGTGGTTGTCTCTGTGCAAGCAGCAAATGGACAAAAAAATTCATGTCACTGGGTCTCTTCTACTGCACTTCAGGCATCAGTGATGCTTTGGCCCCTGGTGGGTCTGCGGGACCAGCTGTATATGGCTGTGTCCAGCACAGAGCAGCTCCTGGTCCTTTCTCAGAGGAGCCACCCCAGCACCAAACCCTTGACACCTGCAGCCAGTAAATCTCAAAAGCTAGACAGATGAAGTCTCCTTTTCTCTACATTGAGACTCAAGTTTGTGAAAAGCAATGTTAACTTCAGCTCAGAAAATGAGCCTCTGCTATGAGTGATGTCTGCTGTATGCCATGTGTTTTATATATAGAATGCCATCAGGATAATTTGAAATATAGCCAGGTGGAGTTTAACCTCAGTTATATAACTTTGCCTGTATCTGGAAACCCCTTGGGTTCACAGTGGGAAAATACCAGTCACCCTGCTTCTATGCAACATGTAATTTTGCCTGCAATGTATTTATAATATTTTCTTAAAAATCATGTTTATGTGAAAAAAGTTTTTGTATTAAAACATCATAATTGGGGACTCTGTAAAAAATGGATACTCTTTCTTTAGTATAAATTTGTGCAGCTTCCCTTCTCATGTTGTACATGTAGTTTTTTGGAAATGTTTATTAAATGGGGATAATGGATTTTATGCTTTACATTATTACCTGAAGAAGTTATACATGAAATTTACCTGAGTAGCTGTGATTTGAGCCTTCCAAAGAATTACTCCTGAAAATGAATAATGACACTAGTTTTTCAAGCTGGATGTAATCTTGAAAGGTGCATTCTAAAAATTTTTAATATATTCTGCTCTAATTATTAAGATTTTCTTCACAGTTTTAGTTGTAATTAAAGGCAAAATCTCTACATGATCTTTCAGCTCCTCAAAGAGGACATAAGTTCCGAATGAGAGAGTAATTTGTAAATGTGCACGAACAACAGCTATCGTTTCTCATATAATCAACAGCTGTGAATCTGTCATTTGTATGGTATCTTGCCTTACAATGCCAGCTACAAGTCAAGTCAGCAATATTATTTATCTAAACAGAAACACCTCTGTAATGTTAAAACCCACAAGATAACATTTTCCACTTTTAAGAAAGCATCTATTCTGACATATTAAGCAAATAGAAATAAAATTGAGGCTATTGAGTACTACATGTAATGGGTAAGGAAAATGTCATGCCGTGTGTCATACAGTATATGAGAAACTGTATTTCCTGTCATTCTTCTGTCTCAGTAAGCAACAATTTCCAGAAGCTTCATAAGTAGTATGAATTTTTCTATTTTATTATTGCAGCCAGAATAGTAATTTAGAACCTCACAAAGTATGCTTGTAAAACACCCTGCTAGTCCCTTTTTCTCCACAGGAGATCTCTAGGAAGTGTGCAGTTTCCTATGATTGTGACTTTTCTGTGTCTATTCTGTTTTTTAGGATTAGTAGGACAGGAATCTTGAAGTGGCTCAGTAGGGCTAGTCATAGTGGATATGTGCTGTGATGCAGAAAGTACAGAGGGAGCTGCCTGTGGCTTTTTCTGGCACAAGAAACCTGATTGCCAGAGACGGATGCCAGTGTATTTGTGGTTAAAGTGGGACCAGTTAATATTTAGTTACTTGTGTGTCAAAAACCATTGTGAGAAGAAAGTTGTTTGCGTAAGTATCTTAGATAGCATCAAGAATGCTGAAAAAGAATTCTTTTTCAGGTCCAGCTCCCAGGTCTGTCTTGTGCTTCTTTCTGGAGAGCAGCAAACTTTAATCAGGATGTTGCTCCTCACCCTGAGTTAATAGTATTCTCTGCATCAGGTACTCAGTCTGGTGAACTTGCTTCGAAGATACTCAAGTGTGTTAGGTCTGGGAAGATTTGCTGAGGGTAAGTTGCTTTTTCTCCCCTTGGTATGGGTGTTTTAGCCTTGCTGCAAACCAGATGCACAAAACAATTCATTACTTGCTAGAAGACAAGAGTAATTTTTTAAATCTCACATAGATGAGCTGACTCTTGTCAAGGTGGCCCTTCTGTGAACATAATGGGTATGTGTGTTATATTTGTCTCTGGTGGCATGTTGATAGTGGGGGAAGGGAACATTGGTGTGACCCCCGTAAGAAGCTCTGTGAAAAGTTCTCCCAGTTTCCAGCTGGACTGACTTTGGGCTAAGGCTGAGCCAATCACCACCTCCTCAAATAAACATATTTAAGAGGAGAAATTCTGTTGGGCAACTTGGTTTGGGTTTTTTGTCTGAGCGCTCCCTTTTTGCTTGGGGGGGAGAGATACAGCCATTCAGTTG
Organism: Upupa epops; assembly: GCA_013397515.1. Classification (NCBI taxonomy): domain Eukaryota; kingdom Metazoa; phylum Chordata; class Aves; order Bucerotiformes; family Upupidae; genus Upupa; species Upupa epops. The sequence goes on from VZRI01008343.1 coordinate 106,049, forward strand.
GTGAACCCAGTGGGGACAGCCGTTCTCTCTGCTGAAGCCAGAGAGAGGGAAAGACACCTGATCAGCCATTTCTCCTTCAGCTGGTGGCAAGAGGGCAAGCTGAGTGTTGTGAAGCCCTTAAAGATCAATGGTGCAGAACAATGCCTGCGAACTGTGGAGAGCATGTATGAGCAGGGGATGGATCCTCAAAGAAGCCATGACTCTAAGGGGGACTCGTGCTGGAGGAGTTCGCTGTCTCCTGTGGGAGGAATGTCTAGTTGACACAAGGAAGGACGGTGAATGAGTTTTCCTTTTGAAGAGGAAGAAGTCATGGAACTGGCTGCAATCATTATCCTCTGTTCCCCAACCCTGGGGGAAGAGGAAGTAGCAGAGCTGAGCCTGGGAAGGGTGGGAGGACAACGTTTAAGAAGTGCCTGTATCTCACACTGTGCTGTTGGTGATTTGGTGGTGTTTTTTGTGGGTTAAATTAAACTGATTTTATTTTCCTCAAGTGCAGTCTGTCTTTTTCCTGTGACCATAACTGGTGAGTGAGCCTTCCCTGTCCATTGTCTTCACCCTCAAGGCTTCTGTCATACCTTTTCCTGCTGTTGGGGTGGGTAGGCTTGTGTGAGTGTCCAGTTGGTGCTGGGTTTAATCTACCACAGCATGTAAAAGACATCATTTTGCATGAGGCTGCTCCATTAAATTCATGCCAGGTTTATGAAAAATGTCCTCACTGTTTGAGCCTGTCTCTCATTGCTGCAATGTTCAGAGTGTTTTCTGATTGTTGTCCCATAAATGCTTCTCCTGCTTTTCCATACTTGTTAACTAAAGCAAGGAAGTGTTGTCAGGCCATGCTGATTAGATCAGAAACTGTTAAGAGTCTGTTTAGAGAAGTTTGCTTGAATATAAGTACTGAAAAGATTTAGTTCAACAGTTCTCCCTGATCTCTTTTCTTCCTTCTTAGTTGTCACTTGTTTAGCGTTGAAAGTAAACTGCCTGAGAACCAGAAATGTTTGAGATACATTTATTAACAATTTGCTTAAGCTACCTTCATAGTTCGGACACCTGAGATTTAAAACCTGGTTTGGTATTACAGAAACCCTCAGGCTGAACGAGATGTGTGGAGGTAGTCTAGTCTAATCCATCTGCTCAGAGAAGGACCAGCTGGAGTAGATTGCCCAAGACCATGTCTAGTCATGTTTTGAAAGACTAGGAATGGAGGCCCTGCAACACCTCTGGGCAGCCAAAATCTACTATTTGCTCATCCTTAAAGGAAAAAAAATAAGTAGAAAAGATTCAGTGAGGTGTGCCTTTAGCTGCCCCTATACAAGTCCACTTCAGTTTGACTAAACTCTAAGTTTCTGAAAATTTCCATTTGCAGATACCCCGAAGAACTTTATTATCAGGTTACAGCTGCAAGTTGGATACTTCATTGCTGTAGAAGTACTCATTTCAGTTTACTTCCTTAAGATCCTAGTTAGGTAGAAGAATATGCTACCAGGTGTGGAAACGGTAGGAAAACCATGCAAGTACACACTGTTAAGTCTTTCAGTCTAATTAGTTTTTACCAAACATTTGAAAGCAAATTATACTGGATAAAAGCAAATGATACTGGAATGCATCAGCTTGGCCATGATTTGTTGAAGTGCTATTCAAAATATGCATTTGTTCAATGTAAATAGGGTATATAGAGGTACCTTTAGTGGCGTGCTTCGAGGAATGAAACAGTTAATGAGGAAGACTTCTTTAAAATTGCTGTTCTTTGAGGGATATTCAGTTGAAATGAAAGTAGCAATTAAATTGAAGTTAATGTTTCAAGTACTGTATAGACTCAAACAGGGTTTTAGTTGTATTTGCTTTGCCTTTCTTCCCTGACATCAGCTAGCAGCTTCTCTCTTGAAAAAATTAAACTGTTAGTTTTGCCATTTCTTGCTTTCTTCAAATGGTGCAAATGATTGTCTGACAGTTGTTTCAATTGGTTGTTCTCTACTCCAGGATAACTCAAGTCTGTTTCAGTCTTGTGGGTTTATTAGACACTAGCAGTTGAAGTGCATTAAATAAGGGTCTGGAGTGCATCCTTTTGTGAATTTTCTGAAAGACATTGATGTGCACTCCAGGACTGATACAGTATGTGTACAAAACTGAAATCAGTAGGGATGATGAAGATTACTTTGAAAGCCCTCTCCAGGGTTTGCATAAATACACCAGAGTTCAGGAGGCATGTTGCTCAGCCCCTCTTGGTACAGCCCTCTGGTTAAACTCTTCCAGGTCATTGGGCTAACCCAGACTTGTACAACAGTTTTACAGGTCTGCATTGACATTGGCAGAAATAAAGAGAGGTGTCTCTATGCATGGCCAAAAGTATTTCTTTGAGTTTTTTCTTTTTTCAGTCATGTTCCTTTTCATTCTGTTAATGCCTGGCTTGTTGTTCCTAAGTCTTTTGATCCTGGTGTAGTATTTTTAATGGTGTTCTGTGTTTGTGAACCAATTAATTTTTTAAACAAACTGGGGAATGGCATCAGTATGAATTTGCTGGTGTTTGTTTTCTGTGTACACAGGTGTATGCTGCAGGTTGTTATAGAGCTGTTGCTCTTACTCTTCCAGTGTGATTGCTAAGTATGTATGCAGGTGAATCTTGCTGTTGTTTAGAGGGGTGAAGAATTTTAGGAGTATCAACAGATCCAAGTATATTCACTTCATGAAGCTGTCATTGCCAAATGATTGTATGTTTCCACATATCAAAGCTGTCGGATCACTGTGGTTTAAAAGTTCTGCTTCTCAGGTACAATCATGTAAGTGAGACTCCTTTAAGTACTGTTTTACTATTGCTGAAGGTTGATAGAAGAATTTGCCTTATCAGTGACCAGTGTTTTATGAGCAGTCCAGGATGTCTTAATATTTGGAAGGGAGTTTTTGAAAGGGGTATTTTAAATATTTTACCTTGTTTGTTTATATACTAGAAAATACTTGTATATCTTAATTCACTAGGAGATTCTTAGTGTTTCTCTCTAGATATTAAAATAGTTCCAGTCTCTAATCCTTATTTCTCTTGTCCTGGACCAGTGCTGTCTCTTGCTCTGTTTTCTTTTTCCCTGCCTTTCTAACTTCTGTATATAAAGGGTTCTTTTTCTGTTTACGATTACTTATGCATTTTGAGACAATCATGTCTGAAACAAGTTGAGTTTTTTCCCCCATGTTGTCCTGCTCTAGTGATCTCTAGAGTGTCACAGCACACATCTCTCTGCTTGGCAAACGAGAGGTTGGAGAGGTTTAGAGTGACACCGGCTGACAGTATTGAATCTATATGGTGTGGAAGTTGAAGGAAGTGCTTATCCTAGCTTGTCTGACGTGAAGGTTTGGTACCCTGTGCAATGTAGGATCACTCCAGATTTTCATAATTCATTGTTCACAGTTGCTTATTGTTCCTATAGAGGGCTGAGTGCTTTAGGTAACTGTTATCATTGTGCTTCCCAACCGTTATACAATGCATGTGTAAACTGGCTTAGGAAGGAACCTTGACTGTGATAATGGCACCAGGTAGAGCAATTTATTATGTCGTTGCAGAGGTGTCTTTTACTTGGGCTTTGTTGCTGCACCATCAGCCTTTGCTGAAAAGGCAAAGTGAAACGAGCTAAATGACAGTCTAATGAAGTGGTATACTGACTTGGCTTCTGCATTCTGACAAAGGCAATAGAACAGTGCGAGAAAAGGTCTTGAGATATTATATGTAGGTGGTGCTGTCTTCCTTGAGGGCAATGATAACCTGAGAAGTATTGAAATTGGTGTATGTTTGTAGTGAAGCACAGTACAGAGCAGCAGACCGCAGTTCATTCCAGTGCAGCGTTGACATGAAAGGCAAGGAGCTTTTTTTTTTTTTGTGCAAGGAAATGCAATAGCTCTTCTTTGTAGCTGCAGACACAATGACAGGAGAATATAAAGGACTTGCTTATGGCCATGCTTAAGGTTAAGTGTATGTTAGTGTGTTTTAACCATACTATTTTTAGCACTTAGAATAGGCATTTTTCTGTGGTCCTATGATTTTATCACTTTCCAGTAGTGGAAAAATAAATAAGGTTGGAAAAGTTCAGGTTAAAAGGGGAAAAAAAAATTAATGCTAAGGCAGTGACTGCTGGAGCGGAATCCCCTAACCTTGTCTGGCAGGGTTCAGTTCTTCCCATGGGGACAGACAACATGCATGTTGATCCTTCTGGATGACTTGTCTCTCCTCTGTTATCTCAGTTTTGTGTAGTCTGCTTGGATTCATGAGTTTTTTGCTTTTGTGTTGTAATTAAGTCTGTGTTTCTGTCTAATGGCAGCCTTGACCTACTGTGACTAATCCACCCTACCATACCACTACATGTGTTCTCACTGAATTCAATAAATAAGGCACTTTTGTCAGTGACACACTATTTCACGTGTCGCTTTGCTCGTTAGCCTCTTGCTCATTGCCCCTGAAAGTGAAGGATTTGTATTCTCTGAGAACACAGAAAAAACACCTTTCCTTTGAAGGGACTCATGCAAATTCTATTTAATTCTCAGTAGTTGTAACAAAAACAAGATTTTGTTTTTCTTACATGCAAAAAATAATCTCAATGACAAAAGTAGAGAGGTGGAAAGAGCTAAGTAAGATATGGAAAAAAATTACACAAATAACAAACACAGATTCCCCCCCCAACTCTCCTGCTAAACTTGGCACAATACTCAGTTAAACTAAATACTTGCCTAAGAATGGAGAGAACATTTCTGGGCTCATATGACTGCTCTTCCTCAGAAAGGATGAGGTAAGTGTTCTAAGTGATTCCTTTTCAAATGATGCTGTATCCCCAGGGGAGATAAGTAAGAACTCCCATTGATCTAAAAATTGTTGGTCTAATTACCCCATGAATAATGCCTCTCATGGACTTTTTTCTTCTGAAGATGTGTTGAGTTCCTGATCACTGACAGGGAAAATGTACTCCATCTTGAGAATCTGGCCATATTTGGCTGTCTGCACTACTGCAACATGGTAGATGGGTAGATGAGTGTTTCAACCTCTGACTTGCTAGCTCTCCAAGAAAACATGATTTACAACTTGTGTGGACTGCAGCTGTATCTTCCCATGTAGGATATTTTCTCTTTGCAGTGGCTGTGCAGCATCAAGGTGAGAAATGGTGGAAGGAGTGTGACTTTGCTGAGAATGTGCTTAGCTGCTGCCCTCCCTAAAAGGTGAAAGTACTGTATTTTCAGGTTCAAGTTGCCAGAAGACACAGTTGAGCCTTAGAAGGAAGTTTATTGTGAAGTACCACTTGAGTGCTCCTGAATGAGGCCTTCCATGCTGAAGCATAGCCTTCTGTTTGTGCCCACTTGGTAAATAGAAAAACTGTCTTGACAGAAAACAGGCAGAGTGATGTCCTAGTGTTTGATGACTCCTAGACAGCGCACAGGCAAGGTCAAGACTGTTGAACAGAAAACCCAGAAACTTCCAGTATTCCCTCCCATTGAATATTTCCTTGCCTTTTCCTTTTCAACCTTGTTTCCTTCATCCAAATCCAAAACTATTTTGATTGTAGTAAAGTATGTTATGCTAGAGACACACATGATGCACAATGTGATCCTTTGAGAGCTGCCCTTCCTTGGGAGTTTGTTCTTCCTCCCTGCAGTTTTCATTGTCCAGCTTGTTGAAAACAGATCCGATTTGCTTACAACCTGTGTTTGCTCTGCCGAGATATGCTCAGAGGATGGCAAAAAGAAGAGTCAGCATCAGGAAACAAGGTCTGGCACTAAGACATCTCAGTCTTCTGCTTCAGTAACTGGGCTTTAACTGAAATGGATAAGCAAGAGTCCTAAGTTGGTGGTGGGGAAGGTACAGTAGTATTTCTCCTTGACAGTATGTGCTCTCTGGAAGGAGAGATAACACTGATTTAGTTCATGCTGAACTAATACACCAAGGACACAATAGAGAAAACCTGAATCAGATCTTCCATGGTCGTCTTTCATTTTAGGTAAAACAGATTTAAAACACCACATTTTTGGGAGTTAAAAATGAAGCTTACCTCAGAATGACTTTGAAATAAAGCCACTGACAAAATAGACTGGTTTAGGAGCCTGCTGATAATCCTATTACCTAATAAGAGGATCATTTTAATGTATTTTCTTGGGGATGTTTAAGATCGCTAATGGTTGTGATGACTTGATGACTGAGAATTGTAGGAGCACTTTTTGTCCAATTATATTTTGAATTATTTGAGGTAAGCTGAGTCTTTTTAAATCTGGTGAGAATTACTGGAAGTAACTGAGAATGAATTTATTTTTTTTTAATATTTTGAATGTTTTTTCATGCTTCCTGCAGAACATGATTAAACTACTTTTCACTGCAGGTCTGCACAGAAACATGCAGAGCTGTTGTGCTCAGGCTGCATGCAGTTAAAGATAATTCCTTTCTGGCCAGCAATGAGTTGGGAATGTCTGGTTTGGAAGATGCTGTATTTATGGAGATACCTGTAGCAATCCTAGTACTTAGTTTCCCAGTGTGATGAAGTGCACCCAGTGTATAAGCAATGTCAAGCTGGACATAACTGGTGACTGGTTTCCAGGGTTGTTGCGTGTAGTATCTCTACACGCAGCCCTGTGTTGCATTGAATGAAACTTTCTGTGCATAAATGCAGATTGGAGGGAAAAAGGCTGTCCTTTGGAGGTGAAACAAAATTACAACAGTCTGATGAAATAAAGCCTTTGTCTTTAATGAATTAATGTAGCTTTTCTTCTGTCAGCCTTTTTTTTTCCTGTGGTGCTATTCTTTTTTCACTCTTTGTAGTGAACCATATTGTCATTTTCAGCAATGAGTTACTTTCTATAGAAATCATATTGTGTAATCCTACTACCTATGAGGAACAGCTGTGGACTCTTGATTTTATCTAGCTTTGAGAGGAGAAGGCTGATGGACAACTTGTTGCTCCCTGCAGCTTCCTGAGGAGGGGAAGTGGAAAGGCAGATCCTGATCTCTTCTCCCTGTGAAGCAGTGACAGGTGTGTGGATGGCTCAAAGCTGTGCTGGGGGATGTTTAGACTGGACATTATGAAGTATTTCATTTTTGGACAGAGGTCAAACTGAAACAAGCTTCTTCGAAATTGCTTGATGCCCCAAGCCTGGCAGTCTTTTAAGAGGTATTTGGAGAATTCCCTTAAAACATGTTACTAAGTTGGGGTATTCCTGAGGTGATCAGGTAGTCAGACTAGATGATTGTTATAGGTCCCTTCTCACTGAAATAGATTATTCTATAAGGCATGTAACTAGTAAAGCATTTAAAATAAGATTGGTCTAAGAGACCGAGCATGTTCACAAAATTGTAGTATTTAATTTTTCTTTCATTGTTGTAAAATGATGTAGCCTTTCACAGCCAGACCTCCTGCTTATTTGCATTGAATGGTATTGTGTCTGTATTTCTATCTTGTGGTATGTTATTCCAACAAGAGTAGCAAAAAGTACCTAAATGTAAACAACACATTTGTTTTTCTCCAGCAGGTGTTTTTAATAGGTATTTTTTAGTGAGGACAACAGTTGGCAGACTTAGACTCCAAACACTTCCCATAAATCAAATCTTTTGTCTTACATCCCTAAATACATGTAGAGCATGGAGCAGCCTGAGTTGAGTCCCTAGGACCACAGCAGTATCCAGATCAGGAACAGTGTAATCAGTTACTGTGACTGATCACTGCTAGTGCAAATATGTATTCAGAAAAGACTTTTTTAATGAGGGGGGAAAAAAAAAAAAAAAGAAGTCATTTTTAAGTATATCCTCCAAGTCAGACACTTCTTTTCTTAGTTCTGGATAACTATCACGAGTCTGTCATATCAATCCACATAGCCTTTCGAGTCATGCTGCTGTCTGCTGTCCCCCAAATTGTACTAAGCTTTTCCTTATTTTCCACCTGTCTTTTGACTCTTAACTGCAAAAAGAAATGCCACAAAAGGGCAAAACTGGCCTGCAGCAGCAAGGCAAAATTATTTTGTTTGGCTGAAATCTGAGTGGAAAAGCAGTTGGGTCATTTTGTTGTCACCTTCTTCTTGTGGAGAAATGTAGGCTTTTCAAAATATTTAAACTGAGCTGTTGACAGATCAGTTTACTGTTTGGCATGACAAAGTTGTTTATTAAAAACAAAATCTGTTCCCCTCTGTTTTGACTTTTTTTTATTTACTTGCTGTACTTCATTTAATTGTGACATAAAAATAACTTGACTTTTCCCCTATTTCATGATATCTCTTCTCTTGATAATAAAGATAATGTTGTGACATCATTTTCTTTAACTTCCAAAGCACAACTAAGTACATTTTTTGTCTCATGAATTTTTTAATAAACATTAAAAAATCTGCTTCTTTAAATCTGCACAAATTGTTACTACAAGATCAGTCATGTTTGCTGTATCTGAGTATAGATTTTTTTTCTAAAACAAATTCTTCCACTTGGAATTTTGCTATAGATTTTCAAATACAGTGTGCCCAGTTGCAACAATGGGAAAACCAGAGAGAATGCAAAATTTAATTGCTCATGTTTACTCCAGACTTCTTTTCAGAGAAAGAATAGATGATGTAGCATAATTTTATAGTTTGCTTTTATATGGTATGGCTTTCCTGGTAGTTAAGGGGTTTTTTTTAATTGCTGGTTTCCTTTTGTGCTTTGTGTCAATCATAAATAGGCATTTCTGCCATTACTCTTTAGAGAATTCTGGGAGATGTTTTTCTCTGAAGGATTATTTTCAAATACTTTACATGTTTGAGGAGATTGTTTAGGACAGGGAAAGCTGGCTGTTGAAATGGAGGCACTAGTATAAAAGCAGCTTTTTTTTTTCTGTGCAGTTCTGGATATATTAATTGGCTGTGTATCCTCCTGTACTTTATTCAAATGTTTGACACAAATACATAGTCCTTTGTTTTCCTTTGGAGGGATTTCCTAGAAATCAGAGAAAGAAAATACATGTGTGGACATATTGCAGAAGTAGTTACTGGAAAAATGGAGTAGTATAGTTTATTAGTTTATGAGAATTACAACAAAGCTTTGTTTTTGCTGATACCTGGAATTAATGCAAGAAATTAAGGAAAGAGGGAGAACCATGGGAATGTTGCAGTTGCATTAAGCATGAAGGGGTTTGTGATGGAGAAGGTTCAACAGCTCTGAAAAAAACAATCCAAGTCCTTTTCCGTGTGTAGTTTACAAAGATCTGGTAAGTATGGACCTTTGTAGAAAAGGTGAGCCTCAACCCCTTAATTTTTTTCCTTCTCACCAGTGTGTTCAGAGTTGCAGGTTTTGGCTTTTCTTACCAGTCTCTTGAAATTCTGCAATTTTTTTTCATTTTCCACTCTCAGTCCGAAGAAATGGCAGGTAATAGTGGCAATGTGGCTTCAGAAGGACAGCATTCTAAAATCACAGAATCATTAAGATTAAAAGAGACCTCTGAGATGAAGTCCAACCTTCAACCCAGTGCTACCATGTCTATTAAACCATGTTCCCTAGTGCCGTATCTACATGTTTTTTGAACACCTGCAGGGACAGTGACTTTTCCGCCTCCCTGGGCAGCCTGTTTTGATATCTGACCACTCTCATTGAAGAAGTCTTTCCGTAATGTCCAATCTAAACCTCCCCTGACACAACTTGGGGCTATTTCCTCTTGTACTGTTGCTAATGACTTGGGAGAAGAAGCCAACCCTCACCTGTCTACAGCCCTTTTTCAGGTAGTTGTAAAGAGCAGTAAGGTCTCCCTTCAACTTTCTCCAGGCTAAACAACCCCAGTTCCCTCAGTTGCTCCTCAAAAGACTTCACTAGCTTCATTGCTTTTCTTGGGACACGATCCAGCATCTCACTGTCCTTACATTGAGGTGCCCAAAACAAAACCCAGTACTTGAGATAAAGCCTCAGGCTGGAGTACAGGGAGAGAAATTAATGTTTTTCACACTACAGATAAAAACTTCTAGGGTGTTGTTGCTTTGTTGGGGTTTCTTTTGTCTTTTTTCATTGTGTGTTTTTTATTTGTCTTGGTTGTGCAGTGCAGTATGTGGTATCCTTTCCCTGCACGTTCAGAAAGATTCCTCTGACTGCTGTGGCTGACTTAGCATCATCTTTGTGTCTTGGCATTTAAGAGTTAAGAAATAGGAAATCATCTGACAAAGAGACTTTTTAATCTTCCTGCCACTATATGGTGCAGGAGATCTGGTAGTGTTCTAAATAAACAGGTCAGCACAGCACAGCTGAAAAGAGCTACTCTGAGAAACAGAAGTGCATTGTATGCCAAAGACCTGTTTTTGATACACCGTGTAACCCATCATAATGACCAAAATCTATTCGTGTCATTTACTTAGGTATGAAATTGGTATTTGCTAACAGCTGTATGTTATAGATGCTTATGCAATAATGCATATGCTTCAAATTGATGGCTTAATGGATAAGAATGTCTTCTGTCACTTAAGAATCTAGTAAAGGTTTTTGACAGTCTGTGCTGCACGAAGTCCCACGTTTCCCAATGTGCTCCTTCCTGCCAAGTCTTAGAAAGGATTCAGAGCAATCAGGAACATACTGGATTTGAGTACTGTCCACCTAACAGAATGTTATTCCAAGTAGGATGAGTGGTTCCAGGTAGCTGAGTGGTTCAGTAGAGTTTGTTGCTAAATGCAAATGATATTTGCTTCTTGCTTTAATTCCCATTCCTGGTTTAAAACGTGTCCCTAGAAGGAATTTGCTGTTAGCTTGAGCCATTTTCAAATTTTAAATTTCTATTACCGATGGCTAACTTGAATCCTTCTGCACCTGAATCATCTTTAAAAGGAGAGGCAGAGTTGAGGTAGTAGACATTTCCCCCTTGGTAACATTCTTTCTTGTCCGGGGTGACATTTTGGCTCTGGCAAGTTTCTGTACTCCTTCACATGTAGAGGGAGGGAGAGGAGAAGAGCACTCCACCTTGCTTCTTAGTGTAGATACATGCAAAAGCACAGCTGGCATATACCTTGCAGTATTCAGATGATATTTCAGCAGTGTTAGTAGAGAATGAAATGGTGCTGTTTGTCCATAAATATCCTGTAGGATTGATTTGTTGTATTAGGTTCAAGTTGTTATTCTTTTCTTTGTCTCAAACAGTGTTTGACAGTCATGTTTTACAGACTTGTAAGTTTGAATCATAGAAGCATTAGGGATCAGATGGGACCATTCCTGGCTCATGGTCATCCTGCTGTCCATTAGGACTCCCAGGTCCCTTTCTTCTACACTGCTCTCTAACAGGTCAGTCTGAAACCTATACTGGTACATTGGGGTTGTTCTTGCCCAGATGCAAGACTCTACACTTACCCTTATTGTACCTCATTAAATTTTTCTCTGCCCAAATCTCTAGCCTGTCCAGGTCTCACTGAATGGCAGCACAGTCTGCTGGAGTGTCGGCGACATCACCCAGCTTTGTTATCAGCAGACTTACTGACAGTGCACCCTAATCCCTCATCCAAGTCATTAATGAAATGTAAAGTAACCACAAAAATAGGAAGATGGGAAGTAGGAAGCAGTTAGATAGAGAGCAGGGCTTGTGGAGATTGACTGCAGTCAGCTGCTTGTGCATTTCTAGCTGCAGCTTTTATTGTTAATCTGGAAAGCACAAATGAATGTATTAGGAGCCCATACAGATTTCAAGCTGTCACTGTTGGTGCACTGTCTTTGGTTCTCCTAAATACAGTGTTCCTGCATACGTCTGTGGATGTGTCCAGCTCAGTACTGCAATCTTCTTTCAGTTAATTTCATCGGCTGTTGTTAAATTCCACGTATCTGCAGCTCATCGCCACATTGTCTCAGTGCAAGGCAAGGTCTGTCTGCCACTGAGATAACAATTGAGCTTGAATATACTGATCTGCTTAATCATCAGTGCAAGTGGCCAGTGATGTCTGATAGTTAATAACCATTTGCTATTAATCAGCTGCAGCAAAAAGCAACTAAGGCCAGATACAGCAGTGGCTGTGTAGTGTGTGAAGCTGTGGTCACTGTAGTTGAATCAGCTGATCAGAGGTGTCTTGGAGAAAACTGGTTTTCTCCTGAGAGGAAACAGAGATTGGGCTGCTTAGCTGCCTGGTGGTAGCTGTGTTTTTAAACACTGATTATCTGTAGTTATCGGTGATAGTTCCAGCTTCAAACGGAGCAGCAGGGATATATGATCTGAAGCTGAGTGCAAGTAGAGAACTTAATGGTTTAAAGGATTCTGAGTGAGCTGTAAGCCATTAACTTGATCAAATGCAGTAGACACCAGACAGTGAGCAGTTTCTGCTTGACTACCATCTTTTGTCTGACAAGAGATGAACAGGGACACTGCTTTGGTATAGCTCTGATGCCTGTTTCATAGCCTCTCTGTCCTTGCCCTTCCCAGGCTGATTCTTTGGGTTACCTAGCACATGGAGGTGAGCAGGTCCAGTGCTCTCCTTACAGGCTGATGAGCCAAGAAGTGGCTGCCTTACTGGGCTGTCTTCCTGGGATCCCTTACATAGAGAAGGCAGCTGTGCCCAACAACTTTTCACCTACCTAGTGTGACAGAATGTATCTGGTGGAGTCTGTGTGTTGTTTAGACTTGGAACATAGAAAAGACAGGTTCAACTGAGATATGGTGGAATGGCCGGATTACAAATAGATGAAAATTGTTTGCAGCCATGTATTTCAGTTTTGTTGTTCTGTGGCAACTTTCACACCTCTGGCTGACCAGCCTGGTGCTTTCCAGAGTAGTGCTGTTAAAATCCCTCTGTATTAATGCTATCATTTGAGGGATGTTTTTCCTCACAAAGCTAGCAACTGCTAAGAGATTTGGAAGACTAGTACAGGCTGGTACCTGCACTTTGTTCTGCACATGCCCTTTTGCAAAACTGTAAATCCTAACCCACCCAAAGGGGCTCTGAGTGATATTACCTTTATTCAGGTCAAACAGTTTGACATTCTTTGAGCATAAGTACTGGAGTTGATGGTCTGTGTTCCTGTACTTCAGCTCCAAACTGGAAACTAATCTCTGCCACAAGCATGCATGGTTTGTTCTCAGATGCTTTGCAAATAAATATTTTATTAGGTAGCTGTGGCCAAGTGCTGCATGATGGCCTTTGATATGCTTCGTAGCTAAGTGGCTGTAGCTGTGTTGGCAGAGCCCTCTGGTGGGAACACAGCATGCGCCAACAGCAGTCGCTCCTGTGGGCAGCGCCACCCACTTCTCCCATACACTGTCAGCCAGCCCTCTCAGCTCAGTGGCATCCCACCAGCTGCTTGCTTGAATGGCCAAAGAGTTCCTCTTCATCCTGCTCCTAGCCAGGAGGGCAGAGCCGTGTGGGGCATATGGCCTGCTTCAGGAAATCCGGTGGTGCACTCTAAGCGCCAGTGTAGTGCTGGGTGTTATTTTGCAAAATCTGGTGGCTCTTTGAGAGCAAGTTAGCTGATTACAGGTTTATATTTTCCTAATCCATACCACAGTCTGAGAGAGCTATGATGAATTTTATTAATTGCTTGTATGAGTTTAAATGGTAGCACCTGTTCTTAAAATTAACTGTTTCACTTGGATATACAGAGTGAATCAAGAGCCACAGGTGTCCATTTCTTTGGTCAGTAATGCTTTTGCTAATCAGGATACTCAAGGAATAGGCTTTTGTGTTTTAAAGTACCAACTTACCAAGTGTGAAGGAAAAATGCTATTACACTTGTCTGACCTAATAGTATTCAAAAGGCTGGTTAGGAGTGCTAGATGCACTGCCAAACCAGAATGAACAAATAGGTCTCTTAATCTGATTAGGTCCCTAGAGTGTTGAGACAATACAGGCCAATAATTCCCCTGCAGGAAACACAGCTGTTGGAGATTGTTGCTCAAGTAAAGCAGTGGTGATCAAGTGTCTTTCTTTTTCCTCCTCACATGCTGGCCAGAGCTTTTCACTCACCATTGATTTGAAACACACAACTGTGCCCAGTATTTAATCTTCATTAAAATAGGAGAGAGAGGAATATGTGCAATGGCTTGAAAAGTCAGTTGCCTGTGGTGGTCAGGAACACCTCTGAAGTTTCATAGTGGCGGCAAGACAAAGGCAATCGTATTTGTCATTTGACTGGTTTCATGATCAAGTTTTCATTAAGACAGATATCTAACTGATTTTGAAAGCTAAATTAACCATCATGGCCTGTACTTGAAATGCCAATTTCAGTTCTTCACCTTTACTTTGAACTCATCTGCTCCATCACTGTAGTTCAGTAACACAGAACCACTCCGTTAAGAAACCTATCATGCCAGAGACAGTTGTATCATGGAAATGCTTGCTGCAGGTTGGTGTGAATTCCCAGTGCTGAATGTTTTAGAAAGCCTTTAAACACACTTGTGAAAGGAAGGTTGACAAGTATGAGTAGATGCAGATATTGCCTTTGAGAATTGCTCAGGTGCAGCTGGAAGTGCATGACTGTGTGTACTCATGCATTTTCTCCTTGCCCTTGAGTGAAGGCAAGATGGTGAACTAAACAGGCTTCCAGCCCTGGAGAGGGCTGATTTTGCTGTGGTTCTTGTCCCCATCTGCTGATAACTGCAGGAGCTGTGATGGGGAACTACCAAGCTGTTTGCTATGGTTAAGAAATCTAAACCTCCTTCCACAGTCTAGAAAAGCTCTTTGTTGAAGGATGTTGTTTCCAGAGGAGCCCCCCAGTTTACCTGCAGTCCAGTCTGGCTTTCCTCCCCTGTAATGAGAGTTCCATTGAAGACTTAATGCAAATGCACATAGGAAGCCGCATAAGTGTTTATTTCTTGCTGGGTGGCTTCATCTTCCTGTTTTTCTTATAGCATTGTGGTTAGAGGCTGTAATTCTCTTGACAGGTGGCATGCAGTATGTTTTTTCAATCCCTGCCTCTTTTGGCTTTTAGATTATCCTCTGCTCTGTGACTTTATAAAGCTGCTAAAAAGCTCCTAATTTCTGGAAGGAAATTCCCTTAAATGTGTACTGCCTAATGTCATAATGATTCAGCTTTGTAAAATACCATCTTGCTTCCACAGGTCAGCTTGTTCTGTGCTCTTTTTGAGATTATGTACAATTTTAATCTTGTGGTGCAGCAATCTTCTGAGTTGTCTGTTGTAACTCAGAATTTCAAATCTAAGCGTTGCTTTAATATTGCTCATGGTTATGTCTAATCTCAAAGTCTCATAAAATCTCTTGGAGAGTGAATGCTCTTTTGTCTGTGCTTTCTGTTTTCCAAATGCGTGTTTTCCTGGAAAGTGGCAGATAATAAAATATTTATCATTTTTAAAATAAATACTGCTAGTAATGATTTAAGAACTTGGTGAAGTCTAATATTCCAATTTAAATAGGCAGGTGAGAGCTTTGGAGATCTGTAATTTGTATCTTTTAAACAGCCGCACTGCCTCGCTTTTGTCTCAGAATTTATTATGCTTCCCAAGTATAATGTGACATACTGAATAGGGCAGGGGGTGGGGACATTGTCTTTGGCTGACATGCTGTTATCAGCGGGACTGTGTTTCTGGACACAAGATTTTGCAGTCATTGGTTGTCCGAAGAAAGCCTATCCATCTGAGGATTGGACAAGAAGATGCGTCAATTTGCTGCCCGTCTCCAAGGTACTGGTGATGCTGCCTCTACAAGCTGGCTAACGTCACAGCTTCATCACCCAGCGGGGTGTGGGCTTTTTTTCCTCGTCTTCTCTGTTTTAATTCTGTATTTGCTTCGTACTGCATTTCTTAATCTGTCTTCTGCCAAATGCTAACAGCATGATATTTTGCAATCATTTAGGTGAATACAAGAAGGACGAACTCCTGGAAGCTGCTAGGTGAGTGCTGCTTAGAATGTAAAATATATTTTGGGGGTGGAAGCAGGAGAGGCAAAGGGATTTTTAAAACAGCAATGTTTTGTCATTGCATTTCCATGAAATGATGCAAGCAAGCCACTTAATTAGCATAAATCTCTCTGGAGTTTACAGTCTGCTACAAACAGAAAAGCAAAAGCCTGTTTATGTAATTGAAATCCCCCACTATGGTGGTTATAAGGTTAATATTGAGTTTTTGCTTTAAGCTGCTTAAATCCTCTGTACCGCTTCGTGACTGTTCTTTCTAGGGGAAATTTAAATACTTGAATTTTTCTTTTCTTCTGGTTTTTACTGCTACCTTAGAATGTGTTTCAAAAATAGGCTTTTTCACAACAGAACATAAGGAAGCCTGTGTACAAAAGGTGTAAAGTTCATCCATGTATTCCAAATATGCTTTCATCCTTCCTTCTGACAGCACAGGACCATTTTATATAGACTGTTATTTCATGTAAAAAAATTCTGGATATTGCTGTGTAGTTGCTTCAAATGTTATTTGCCATATGCTCTGAAAATGTGTTTAATTCAGCAAATAGCTTCCAGTGATCCTTAAAATTAGATGAAATAAATACAAGATGAGGCTAAGGAGAGAAATTAAGAGGGTCCTTTTACATGATCTTTTGTAATACATGTAACTGCAATTTTAATATTCTTTTCTGTATTTACCTTTGGTTTTGAAATGTTCAGAAGATCCTTTAGCCATCTGAGTATAAATTTCAATGTACTATACTTTGGTATCTTGCAAATGTTTTGCAGCAAGATCTCTTTCCCTTTCCATAATCATCTCCTCTCCATTTACAGGAGTGGTAATGAAGAAAAGCTGATGGCTTTATTGACTCCTTTAAATGTGAACTGCCATGCAAGTGATGGGCGAAAGGTAAGTTAATACCTGGTTTGTATTTCTCTTATTCTTGGAAGGCCAATTTAACCATACATAGATGTATAAACCAAGAGAGTGTGCTGGGGGAAAACCTATGATGCTTTTCACCATAGAATTCAGTGCACTTGACGCAGCTGTGACAGATTGGATGTGGATTTTGAGTCTTTTAAATGTCAGGCTCTGGTGTATATGTAAGATGAAACATTAAGACCTTTTATAAGAAATTAGAAATGTACTGTTGCAGATAAATTGAGGAAAGTCATTATTTGTATTTGAATACTGTCTGGGTGAGGTGTTTAGTATTAGTATGCCATGTAGGCCATTGCTGTACTGATATGCTTAACATCTTCTGCATTTTCTTAAATTTGTTATTAAAGTTTTGACTTTCTCTGGCAGGGATGTTTGAATTAGTTAAATTAAGGATTAGACTGAAACTGGAGGAGGGAAGAAGATACGGAGTGAGAAGTATGTCCTATGATTTTTGATGGTTTAAACATCAAGATGATAGTCTGTCTAGATAGACTGTTGGGTTACTGAATAGAAATTAACTTTTTTTTTTTACTGTGTACCAGAATGTTCTTAATTTTTTTCTTAAAAACACCTCTCATGTGTAACAGTACATCTGACTAGTGGAGAGAAAACCACAGGAGTATTTTCCTTTATAGTTTTATTTTTGGTGGAGTGTGTCAGAGCATAGTATAAACCTCTGCCCATTATGGAGCTTCCATGGAACAGTGCAGTTCCATGAAAATCAATGAAGGTAAGCTAATTTGTGCTGCCTTTTCATTAAAGACACATTATTCATTATAAAAATGTAGCTCCATTGCAAAAACATGCCAATTTTTAATACACATTTTGAAAGATGGATTTTTTTTATTATAATACAAATAATATGCATGATATGAAAGAAAACTGCAGAACTTGTTTACATTTATCCCTGAGTGGAAGTTTATGAATATTCCAACTTTTAAAAACAATTTTAGGATCTAAAGACGAGCAAATGAACAAAGACTTTATTTAGTTAAGCTATACTGGAACTGATAAAATACTACCCATATTTTAAGATTAAACGTGTTGCCTATAGTTCTTCACTTTTGTAAAGATACTATCATTCAAAAGAGATTGCATTTAGGTATGCAGTCTGTGCTCTGTGGTGTTATAATTAAGCAAGGTGCTATACAGCAGTGCATTACTGAGTAATTGAGTCCTCATTGCTATTGATTTAAGGCCAAAGACAGGCTAGTGATCTCTGCCAATGTGGGGAGGAGGAAACCCTTGCAGATACGTTATCACTCTGAAATAACAATATAAAATAAGCTTTTTAAGATTCATATTAAGCTGGTGGAAAATATTTAGGCATTATTGAGGCCTCTGAATTAGTTTAAAATTTTAAGCCTAAAGCTCAGAAAGTATATTGCAGTTAAAGGTAATCAGTGCGGACACTTTGATAATTTGTGTGTTTGACTTTTAGTAAATGCACTGGTTATTAAAATTCCTTTTAAGATGGCTTACTGATTAGCTTCTTTTAATTATGTTTACCAGATTAATTTTTTCCCTACCACATGTGTACATACTGTTTAAGGTAAAGTAATTCTCTGTAGCAAGTGTGCTGTTTAACTAGTATTTCATTTGTAAGGCAAAGCTTTCATGTCCTGTACTGGTGGTGCCTGGAGATATTCAAGGTGAGGCTTGACAAGGCTCTGGGCAACCTGATCTAGTTGAGCATGTCCCTGGTCACTGCAGGGGAGTTGGACTAGATGACCTTTAAAAGATCCCTTCCAACCCAGGGAATTCTGTGATTCGATTCTAAGATTACTTGGGGTTTAATCATTCTAAGATGTGCTGCAAATTAAGTGAACTTTTCAGCGTACAGCACAGCATTCTTGTAAATTAAAGTCTCTGCTGCTGTATCTGCCTCTAGCTGACCTACACTGATTTAGTTTAACAACATTAGTTCTGGATGTCTCAATTTTGTAAGTTGTCTTTTTAATTCCTGGATGCCTTTTGTAGTTAGTTTTCAAGCCTCAAAATTACCACAGTGAAAGAACACAAACTTAATGCAGTTGTCAAGGCCAGGAAGTGAAGACTCTGCAGAGTGGTCTAAGATTCTCAGCGTCATGCTTACTCTGCAGTACAGACATACCCACTAACTCTTAAGGATGTGTTTCTCTAGTTTGCACACTCCTCGGCTTTGCATATTTCTGAGATTTCTCTTACTACTCTGATAAGGGAAGCATTTAACTTTGTAGGAAAGGAATTGAATCCCAGTACTGTATAGCTTGTTATTTTTCATGTATCAAATGGTAATAATGTGTTTTCTCCTACTTTGAAGTATGACTTTCCAGAATTTGTCACCTAACACCCACTGCACTAGGAACCAAGTAGTAGAACAGTCATGATACTGTTAATCACACACAGTATTGCTTATTTTGTTGTTATATGCTGTTTACTTATTTTTTGTTTTCTGGGGGTCGTTTCTGTGTCCTATGCATACTGACATCTGCAGTTCCTGGTTTTCTCAAACACCACATCTGGTCTGAAGTTGTGCTTCACAGAATGAATAGAACGGATAGAAAACTTGGGCAGTAGCTTGCTGGTTTTAAACCAGCTTGGGTTAGAAATTATGAAAGACTTACTGCATTCCTTTTTGCAGCCTTTTTGAAAAATATTGATAGCAAGTCTGATTCCTACTGGACAGGAGACAGTGCTGCTAAGCAATTAAAGCTGGTATTATTAACCATCACTCTATCTGCTCATTTTGCAGAGGTCAAATACTGAATAGGAGTGAAAACTCAACTTTCTTTTTCCCCTCCAAACCACAGTTTAGAGAGCTGGTGAGCATTGTAGTAATGCTCATGTTACTGAAGCTTTTCAGCTATTGCCTGAAGAAGGAATTAATTTTCTGTTGCTACTCTTGCAATTATTTTCTGCAGTGAAAAATGAAACAGTGTGTGCAAAAGAAAAAGCAATTCTATAAATCAGTTAAACATTTCAGCGTACTAATATGCTAGGTAATTCATGATGTTTTGTTTTTGCTGACCAAGTAAAATGCACAATAATATCTTCAAGAAGGAACTATTTTATTGAGCTGGGTAGTGGTTGATTTTTGTGTTAAGTACTGGCTGATGTGCCTATTAAATCAATAGAGAGAGCACAAATAACAGTACATGAGTACAGTGCGGGGCTGTATGATGCAGTGTAACACAAGGGTAGTAGTTAACAAGAACTGTTTCATGTTTTTTTCAATGTCCTGTTTGTCTGCTTTTTAAATTCACATAAAGCCATGTCTGAGGTGAAATATTAAGTAGTATTTCAGGCAAATTAAATCTTGCTTAGATTTTTGCTAGTTTTTTTTTAAAGGAAACTGAAAAACACTGAACCAATAGGATACAGTGTTAACCTCTAACATAGAACTTTGTGTTACATCATTTCTGTTTAGAATGCTTAGCCTAATATTTGCTCTGTTAAAACAGAACTTCAAATGCAGCTGCAGCCTCTGAGCTGTGCCAAGCTGTCTGGTCTTTATCTAATCCATAGGAGTAATGACTTCTAGAAGGCATGCTGTAGTATCAAAGTTAACAGGTTATCCTGAACTCCTACACTGTTGAAAAGGCAAGCCACCTATTTACATGTCCATCTACATAAAAGCATGATACTTCTGGAGGCTTG